>CM023458.1:37725385-38162041 GCA_013339765.2 Haemaphysalis longicornis
TTGATAACGGTATGCTCCATTTACATATCTCCTGATTTTGCACTTCTGAGCTCTGATTTCGAGGCGCTGGTCGACCAGCTGCCCGAACCATACATCCTAACAGGCGACCTTAATGCACACAACTCCCTTTGGGGCTCCTCCAGAACGGATGCCCGAGGTCGCCTGATAGAGAATTTTCCTTACATCCTCCGGAGCATGCCTTTTCAACAAAAAACCAGCCTACATACCATAACTTAGGACACAATACATACTCGCATCTTGACTTGGCTATTGGTTCCGCAGTTCTCTTTCCATGTCTTGAGTGGGGTGTGGGCACAGACCCATATGGTAGTGACCATTTCCCCACTTCCCTAACGTACATAGGTAAAGACCCATGCAGTCCATCTTCCCATAACAGGTTTAATGAACCAAAAGTGAACTGGAGTACATTCACAGAAACATCTAAAATACACCACAAACCATAAAACACCTACACGTGGAGGAACCCGCCCAACTCGTCACGGCACACATACTCGACGCTGCCGAAAAGTCTATGCCCCAGGCCTCCAGTGCGTCCCGCAACCCAAGGAGGCCCTGGTGGAACGAGGACTGTAGGCGGGCGCGAGAGGCCCAGAACAAGGCGTGGGGTGTCCTTCGCCGGTCCCCCAAGCCAGATAATCTCATTTCCTTTAAAGGGGCAAAGTCTCTTGGGAAGCGTGTGCGTCGTGAGGCGAAAAGGGAGAGTTGGCGCGCCTTCCTCACTTCCATCAACTCATACACCGCACTCACAAAGTCTGGACACGAATACGTAACCTTAAAGGACAACAGAAAACACAGCCTGCCCCTGGTCAGTACAACAGGGGACACACTAGAAGACCAGGCTAACACACTTGCACAACACTTCCAACACGTTTCCAGCTCTGCACACTACACAAACACTTTCCTAAAACATAAAAATACTTGTAAAAAGAAGTCCCTACATGACAAAACAGGTCAAATCTGGTTACAATTCTGAATTTACCCTCTATGAGTTGAGGGTTGCCCTGAGCACATGTAAACCTTCAGCTCCAGGGGCAGATAAGATTACATACCCCATGATACAACACCTACACCCAGACACTCTTGAAACACTCCTGCACCTATACAATAAAATATGGCTTTCGGGGCAGATTCCACACTCTTGGAGGGAGGCCATAGTAGTGGCGTTTTTGAAGGAAGGGAAGGCCCCTTTCCCTTCTCCCGCCAGTTATCGTCCCATCGCCCTGACAAGCTCCGTGCAAGCCCCTTCGAGAAGATGATAAATCACAGGCTCGTGTACTTTTTGAGTACAACGGTCTTCTCGAGAGCTGCCAGGCAGGCTTTAGGGGGGGGCGATCCACCAACGATCAACTTGTTGCGTTGGAATCCTTCATAAAAGATGCATTTGCTCATAAGCAGTGCTGCCTTACGGTATTCTTTGATCTTGAAAAGGCTTACGGCACAGCCTGGCGATATGGCATACTTAGCGACCTGAAGTCCTTTGGTGTGTCAGGTAACATGCTAAATACCATTTCTAGCTACATGTCCACGAGGACATTTCGTGTTAAGGTTGGGTCATCCCTGTCCGGGATACATGTGCAGGAAAATGGTGTGCCGCAAGGTGGAGTTTGTGGGGATCGCGACTTTCACGCGAACCCCTTTTCTGGCTAGCTTCCCGTCGCGGCCGGCGTGCACACGCGCCTCGCTCACGCGACGGGAACCATACGGGAGGGCGCCAGCGACCGGACGGTTTGTTTTCGCCCTGGTGGAAGCGTTGACCCTTTTCCCCTCTGCCTTACCCGAGAACCAGTTCTTCCTCTATACTAGCGCCACCGTAAGGCGAAGTCTGGTGGGACGTAGCATGACGAGGGGACGGTCTCTTGTCTTGGGGATCCGGTAGCGCGCGGACGTTTCGGCGCGCTGGTCCTGACCTGGGGGAACGCGCCACAAAGGACGCGTCCGGACGAGCTGGGAGACTGCACCCGCGCTCGCACGAGCAGCGCTCCGCTGCTCCGGTATGCAATCGGTGAGTCGAACCATCTCGATCTCTAGCGTTGTTTAATGCCTCGCTCCCAATGTTACCGTTATGGCCTACGATCAGTCTGTATGCAGTGTATTTTATTTGCACGTTGCAATAAATGCTGCCATTGATGTTTTGCCGTCGCCGCCTCCTGCCTTTGTCTGTCTCCGCAAACAACAGACCCGTCCGCAGCCGGCGCTCGCAAGGCATGTTTGCTGAGTGCGATGGCTGCGGGGTGGGAAATTACTAGTGTGTGAAATGTAGAATCCCACATCTGGCGCCCCAACGTGAGGCCTTGTTTGCGGAGACGAGCAGGAGGCACGGCAGCATCCTTTGTTCTGGCGTCGGACGATCCGAGCACAGACAACAGACTTCAGGCCTAACTGATTGGAGCAGTTATTAGCAGGGGCCCAACTTTCCTGAGAGTGAGGCGAATTATTTATTGCTGCGGTGTTTTTAATTTGTTAAGCGCCGAGTTTGCAGCAATCATGTATATGGCAGGACATCGCTGCCAGTTAACACGTGGTCTCCGACTTTTTGTCGGGACGTTGTTGTTTATGGAAACAAGGGTTTCCGAGTTTGCATCCACGCGAGGCCGGGAGCCCGCGCCGTTGTGTCAGCCCGAAGTGAGTGTGTACGGAAGCTGCAATTTGGGTCCGAGTTTTCTTTTGTTTTGTCGACTCCGGGAGTCGAGGCTCTGGGAGCCGTGTGGCCGGGCCACGTGTGCCGCAAAAGGCTAGCTGGTATTGCAGCCTGGCACGGGCGCTCCGATACCGCTGAATGCGGTAGGCGCCGTTCGCTCATAAGCTGCTTGTGTTGCAGCGAGCGAGTAGGACCCTAACAAAGCAGATGTCTCCTCACGGCTGCACGTACGGGCACGTTCAGGTTTCTTTCGTTTGGTCTTTTTTTATTTTGGTGTGTTTTTAGATGCGGGTCGTTTGCCGAAGTGAGTGACCCGAAGGCTTTCACAGCCGGTCCCCCCGGGCGAAGGCACGACCTTGGGAACAATGCGAGGGCGCATGGAGCGCTCCCCCTCTTTTGTTGATCGCCTCGCGCGAAAGAAAGGAATCTCTCCCGCCTCAGGAAAGACTTGTTTTGACCCCTCGCTGCTTGAAAAACTGCTTTCCGCAGCGTAGTTGTTTTTGTTGTCGCGCCACGCGGGCGACGGGACTGAAGGGGGGCCTCATCCCTCTTCCACTGACGGGGAGAATTACGCGAAGCAAACTTTGCGCCCGCTTATTGTAACGTCGCAGGAACCTTTTGTTCGGCTCGAGAGACCAAGCTCTGTTCACGTAAACTAACGCGCCAGTGTGTTGAAACGTATTTCAGCATTTTTACGCAAGCGGCGTTCATGTGTGTGAACATAGGGCTGTCGTTTGGGGGCAATACTGTTTCCGCGTTCATGTGTATGAAGAAGTGTTACTGATGCGAGCAAATACTGCTTTCGCATTTGTGTGGTTAAGCATCGCGCCGGGCGGTCGATGCGACCGTGTGTGTTCTTTGTGCCCTGTACCGTATAGGGTTAGAACAGGTTCTAGCTCTGTTGACATTTCCAGAGCGGTTGCATTTCTGACAAACTTAGCGGTTGAACCGTCAGATTGTGTCACGTTGTTGATGCAGTCGAGTTGATATTCTCCCTACCCTGCACGCTGCAGCGTTAGGACACTTTGGCGTGCTTTGTTGACGTTAACAAGCAGGTAGTTATGCCGATGCCATGGCAATTGTGATATTCGACATCGAACCACGTGATGAATGGGATTAAAGGGCTACTGCAGCCTGTTTTCCTGCCCTATACGTTGTAGGGTTTGGACTATTTATTGGGCTTTGTTGACATTAACAGAGCGATGGCAATGCTGACAACTCGGCAGTTGTCGTTAGGATCGCGCCACAAAGGCGGTGCGATCGGAGAGCTATTTTTTTTGCCGTACACTGAAGGTGCGGGGAGTTTCTTTGTGCAGCTAAGCCACCCCGGCTTGGACCACATGACGGAGCGTGTTTATGCTGCTGTCTACTGTTCCGGTCGAGCTGCCGAGCCTGCTGAAGGGGTGCGGTGCGGCATGCCTGTCACCAGCCTGGCTGAGAGAGTCGGCAGTCTGGTCGCTCGGCGGCCACGGGCCATCACGGATGTGCCGCCACTTGAGCAACGCTTGCTTGGGTTGGCTGGTGCGATTCTTCCCGGAGCTACCTGCCTGCAGACATCAGCGGGCGACGACCGGGCCTGCTGGTACACTACCAGCGGTGGCATTGGACGAGTGGAAGCCGGCGTAGGCAACACGATGCAGTGACTAACGATTTAATCGACGAACGAACTTTTCGTCGTCTCTAGTCCTGTAGTCAGCTCTCACCGGCGTACGCAAGGAATTTAGGAGGGAGGGATGTGGGGATCGCGACTTTCACGCGAACCCCTTTTCTGGCTAGCTTCCCGTCGCGGCCGGCGTGCACATGCGCCTCGCTAACGCGAGGGGAACCATACGGGAGGGCGCCAGCGACCGGACGGTTTGTTTTCGCCCTGGTGGAAGCGTTGACCCTTTTCCTCTCTGCCTTACCCGAGAACCAGTTCTTCCTCGATACTAGCGCCACCGTAAGGCGAAGTCTGGTGGGACGTAGCATGACGAGGGGACGGTCTCTTCTCTTGGGGATCCGGTAGCGCGCGGACGTTTCGGCGCGCTGGTCCTGACCTCGGGGAACGCGCCACAAAGGACGCGTCCGGACTTGCTGGGAGACTGCACCCGCGCTCGCACCGCAGCGCTCCGCTGCTCCGGTATCCATCGGTGAGTCGAACCACCCGATCTCTAGCGTTGTTTAATGCCTCGCTCCCAATGTTACCGTTATGGCCTACGATCAGTCTGTATGCAGTGTATTTGGTTTGCACTTTGCAATAAATGCTGCCATTGATGTTTTGCCCTCGCCGCCTCCTGCCTTTGTCTGTCTCCGCAAACAACGGACCCGTCCGCAGCCGGCGCTTGCAAGGCATGTTTGCTGAGCGCGGATGGCTGTGGTGTGGGAAATAACTAGTGTGTGAAATGTAAAATCCCACAAGTTTTAAGCTGCACTTGTTTATAGTTAAGATGAACTCCCTCCGAAAGGCATTGCCACCAGCCATTTCCTGTTCCATCTATGTAGACGATGTTCAAATATCTTTTAAATCCTGTAACCTGTCAATTTGCGAACGTCAAGTACAGCTCGGTGTTAAGAAGCTTGCGGGATGGGCGGACCTTAACGGTTTTAAACTGAACCCGGGCAAAAGTACTTGTGTTCTGTTCTCCCGAAACCCGCGGGCTAGTGCGGACCCTGAGATTGCTCTTGGCCGTGCATCTATTCCTTTTAAAAAGGGGAGCACAAGTTTTAGGTGTCATATTTGATAACAAGCTCACGTTCATACCTCACGTCAAAGCACTTAAACATAAATGCCTCAAAACACTAAACATTCTCAAGGTCCTCTCCCACCAATCCTATGGTGCAGACAAAGAACTACTTCTCCGGGTCTTTACCGCCTTAGTCGGGCCCCGGTTAGACTACGGCAGCGTCGTGTATGGGTCGGCATCAAAAACCGCACTAAAAATGCTTGACCCAGACTCCACTTGGGCCTCCGCCTTGCGTCGGGTGCGTTCCGCACTAGCCCGGCAAAGAGTCTATACGTTGAATGTAACAAATGGTGCCTTGAGGACCAACGAACGTACATGGACTTGCTCTACGCTTTCAAAATTTCATCGAAAAAACCATCCTTTTAAACCTTTTTTTAATGATGCATCCACATCACCATGTTTGTAAATCGCCCGTCCTTCCTTTGCCATTCTCACTTAGAGTGAGACAGGAAGCTTCGGATTTCAACATTCCTTTTAGACATTTACACATCTTCTTTTACTGACTTTTTTACCACCCTGGCAGCTTCAACCTGTGTGTTGTACTTGTCTTTCATGAATATTGATAAAACCAGGGTACCACAAACTGCAATTTCGCAGCACTTCTTCTCCCTGCAGTACAAGTATCAATGTGCAGATTTTTATAGTGACGCATCAAAAACTGCAACATAGTGTCTTGCGCTGCTCATGGACCAAACTTTGATGCATGCAGAACCATGAGCACATACACCGAATTTATTCAGCTGAAGCATATGGCATCTTACTCATTGCACAACACATTCTTGAACACAAAATCTCGAAGTCCATCATATATACAGATTCCTTGAGCGTTGTGCGCGCATTGGCATCATACAAGCCATGAAAAAACAGAATTGTCCATATGGTTTTCAACACTATCATGTCTATATATGCCCAAAAACTTGTTCTGGTGTTGTGCTGGTTCCAGGCCATGCTGGAATTGCTGGCAATGAGGTTGCGGATCAGAAGGCCGCAGTTCTGCACTCAGGAACACAGAAATATAACCATACTACCACAGGGTGACCTTAAGCCGCAAATTCGACAATACTTCGTAGAAATGGCAAGCACAGTGGAATGAACAGACAGATAACAAACTACACGTAATAAAGCCACACTTGGGACGGTACACAGCTGACTCACCAACAGCCCACACGGAAGTCGCCTTGGGTAGGCTGCGGATAAGGGGACACCCATGCAAGCACTCGTATCTGCTGACGGGATCTTCTAGACCCCAGTGCGGCAGATGCGGAAGGCCCTATCCGTAGTGCACATACTAATCACATGCAAGGCACTTCACACAACACGACACAAAAACTTCAGAGAACTCTACAGACAAAATATTCCCCTACATCCATCTTTTTTCTAGGTGACGATGCCATTGTTTCCTGAAACGCGTGTTTTAGTATTTGTCAGAAGTCAAGTTTTAAAAATCATTTCCTATCACGCATAATCAAACTGGCCCTATACACCAGACATCACCATTATCTTTAATTGATTTTACTATGTTCGGTTTACACTTTTTTTAAAACCCACCTTTTGTGCTAACCACTTCACTTCATTAAATAACCTTGTCTCTGGCGCTCTTTGCCCTCGTTGGCCTTGCGCCATTAAACACTTACCATCATCATAATATATTCCCTAACCTGCATATTTGTGTTTTGCTGTTGCCGCCCGGCTGCGCCGGTCTCTGTTATCGGGGTGTTGTGTGTGCCAAGGGAGGCGCGTGTTCCGTTCTTTCTTTCTGTGCCGCATGTGTTATCTCTTCTGATAGGGATAGCGTTCCGAACTAACGTGAACCGCCTAGAATAATATTCGATGATTTACAGTGTTCTGGATACAATTCGACTATTCCAGAAACCCTCGCGCCGAGTGATAAATTCCCGCTGAGCAGATGCCGCGGCATTTCGAATCGTCGACACCAGTTTACGCAAGTCACTTTGTTGACTGCTGTTTCGCCGCCTGTGTATTCTTTTAGTTGTTAGGGGAGCACAAGTTCGCTCCAGTAACCTTGTGTCTTCTTCAAGACAGCTGCGTCGTCGTTGGCTACGTGACATCTGGTAGAGGTGCGGGGTACGCACCCTTTATGCTAACAACCACCTCTGGAAGCCACCAAGCCAGTCCAACTAGAGCCAGCCGGCGACTGCAAGGCCTCCCGCCCTAGTTTGGGCGCCTGCCAGACGGACCCAAAAGAACGACCACTGCAACCACCACCATGGTGCTAGAAGCAACATCACCAATCGTCCTGCAGCAGCCGGGTCCTTCCGAGGAGCCCCCGCAGAAGACCCAGAAGAATGGTTGGAGAAACTGGAGCACGTCCGGATCTTCAACCGGTGGGACGACGCAGAAACGTTCCGGCATGTTTTCTTTTACTTGGAAGATTCAGCTCGCACTTGGTTCGAGAACCACGAGAGCTCCTTGATCAACTGGGCTCACTTCAAAAGCGAGTTCCTCAAGACCTTTACTACCGTGGTCAGAAAAGAACGCGCAGCGCTTTTGCTGGAAACTCAAACGCAGCACCCCAACGAAGGGGCCATGACCTTCGTCGAGGAGATGAAGCGACTGTGCGGACCCAGAAATGACGGAGGAAAAGAAACTACGGTTTCTGATGCGAGGTGTAAACCAAGAGCTCTACGCGTGCCTTATTGTTCGCAACACCCCCAAGACCGTGTCCGAATTCGCGTCTGAGGCCGCCGCGATGGAGAAGACGCTCGAAATCCGAACGAGGCAGTACGACCGCCCAATCAATGCACTGGTTTCGGAGACGATTGGTGCCGGCGCTATTAACTCCGACTCACTACGCGACACCATCCGTGCAGTGGTGAGGGAGGAGCTGCGGAAACTTTTCCCGACGACGACGCCACAACCTCAAGTCGCTTCCCTGACTGACGTGATCCGGGAAGAAGTACAGCAGGCTTTGGGAACTTCTATGCCGTCCGAAGCACCCCGCGAGCCAGAGGCTATGACCTACTCCACGGCTGTTCGTCGACCCCGCTCTGTTCCAACACGTCATCAAGAGGCCCCGCTGTACCACCGCCCAATGTCGCCCGCCCGACCCCCTGTAACCCGAAACCATGCAGGCGCCAAGGAAGACTGAGGTGTGGCGAACGCCCGATAATCGCCCGCTGTGCTACCACTGCGGAGGGGCCGACCACATCTACCGCCACTGCCCTTACAAGAGGCTAGGTTTGCGAGGATTCTCCGTCGACGCACCTCTCCCTCTCCCTGGCCAACAACCACGTGAGATCGACGAGTATCTCTCTCAAACAAGCCGTGGCCGAGCCCGTTCAACCGCTCGCCGTCGCCCTACCCGTACCAATCGCCGAACCGCCGTAGCAATGCTGACTTCGCCCGTGGAAGGTCCCCCAGCCCGCGCGGGGGAAACTAAAAGCAGCAACTTCTGGAGGTGAAGTTGCTCTACGGCGAAAAACCGGGAACCCTCCAACGACGCAAGGACGCGCCGAAGACAGTGATTCACGACATGCCCTCATCCCGACGACCGACCTAACCCTGACGAGACTCCCGAACACGACGACAGCTACACGGCGCGACGCGTACCCGACATGACCGAGACTGCCGCTGAGAAGACGACGACGACGCACAGTGCCCGACCGTCAACACACACAAGCCGAGATGCGACGCCCCGGCGCACCCGGACTCGAGAAAGGCGGCATCCGACGTCAGGGTGTCCATCGCTGGCTTTGATGTAGTCGCCCTCATAGACACGGGAGCCGATTACTCAGTAATGAACGGACCATTTGCGTCTAAGCTGAAGAAAGTTATGACCAGATGGGACGGTCCGCACATACGACGTAAATCTCGGAATGGACTTTTTGACGGACAACGGCGCAATAATTGATGTGCAGACCAAGTCGATAACTTTTTCCTCCGATCACCCCATGACGCCGGAACCGAACCCCGAACACCGTTCAGCTGTAAGGATCGCCGATGATCATGTCATCCTGCCACCCCGCGCAAGCTTGATGATCACCGTCTACTGTGAAGGGGCTGCTCCTGACGTCGACGCTATCGTGGAGGGTGACCAAAGGTTGCTTCTCGACCGCGGTGTGTCTGTCGCAATTGAGGCATTGCGCGGTTTATGCAACGCAGATCCCACGTTTTGGTCACCAATTTCACCGAGGAGTACCAGCAGTTCACCAAGGGCGCTGCAATTGCGTTCCTCGAAGAAACGCAACAATTGATTGATTGATTGGGGGGGTTTAACGCGCCGACGCAACGCAGGCGATGAGGCGCGCCGTAGTGGAGGGCTCCGGATTAATTTTGACCACCTGGGGATCTTTGTCGTGCGCCGAGAAACGCAACAAGCAAGTGACGTAATCGCAGTCGCCGACTTTGAACGCGCACCCGAAGATACCTTCAAGCTTCCGCATCCTTTCGATGTGAATCCGGCGCTACCGGCCGCAAGAAGAAAGGAACCAGTTATTGGCTTTGCTTCATCACTACAGCGAGTGTTTCTCGTCGAACTCAAGGTTACGTCAGACACGTACCTCTGGCGAAGCACCGGATAATAACCGAAGATGGAGCCCGACCTACCCGACAGTCACCGTACCGCGTGTCTTCACACGAGCACGAAGCCATCCGGACTCAAGTAGACGACATGCTCCGCGACGACATAATACATCCATCGAAAAGTCCGTGGGCTGCGCCGGTCGTACTCGTGAAGAAAAAAGACGGCACTTTAACGTTCTGCGTTCACTACCGGAGACTGAACAAAATCACCTAAAAGGACGTGTACCCCCTGCCACGAATCGACGACGCCCTCAACCACCTCTGCCACGCGAGGTACTTCTTATCGATGGATCTGAAGACCGGCTACTGGAAAATTGAAGTGGACGAGAGAGACCGAGAGAAGACCGCATTTATAACCCCGGACGGTCTATACGAGTTCAAGGTGATGCCGTTTGTGCTGTGCACGGCGCCCGCAGCGTTTCAAAGGGTAATGGACATTGTGCTAGCTGGCCTGAAGTGGCACACGTTGTGGTATTCGCCCGCACTTTCGATGAACACCTTGCAAAGTTGGAGTCTGTACTCGAGGCTATTCGCTCGTCGGGGTTAACGCTAAAGCCTGAAAAGTGCCGCTTCGCTTACGAGGAACTCAAGTTTTGGGACACGTCGTCAACGCCGCAGTAGTCCTGCCTGACCGGCGAAAACATTTCCAAGACTGAAAGACAAGAAGAGCGTGCGAAGATTTATGCGCATACTACCGGCGCTTCGTCGCAAGCTTCGCACGCATTGCAGAGCCACTCACGCGCCTGACAAAAGATAGCACCCCTTTCGCCTGGGAAAACGTCCAAGAAATATTGACCACATCTTTCCGCTGAGGGAAACCATGGGGTGATGCGACGCATCTGGGCGGTGCTTGTTACGGTTTCGCCGACCATCGCGGTAGCAGACCTGTTAGTCTCCATTCAAATCGTCGGTGGTCATCGGATGTCATCGGAGCGGCGGCGGTGGAGCGACTGAGCACTGAGCGGAGCGGCGCAGTTATCGCGTTTATAGGTACCGCGCGTTAAGGGGTATTCACACTAGAGAGAAATCAGCCGTTTCGCTCCTAGGAGTGCGCGCCACGTGACCCCTACGTCACGGTTTCTCTCCCGCGCACCGCCTCCGATGGGAGATCGGAGCTTCTGCTCGCGAGCTACAAACCCTCCGACGCTTGGCGGCGGAGGCGGCAGGATTTCGTCTGCTCGTCGGGCACCTGGCCGCGACTGAAGTTCTAGAGCGGTTGCAGGCACTCTATTTTTATCGCTTCTTAATACATTGGACGCGAAATGCGTGGCGCACATGACAGGCGCACTGAGGGAGCCGCGTATAGGGACCGGGCAGCTGGACGGGTGGCGCCACCACTCGGCGCTCCCCTCGTCAGTGGAATGAGCCGGTGCATTGGACTACACAGCCCCCCGTTGTTTTTGTCGTGTTTGCTTCGGTGCTTTGTATGTTTTGGTGGCGTTGTGAGCAGACATGTGAGATGAAACGAAGTCTAAACAGATGTGTTGGGTTCTTAGATGCAGTAATGACTACGTAAACTTGTCGGACGCGTCTAAATTTGGGGTTTCGGCTGCAATGGCATGAGCGCTTTTTGCAGCGATCTGCGCTTGGCTCCACCCGTTCTGAGTACGAATAAAACTACTATTATTAGTATTATTTTCTTCTTAAATGCTCTCACGGCTACGCAAACTTTTTGGGGTGCTTGAAAGGGTTTGGGGGAAGGGCTACATTGACACGAGCGTTTTTTTGCAGCGCTCTGCGCCTGGCTGCGCGCGATCTGAGTAGGAATAAAACTATTAGCAATATTAAAAATCTTTTCTACCACTTTAAATTATCTTCACTGGTTTCAATGACTAGGTTTCCACGCCAGCCTTAGCGCGGGGGTACCTCGATACGTGTGCTTTAAATAGAAAGGCACCTGCATACGAGATGGATTACCATTTTCCGTAGAAATGTTGCGGTAGTTTACACTTTCTGTAACCGTGATCTTTGTACCTTCGGTTTTGGTGAGCGACACTGTGACAGCATGGGAGCCTGAAAGCCGAAGTGGAAATCCCACGTTTGTGGTGGTCATTTTATCAAGAGCCAAAGTTATTCACCAACTCAACAGCCAAAAGCTACAAACCATCCCTCCTCCCCTTCCCGTTTTACCCCCTGCGTAGAATAAAGGCTGGCACCGATAGTTAAAAAATGTGGCAGTGTTAACGTCAGCCGGTGTTTTAAATGTTTAAAGTATTCTTTAAGAGAGAAAAAAGAGAAAAAGAGAGAACGACTTTATTGAGAATATCCGGCGTGCGGGTGCGGATCAGGCCACGCAGGGCTTCTCCGCACCCTATCTAGCTCGGGGTTTATGTAGACCTCGAGGGTGGGCCTGCGCCGCGACGTCGGCTAGTCCGCTCCCGCGGGAGGGTCCCCCGTTCGCTCTTGCCGGGCCAGGGCGTCCTCGAGCCGCTGGATGGCGAGCAGCTGCGCCGCAGAGTCGGGCGAGCTGATGTAGTCCACAATGTCTGGCGGTAGTGAGTCCGGCTCGGCACCGTCTTGCTGCACTTCACAGCCCCACATGATGTGGGCTAGAGTTGCTGGTTCACGCGCACAAACACTGCACTGCACTTGCACATAGTATCCGGGGCACACGTGTCGGGCGAGGGCCGGCGTGAGCACCGTGCGGGTCTGTAGTTGTCGGAGAAGGACGCCTTCGCGTCTGCCCACCCCGGGTGTACCTAAAAAATCGTGTAATGCCTGGTGAAGACACCAAAAACGCGCGATTAGTTGCCTCAAATATAGGTCCATGAGCCCGAGTCCTCCACCACACACACATTTCCGACACGCTGGAAAAAGTTTAGATTTGGAGAGGGGGCATGGAAGTTCAAAATTAAACAGCAAAATCATCTAGCCCTCGGTCTAATGATTATGGTGGTTGAACACAAAGCTTTCTTCGTGCGAAATCGAATGGGAAATGGGTCAAAGACGCTGCGATCAAAAGCCCCAAACTGCGTGCTGGTCAAATTCGACGCTTAACTAGTAAAAGTTTAAATCCAGAAGGAAACCCAAAGGGAAAACCCATACGATAGAGTTTTGGGAAATAAACCATCATCGTCGTTAGACGGAGGTGTGCATGATTTTTCAAGCGTAGGTAGCAGCTTGAAAACCCGACCGCAGCATTCAGTTGTGAAGCTGAGTACAGGTTTCGGGCACCCCCCTGTCGTGCGTCCTTCAGCCACGCAGGAATTATTTTTTGAAAAACTATTTACCAACTAGCCAGCAACCATTGCAATTCTTGTAAAGCAATGCTTCTCCACGACAAGCAATAACATTCTTCTATCATGCGGTATTTATTCTATCAATGATTCCCGATGACTGTAGTAAGAGCATTTCTGTGAAATTAAAAACGTTTCAGCCGTAGGTAATGAAGATAGGGAAAGCGTCGTCCGTCACAATTTCTTTTTGAGGTAAATCTTCGAAGAAAACCCCCCAATTTTTTCTTTCGTTTGTGCACGACGTCGGCGCCGTTTCGTCATCAACTGCCAAAGGCCAGCGCCGCAGCATTCCTAGATCGGTTGCACACACGGGTTTGTGGGAGCATTTAGCGGCAATATACTCCTCGATTCGCGAAACTGCATGCAGGCATGAAAAAATTGCGTGAAGCAACGAACTTTCACTTCCAGCTTGACTTCCAGCTTGGCGCATTGAGCGTCGTCTGCTATTTGTAAATACTGAGTATGGGCGTAAATAACACACATGGCATGCCTCGAAAACATCACATCCACACTCAAGATTTACCGATCTGAAAAATGCACGTGGGGTTACGTTCGCTTTGCAAGCCGCACCGCAAAAAAAACGAAAGAAAGCCATGCACAACCACGCTGCGCTGACCGCCACCGGCATTCCACTGACGAGCGGTTCGCCACGGGCGGCGCTGTTCGCTGAAACGACGGTGGTGCCATACAACGGCCGCCCGGTCCCTATACGGAGTATGCATAAGAGCCGGCGGCGCAATGCATTGTGGGTTAGCGGCCATTTTGAAGTTCTTGCTGAAGGCCAGTCGAGGCAGTCGTCGCAGTTTCGCCGTCGGTGCTGCCGCTAGCTCGGTTTCATTCACCGCATCGACACGTTTCGCATTGCTTTGAGCTACGAATGTAGCCAGTTATGTCACCGCCTCCTCAGGACTACGCCGCTAGCCTAAAAGGTAGCGACAAACAGCGTTACTGCGAAAAAAAAAGTTGTGTGGAGTTGATCCGTTCGTCCTGCGCGCAGGAGACTGCACGACGGATTTGAGTTGGTGGCCGTGCGTAGATGAAGCAGACATAAATGAGTTCCTTGTGTGGCGAACGAGCTTTCTAACAAGAAAGCAACTAAAGGGCTAAGAAGGGATTGGAGTCCCAAAATTTCGTGACGAGCGGCTGGGTCCGGGAACCATGGCTGAAAGAAGTATCGACAGATACCGCGATTGCCATCACAAAAGGTAACATTCCTTTTGCTATCCGCTTAAGATCCTCATTTTAATGCATTTTGTTCTCCCCATAAAGTAATGATATTATGTACGCACGCAGGTGAATCACTCGCAGGGCCTCACCCAAACGCCACTGACTGCGGGGGTGCTCGCCAAAAGCGACGGCGAGATCCTCGCTGCACACTGCACGTGTATGGCCGGGAACGGGGGAAGCATGTTCTCACGTAGCCGCGTTTTCTGTTCTACATGCAGTACGTCGCACGTGCGCGCCAAGCGCTCGTGCACCGACACGGACAACTCTTGGTTACCCCCTCACATTCGCAAAATTCACGCGAGGCCCGTCTCTGAAATGGATTTCGCGTCCAGTGCCATGAAAAAACGCCAGCTTGAGGCTGATATGAACACTTCTTCTACCGTAAAGCCTGACACGCGAAAAAACTGCACCGGCCCCGACAGGGGAAAGAATGGACGTGTTTTTTGTCCAGTTTGATAAAGGCAGGGCATCGCCCAGTTGTAGCCAGCACACACCCAGCGTTCAGTGATGGTTTTTGTGCCTGCTGTTGGAGCTGCAAAGGTGCTGATTTGTGCCGCCTCTATGACCGATCTTTGGAGCTTTCAAGTCACCAAAGTGTGGTTTCATACTGTGATGACCTTTACAGTAATGTAACCATAACTACAGAAGCAGTGAAGAGCATTGAAGCCAGGACAAAAAGGGCAGGCCATGAGCACTCAGTGGTTCGAGTACAGGGCTGGTCGCGTGACGGCATCAACTCTGTATGATGTTTGTCACACAAGCACCGACACTCCGTCCCTCAGCCTAATCAAGCGCATCTGCTACCCCCACCAGAATAAAGAAAATGCACCTCAGCTGAAATATGGGAGGGAAGAACGAAGCAAACGCCCTTGCGAAGTACCAGCAGCTAACAAAAGAGCTGCACCACGACGTGGAGTTTCACCAAGCGGGGCTTCTAATCTCGCAAGAATATGTTTTTCTGGGGGCAACTCCAGACCTGCTTGTGAAGTGCAGCTGCTGTGGTGAGGGCACAGTAGAGGTGAAATGTCCATGGACTGTGAGGGATGGGCAGTTGTGCGATCTCTTGCGTGAAAAAAGCAGCTGTGTATCAGAGTGTGAAGGGTCGCTTCGCTTGAAAAAAAGTCACCGGTACTACTACCCCGATCCAGGTGCAACTGTTTGTGTGGAAAAGGGAGTACTGCGACTTTTGTTGTGGACCTGCACTGAGATACACGTAGAGAGGGTGAAGGCAGACAAGGAGTTCCTGCTTCCTTTGTTACAAGCAGCAGAGGGATTTTTCAAAAAAGTCCTGTTGCCTGAACTTGTGTGTCGTTGGTTCACAACAGAAAAAAAACCAGCCTCCTGCTCAAAGCCTGCCGAGCACATCCGCAGCTGCTAACGTAGCAAGAGGCAACCAGCCTCCTGCTCCAAGCCAGCTGAGCACATCTGCGCTGGCTAATCCGGCTCAACCAAAGTGTACTGCAAATGTCACAGACGCCAGCTTAGGGCAGTACTTTTGTGCCGGGGGCCAGAAAAGGAAGGATGATTGCATGCGACAGTCCAGCATGTGCTTTTCATGGTACCATTTTTAAATGCGTTGGGCTAAGGAAAGCGCCCCCAAAACCCAAAAAGTGGTTCTGCGATTCCTGCCGTGCACAACAGAGTTTTTAACCATGCCATGGAAACCTTTTCTTCTGCAAAATCAGATTGAATTGTTTACTGTGATATTTTACAATATTTTTATGCCTGTGCAATATTTTCACACCACCAGACAAGTTCTCGAGTGTGCCATAGTGTGAAAAGTGTTAGTTACTGTGATATTCATTGGAATTTTCAAGCGTTTAAGACAGTGCTGTATGTATACCACAGCATAGAAATTTTGTAAATGTTTTGAACATGCAGCTTCTGTGATTAGTGCAATTTATTTTATGCCAATGAAATGTTTATTTTGTGTTTTTGCCCAAAGAGAAGGAATCCACTGTGATCACTGGTACTCTCTTTTCTCACTCAAACGGAACAACAGAGTTACACAAATTAACCAGGGCACAACATACACGAGCAATCTTGTCGATCTGGCATTCTCCAAATTTGTTGCATTGTAGCAACTCCACTGGCAAGCTGCCTTTCAGAATGCTGTATTTGTTGCGCACTGTACCAATGACTCTCTCTACATGAATTCTTACATTTGCGATTTCTCTTGTCTGTTCAATTTCGTGACTGGACAGTTGTGTTTTCCCTTTTGTAAAGGCTGGCAGCACAAGGGAGGCATGGCGCATGCCAACACTTTCTGCTATCAGGAAGCCTTGGTCCGCAAGAACAATGTCACCATAGTCGAGCAAGTCCAGCACCCCACTCTCTTCTGTGATTACTTTGTCACTTGCGCGTCCCCCCCTATGCTTGTGAAAGGAAAGTGACCGCACCTTGGGGGGATATCCCCAATAGAAATTTTACAGTGTTATGATGTTTATAGTTTGACCATGTTTCGGCTCTGGTCAGGTACGAACTCGGCCTGTCAATAAATATCTCAAAGCAGTCGAGAATCACTCGCACCTTACAACCAAAACTGTCTACGAATGCAACCCGGGATTGTTTTCATTACTTGGTCTTTTTCTGGCCACAGCAACAAACGCCCTAATCTGTCCGAAAACACATCCAGCCATCTGTCGCATATCCTGGATATTGTTGACTGAGAGACGCCAAATCTATACGCCAAGTCTTGCAGTTGGCAGCCCAGTCTTAGTCTCATCAAACACACCATCATCTCTTCAAACTGGGTGAGGGGGTGTCGTGCACTATGGGAAACATGATCTTTCACAAGGCAAAACACGGAACACAACATGAAAAATGATGGCAGCCCGGGATAAAAGGCCACCCTGTTGTCGTCTCCTTGCAGGGATTCCTCTGTGAATGTCAGTGGTTGCAACGCCTTTTCTGTCTCGGACAGCTTTTGCTGCAATTGAAGAATTTGGCTCCTCATTGTGTCGATGTCAGTCCCAAAAAAATCCGTCTGGCAGCAAGCATCTACAGAAAAAAAAAGATGTCAAACAATGTCACTGTTATGTTCCACACCAACTGAAATGCAATGCAGGGAGAATGAAAGCACGTAGCTTTACATAGTTTGACAATATTTCCACATGGTGTTTGCATTTATCTTGAAATCTCGCAAAACCTGTACTCATATCAAGTTTGCCCCCAGTTCTTGCCCTGCACGACATGCACTAACTCAAAACACGATAGCATGTCAGCTGATTAAAAGCATGGTTGTGACAGCATCAGAGACAGCACTACGATTTCCAAGTCACAATTTCTCATACCAACATTTCGGAGAACCTCTTCTGCTTGCTCACCATCCGAAGGCTCTTCTGGGGCCGAAACGGCGTCCACTGGCGAGACTGCTCCTGCAAAAAGCCATTTGTGGCTGTGAAGTTTTTACATACCGAAAATCTCGGAGGGTTTCACACCGAAAATCACAGAGGGTCGAGTGAATGTCTTACCGTTGGGGGTCTAGCTGCTGGGAACGAGCCTTTCGACGGTCGTAGCGCTGCCCTTTCAACGTTTTCGACGGGTAGCCCAAGTGTTGCGATGGCAGCCAATCGGGATTACAGTCGTCAAACCCAAATTTGCTGGACGGCCTGGAATGAAGCACTGAAGATGAGTCACGCTACACCGCGGGCATGCATCTCAGAAATTGTAGCGACACACGTAGCACGCTGTTATCGTTCCAACATTTCGCCAACAACGTGGCCGGTAAGTACGTACGAGTCGACCGAGAACACTGCCGCGTCAAAATTATGTTCCACGTTTTTAAATATGCCCAGGTTCATCAGTACAATGTGTACCAAGTCTTTCACGTACCTGAGAGAAAGTGTCGAGAGCAGACTCGGTACTTGTCTGGGTTCTGATCAACACCGCGTCGGTTTGATGCGTGCCACCCACTCGCGTCGACGCCGCTCGGACAGCTCCTTAGTTTTGTTGCACTCTAGGACGCGCACTTTTGGAATTTTAAAAAATCCGCAGTCTTTCTCCTTCGTCTGCACCTTCTTCGCCTTTGTTTGGGTGCGGCTATTGCAGCCACAACCGCGCAGTACACCATTCTTGCTTCAGGAACGGCCCCCGCAGCAGCAGTCGTGCCGAAACGAAGAACTTCAAAAAGGCCGCTAACCCACAATGCATTGCGCCGCCGGCTCTTATGCATACCCCTATACCACCAGCACGGGCGCTTGGCGAGCGGCGGCCGCGGCCGCGAAGTGGCGCAGGCCGGGCCCCCGGTAGCTCGAGCGACAGCTTGTTATTTCTCCCCAAGGCGCAAACAAAGCTGCGTATACGAGAAATGGGGTAATGATGTGATGGAAAGTTCCCTTTTAAAAAACGTCACCTGAGCCGCTTGCCAGAGCGGCGATGGGAATATTCGCCGCAGTGTTAAGCCTAACATCAGTATGCGGGCCTGTAGGTGGGCCGGCCGGCTGCTACCACGAAGCGCGCCGTTCTCTGCGCGCGGCAGCACCTGCATCGCGTCGACGACCAATTTTTGGTACGTTTACAAGAGCAGTACGTATGAGCTTAACAGAAATTGCCGCCGTCGCGGAATCGGCGGTGCTACGGCAGCTCTGCTTTAGAGATAGGTGACTGCAAACAGTGATGTCCGTCCGAAAGTCGCATCCTCCGTGTGAGCGAAGGAGCTGGCCGAGCGGAAGTCCGCCTGCGGTGACGTCACGACCTCCCTCGGATTTCTCCACTGAAACGCTCCGTCGTGTGAATACCCCTTTAGCGGTGAGAGGAATGAGAGAGAGCAGCGCATGCGCACCGCGCTAACCGAGCGCTAACGCGCGCCGACGCACAGCTGGCATGGCGAGGAGAGCGAGCGCTAACGCAAGATGGCGCTGCGGTGAGAGCGGCGTTAGAGTTCCTGTATATAGCTCCCGCAGGGAGCGGGAGCTATATACAGGAACTCTAAGCGGCGTTACCGCGCAGCTGGCGTGGCGAAGAGAATGGGGGAAGGATGCGGACTAAGGATGCATGGATGGAGGGACAAGGCGAGTTAAAGAGATGCGTCGCATCTCAAAGCATTCTGCGAGCTGCATGCAACAACGCCTGCAAAACCCGCCCGTGCGCTCGCTCATTTCGACGAAAACGCCGAAACGGAAATGCGCACGGACGCCAGCGATATAGAGCGTATTCACATGACGTCACCACAGCGCAAAAGTATGCTGGCAACCTGGGCGGTGCGGGCAGCGGCCATAACTGTGGCGGCGATCAAACTGCTTGGGCGAACTGGGAGGCGGTGTCGATACGTTAATGTTGTTATCGTGCACGGCGTTGTTAGTGATCAGGCCAGTGGTGGTTGTTTGGTTGTGTTTGAACACTTATGCTTCGCTTTGGGTGCAGGCGCTTAAAAGTGCAATGAAGAAAAAGCAGCGGTGGTGGTGCGTCGATCGCGTCGCTGCTCGAGAACCTCGAAAACCGACTCTGTGCTTCTGCCTACAGTGGAAGGCGCGGACATTGAATATTACCTTGTTCACACGATTAGTTCTGTGACGAATCAACCCTTTAAAGCCACTAGGTGACCGCAACCGTTTGACTAGTGGCTGATCGTTCAGCGGCCACAGCAGAAGCAAGTTGACGGCGGCGTCATTGTGCGCTAAAAGGTAAGCACTTTTCG
This sequence comes from Haemaphysalis longicornis, assembly GCA_013339765.2. Classification (NCBI taxonomy): domain Eukaryota; kingdom Metazoa; phylum Arthropoda; class Arachnida; order Ixodida; family Ixodidae; genus Haemaphysalis; species Haemaphysalis longicornis. The sequence continues at coordinate 37,745,411 of CM023458.1, forward strand.
CAACGTTTTAAAAGACCTTGCCCGTATCTCTTTGGATTAGTGGCAGTGACAGTATTTCGTACGACAGAAACACCGGCGCTGGAGCCTGGAAGCTAGCGATCGCACTTGCAGCAACTTGCGAAACTGCGCAAGGCGGGGGCGAGGCGAGGAAGCGAGAAACAACGGCGCGCTAGTCTTGTCTCGTTTGTTTCGCTACGTTTTGGCTCTGTTTCATGCGTTATGTACTGATAAGCTCACACTCGGGTGCTCGAATGAGCGCTATCGCGAATTAAGCCGGTGTTCGCACGGCTCGTGCTCGGCAGATCGCGGCAGCGCTCGAGCGCAGCAATGAAATGGGAATACTCACAACTCGGTCACTCCGTCCCTAACAGAGCAATGCTTTTCGTGGACAATCGCAACCATGTTGCGGAAACACTGCACGGAGAGGGCAGCCAGGTAAATCAGTTGTTTGCCCTGCCCTAGATTTTGTTGAGCACCTCGTAAGCATTATTTTGCTCATACTTAACTTTTCCTCATTTGCTCACGGATGCTTATGCCCCTCTGTTTCAGTTCAACAGTCTATGTGATAACGATTTACTGCAGTAACCTTTACACAAGCGTTTTTATTGATGGCTACAAGTAGTGTTGACATTTGTTTGCACTGTGCCCAATACAACACCCTTTAACCCCACTGTTTACATTCGCAGGTGAACAACTCCTAGGCCCTGTGGACAGAGCCACTGGGGCCATGGCTGCTTACGAATGGATGTAGAGGCTCGATGCGTCCCGACTCACCTCAATGCTTATTCTTTGTTGATGTTTGTGTGTAACGATGTATCAATTAGTAGTTGCTTAGTGGAAGCACCGTGTTGTGAGCACATTGCTTAGGATCTTTTCTTGTATGGAGGCAGTCGCAGCATTTCTGCCGGAGTTGCCGCTGGTGAGGGTAAAATGAAAGTTGTACTCCAAATGTGTCTCGTCGTTCTTTGTTCGCTATCATTGCTTAATTTTTGCAAATGTGGGTATGCAAGTGTGCATTTCGTTCATCTTGTTTTGCACACTGAAGCAGCCCGTTCAGTGTGTCTTTTTACTTGTGTAAAATTTTGATTGAATATTTATGAGAACCACTTAGCCACAGAATGGTCTGTGAGAAAGGGGAGATGTTTATTACATACGTGAATTTCTATGTACACAAGAGCTAATGTATGCACACGTCTCAGAGAGACGAGATTGTCAGTCTCCGATTCCTAAAGCAGTCAAGCTCATGTTGCATTTTAACCACCCACAATTGCCAATAATACGCTATCACCTGGTGGCAAGCTGTCAAATATGCCGTACTCTGTCATCTTCCTGTTGCTTGCCCTGCCTCTCCAGCCTTCACAAATAAAAGTCATGACTCGCTGTCGGGCAATCCCAAATAGAAACGTGGCAGTATTGTGATTCTTGTAGCTAGACCACGTCTCTGAACTCAAGATGGCCTGTAACACTTCGAAGCCTATGCTACAGCTGCCACCAAAGTTCCAAATGCCTGTTTGAAGCACGTGGGCATGGTGTGCCATAGGTATCCTTGTTCTGGCCCCTTTGCAACGTAAGCAGGTGCACATACACAACATTGAGCCCCCGTTGTTCCACAATCCTTGTCCGAGTCGCTTGACTGACCTGCAGAGAAGGAGAGGGGCTGTGTAAATAGTGGCATAGTTGCACGTCTTGTCTTCAAATGCAGCTACAAGCTACACCATTTTGTTTTGAACGTCCTGTTATGTGTGTACATCTTTCACAAACATTGTAGTTCTGACCCAGGGCCCTGTAAACAAAAGGGCAGCCAGTAAGAAAAAAAGAAACATGAAAACTTGAGTGTAATAAATTACGACCTCCAGCTATGTCACTGATGTCAACACATCCATTCACACTGTCATTATTTGGACAATTTGTGCTGGAAGGTTGCAGTACTGAGCTAGGGCCTGCAACTTCATGGTGCTTCTTTTTGTCGGCTCTCATGGACCGTCATTTATGCCTGCAACAATTGTACGAGAATTCCTCACCCTGCATCTTATGCGGTGGCAATAAACATATCCATGGCACAACAGTGCACATTTTCATGCGCATAAATATAACAGGGCAGCATTCAGAACAATGCCCCACAGTGTAATTAGGGCACAATGTCGGCTTTCTGCTGTCAGTACTGCTGTTGCAAATAAACTGGTGGACATAATAAAACACAAGGAAGAAGATCCACCTCACTATGTAATGTACTTGTCTCATAACCACTAGGCAGACAATCAGGACGCCATGTGTCCAACTTGTGCTGCAAAGTGTGAGCAAATACCTCAATCGAAGCAGCTTTGACGTAGCTTAGGTTAAGTCTTAGAGCCCAGCGTTGCGTTAGTGTCATCTATCAGGCACCCTAGTTTCCCTGCAAAATGCAAGCAAACACAGAATTGTTGGCGGCGATAAGCGGAAGCAATTCATCGAGGGGTTTTATGTAATCAGCGCCGAGCCGTACGGCGCATATGGGAACAAAACAGCGTACTTTTCGAGCTTTTTCATAGAACATTCAAGCTGCCATCGCTTCGCACTTTCCCCGTAGAAAAAAACCCGGGTGATAAGGCAGGTGATTACGATCAGGGGGACACGTACTGTCAGATTAATTTTCTGTTGATTGCACGACTGCGAGCACCTGAGCTCGACGATTGTCGCTGCGCATTGTTTGTGCGCGTCGGGGGCAGTAACGATTAGGCGAATGCAGTTTTTACCCTTCTATCACGCAACTCAAACCTACTAGCGCGCACACACAACGTTAGGGCCATACGGCATCGTCCATTTCATTTTTCTGTTGTTTCCAGGCCCAGCGAGATCGCGTCCAAGAAGCAAAGTGAGAAACTCGATACAGTGCCAGCGCGCTTCTCCCGCCAGCGCGCTCGGCACGCACGAAAACAGCGCATGCACATGCGGAGCTGCAAATATACTTACCAGAAACGAAATTATCGCAGTAAACTTTGGTGTGTATCTTGTCTGTTGATGCCACCGCCGTTTACAGGACGAAACCGCACCGAGTGCACTCGGCATCACTTCGTCTTGTGCACAGCGTAAGACTCCAAAAGGAAGCTCACCAGCCGATCGTTTTCACATCCACCTCGATCGCATCGACGTGTTGCAGCAGTGTACGTAGTACTTAAAGGAGCCATGAAGAGAGAACAAAAGTTTGTTTTATTCGAAATATTAGGTGTTTCATAGTACCCGAAGCGCTTTCCCGGAAGCAAATGATGCTTTATTCACTGAGAAATAAGGCAATTTAAGCCAAAATTTTAAATCTCCCGCTAAAATTGCACATTTCGTGACGTGAAAAATGGCGTCATACGAGCCGGTCCATGAAACAGACACTTAGTATGTCGACTCCATATAGCATCCACACGCCGGAGTCAGACAGGAACCGGAACTCCTGCCGAAACCGAGATGGCGGTCATTTTAAAAATACTAATAAAACCTAGTGCACCCGCAGCCCTGGTCATGGAATCGCCTGATCCGGACAACAAAACTCTCGCCGAGTAGCTCGGGCTTGCATTTAACAACCTCACACCACTTGAACGCTCAATGCTTCTAAGTGCACGAGCTGTTCCCGCAGCAGAACCTATGATGTCATACAAGCTAGCTCTGCGATTGGCGGAGGCCGGCAAAAGCAAACGCAAGTTAGGGAGGGCTTACCAGTTTGAATAGTGAGATATATATGCCCGTTAAACATACTGCACATTCCTTTTATTACACTAAGAACGGTGGAGTAAACGGTTAATTGAAGTTTCGAACAAACACGGAAACGTGTACGCCAATGCGTACGAAACTACCGCCGGTCGAGCTCGACATCTCGCCGTCGCGCAGACGAATTTTCGGGTTCGAGGCTCTTAGGGGCCAACGAACCGTTCCAGCACGCACAGCCGCGACCTTGCTTGGTATCTTAATCCCTTGACAGGAGGTTGGCCGTCATATCGCCAACCAGGAAAGGTAAAAATAGAAACGAGGGGAGTAAGGAACAGCAAGCAGCGGCGAGATAGTGTCAGTCGTCGCAGAAGTTTCGGAATGGTGTTGGCTTGCTGCTGTCGTTACGAGCTCGTTTCCAGTTTACAACCACTGAAAACTTCAGTTTGTTTGAGTACTTTACAATGAAATTTCGTTGCTGCGTTTTGAAATGCCCATGTAGTACGGGCAAATCGTCGGGGGAGTGTGACATCCCCGCCGGTGAAGAGATCTCCTTTCATGCGCTGCCCAACGACGATCCTCGGCGAAGCAAGTGGCTACGTTTTGTAAACTTTGCTCCTGGGACATGCTGGCGCTCGTCGCCGACTTCGTCAAAGCGCTCTGACCTTGGGGAAAAAAATGCCGTACACACCGCGCATTGACGCTCGTATCTTTCTGGTCGGGGCAGAGAGCTCGCGCGAACGGCTTTCCCTACACGACACCGGCCAACTGGCATAAGCGATACTGCTACTGAAATTGAACTATTATTACCCGTAATAAAAATACGGCACATACACGTACCACTCTGTATTCGTCCGTCGCGACGGGGCTGACGAGGCAGCGGTGCCGGCGGCGGGCGTTCGTCTGTTGTGGGTATCGCGGAATGGTCGATTTTGGGTCCATCCGTGTATCCCACAACTCCTGCCGCTCGTGCACTTAGAAGCATTGAGCGTTCAAGTGGTGTGAGGTTGTTAAATGCAAGCCCGAGCTACTCGGCGAGAGTTTTGTTGTCCGGATCAGGCGATTCCATGACCAGGGCTGCGGGTGCACTAGGTTTTATTAGTACCGCCATCTCGGTTTCGGCAGGAGTTCCGGTTCCTGTCTGACTCCGGCGTGTGGGTGCTATATGGAGTCGACATACTAAGTGTCTGTTTCATGGACCGGCTCGTATGACGCCATTTTTCACGTCACGAAATGTGCAATTTAGCGGGAGATTTAAAATTTTGGCTTAAATTGCCTTATTTCTCAGTGAATAAAGCATCATTTGCTTCCGGGAAAGCGCTTCGGGTACTATGAAATACCTAATCTTTCGAATAAAACAAACTTTTGTTTTCTCTTCATGGCTCCTTTAAAATCTTTGATAATGAGTGTCTTGCTTCTGGCACGTGAATCATCATAACCATCATCATCATCATCATCCACCATCTCTCCGAACGAGGAGCTGTCTGACGAAAGGGGGTCTACCTCGTCGGCGTTCCGAAGCCCTTTTTTTAGAATTGATAGGAGGCACCGGAGCTTCGTCGAGTGGTGGTGTGGACACAGAAGAGTTAACGCTGGAAGAGCTCGAGTGGCGTTCCTAGCACGACTCCAGGTGCAGTCACGCCATGGACGAAAGCCAAGGCCAGGACGGTGCTCTTTCCTCGCCTCGGCCCGGTGCGTCGGACTCGGCGGCCTCCCCGCCGGCCGTTCCCCTATCACAGCAGTCCAGCAGCACCCTTGGCACGCAAAGCAAAAGCGCTCGCCTTAAAAAGCGAGCGGCAAAATCGGTGTCTAGGAAGAAAGCCAGCAGCCGCAAAACCCGTAGACGTGGAGCCAAGCCGCTGCGGACTCGTTCCCCCACCGGGCAGGAGCCATCGGACGCAGCAGAGGGCATCGACCAAGCGCCAGCAAGCGGTGGTTACAGCGTCCCCACGACTGCTGGCACCACCGGTGAGCACATGGAACGTTTTAAAGCAAAGCTTTACTACTTTCGTAAAGCGATTTCGTTGAGGATGCGCAAGGTAACGTTTTGTCCCGAGACACACCCCCGGCGACACACCCCTCGAAGCGATGCGGGTGCCCACAGCGGACTCCGCCGCTGCTGAGGCCGAGGCAACTGACCACCCCCGCAACCTCCAATGCATGCGGCGCTACGTCGTTTCGGGCGACGTGACTCGTCTTGCGCCCGGCGAAAAGGAGCGGTGTGTTCGGCGTGTTCGTCCCGGCCACACCGTGGTCCCGGCGAACGCCGCGTTATCTCGGCCTCCTTATGTGAGCGTTGCACGGAACCGAACGGCTTCGAGACGTGGTCGCCAATGCAGCTATGCAAGCCGTGGTCTGTCAAAGGAGGAAAAAAACTACTCTGCCTCCGAAAAAGAGTGCCTGGCTATCATATGGGCCATTTCAAAATTTCGCCCATGGCAGACCGTTCAAGGTTGTGACAGACCACCATGCGCTGTGTTGGCTCGCCAATTTTGAAGGACCCCTCTGGCCGTCTTGGGCGGTGGAGCTTGCGCCTGCAAGAGTTCGACGTTACAATAGTCTACAAGTCCGGCAGGAAACACTCCGACGCCCTGTCTCGCGCCCCCGTCGACCCACCACCACAAGACACCGAAGAAGACAGCGCGTTCTTCGCAGTCGTCACAGAGAGCGACCTAGCCGCCCAGCAGCGTGCCGACCCCGACCTGCGCGTCATGATCGACTACCTCGAAGGACGCAACGTCGCCGTGCCTAGGGCGTTCAAGTGGACCTTACCAGCATTGGAGGAAAAAATGGAGGAAAAAATGCCCGCCGGTTGGGCATTTTTTCCTCCACTTTCTTTCTGTCTTTCCAAATTCTATATCTGTTTCTATGACCTACCACATTCTCCCCTTTGCTTTCCTAGGTTTTCTTGACTGCCAACCCTTATTGGCTGCCTCCGAGTTAGCCAGAATAATAATAAAAAAAAAATCGCGACCGAGTTTGGGCTCTATATCTGCACACGCACCCCGCGAATCTTGCTGTTGCTGCTCCTTCCAATCATGCCATTATCAAAGTGATGCACTGTCTCTTCGGGCGGGTGACAGGCGAAGCAGTTGCTTTCAATCAGCTTATTTGGGGACGCTGCTTTACAATGCGCGCGGAAGCGCCGTCACGTGGTATTTTTCATATTTCGCGGGTTTTCTTTATCAGTCAGAATAAATGAGTACGCAATTAGTTCGACGCTGAAAATACCGCACTTAGATGCCCCTCGTGGGTACCTACAAACGCCTCATTGACGCTTGTGATTTGGACAGTCGAGTTAGATAATTAATTAGAATTAATTAGTTAAATATCATTAACGAAAAAATTACTGTCCGCATCTCCACAGTACTGCAAACATTACACACTAGGTTTTCTTCCAGTAACACCATTGCTCGTTTTTTAAACCTTGGTGCATGATGGCTGGGACACCCTGTATATATATATATTGCCGCGAACCATACATTGGGTGTGCTTATTTGTGTTTTGCTTTTACCGCCCGGCTGCGCCGGTCTGTGTTATCTCTGCGCCAAGGGAAGCGCGTGTTCCATTCTTTCTTTCTGTACCGCATGTGTTATCTGTTGTGATAGGGAGAGCATTCCGATCTAACGTGAACAGCCCAGAATAATCTTCTTGGATCTACTATGTTCTCGATGCGAATCGACGTTTCGAGAACCACGCGCGCCAAAAGATAAAAAGCCTGCAGTGCGGACGCCGGGGCATTCGATTCGACGACACTCGCCTGTGCAAGTCACTTTGTTGACCGCTGCTTCGCCGCCTCTGTATTCTTTTGAGTTGTTAGGGGAGCACAAGTTCGCTCCAATAAACGTGTTTCTCATTCAACACAACTGCATCGTCCTTGTCTTCGTGACATCTGGTGGAGGTGCTGGGTACGCACCCTTCATGCCCACTACAACCTCGAAAAGCCGCCAAGCCAGTCCAACAAGAGCCAGCCCCCGCCTGCAAGATTTACCGCCCGAGTTCGGTTTGATGCCAGAAGGGCCCAAGAAAAGGAACGCTGCAACCAACACCATGGTGCAAGAAACAACGTCGCCAATCGTCCTGCAGCAGCCCCGGGAACCGCCATCGTTCCGAGGAGCCCCCGCAGAAGACCCAGAAGAATGGTTGGAGAAACTGGAGCGCGTCCGGAAATTCAACAGGTGGGACGACGCAGAAACGTTCCGGCACGTTTTCTTTTACTTGGAAGATTCGGCTCGCACTTGGTTCGAGAACCACGAGAGCTCCTTGACAAACTGGGCTCAGTTCAAAAGCGAGTTTACTAAGACCTTCACTACCGTCGTGCGGAAAGAAAGAGCCGCCCTTTTGTTGGAAACGCGCACGCAACACCCCAACGAAGGTGTCGTGATCTTCGTTGAGGAGATGAAGCAGCTATTTCGCCGCGCGGACCCCGAAATGACGGAAGAAAAGAAGTTGCGCTTCTTAATGCGCGGAGTGAAGGAGGAACTGTTTGCTGGACTTGTCCGAAATCCGCCCAAAACCGTCGCCGAATTCGTGACCGAAGCCAGCACCATTGAGAAAGCCCTCGAAATGCGTGCTAAGCAGTATGACCGCAACTTTGTTGGCGCGGCCAATGGAAACGACTTTGGCAGCACGCGGATCCCGGCCGACAGCCTACGCGAGACTATCCGCGCAATAGTGAGAGAGGAGCTGCGGAAACTTCTCCCAACGCCGCCGCAGCCCCAAGTCGCTTCCCTCACCGACGTGATTAGAGAAGAAGTGCAACAAGCGTTGGGAACTTCTACGCCATCCGAGGTACCCCGTGAGCCACAAGCTATGACATACTCCGCGGCTGTTCGTCGACCCCGCCCTGCTCCAACACGCCGTCAAGAGGCCCCGCCGTACCGCCGCCCACTGTCACCCGCCCGACCCCCGGTAGCCCGAAACCAGACGCCGAGGAAGACGGACGTATGGCGAACTCCCGATAACCGTCCTCTGTGCTACCACTGCGGAGAGGCCGACCACATTTACCGTCGCTGCCCATACAAGAGACTCGGACTGCGTGGTTTCTCCGTCGACGCACCTCGCCCTCTCCCTGGCCAACGACCACGTGAGATCGACGAGTATCTATCTGAAACCAGCCGTGGCCCAGCGCGTTTCAACCGTTCGCCGTCGCCCTACCCCTACCAATCGCCGAACCGCCGTAGCAACGCTGACTTCGCCCGTGGAAGGTCCCCCAGCCCACGCGGGGGAAACTAAAGGCGGCAACTTCTGGAGGTGAAGTTGCTCTACGGCGAAAAACTAGAAACCCTCCAACGACGCAAGGACGCGCTGAAGACAGGGATTCACGACATGCCCTCATCCCGACGACCCGACCTAACCCTGACGAGACTCCCGAACACGACGACAGCTACACGGCGCGACGCGTACCCGACCTGACCGAGACGTCCGTTGAGAAGACGACGACAACGACGATGCACAGTGCCCGACCATCAACACGTACAAGCAGAGATACGACGCCCCGACGAACCCGGAACTCGAGGAAGACTGCATCTGACGTCAAGGTGTCCATCGACGGCTTTGACGTAGTCGCCCTCGTAGACACGGGAGCTGACTATTCGGTAATGAGCGGACCATTTGCGTCTAAACTGAAGAAAGTTATGACCAGATGGGACGGTCCGCACATACGCACAGCAGGAGGCCACCTCGTGACGCCAAGTGGAACGTGCACATCGCGCGTCACCATAGACGGCACAACGTACCCTGCGGCGTTCGTCGTTCTGCCTAACTGCTCCCGCGACGTGATTCTCGGAATGGACTTTTTGACGGACAACGGCGCAATAATTGATCTGCAGACCAAGTCGATAACATTTTCCTCCAATCACTCCACGACGCCGCAGCCGAACCCCGATCACCGTGCTGCTGTCAGGATCGCCGACGATCACATCACCCTGCCACCCCGCGCAAGCTTGATGATCGCCGTCTACTGTGAGGATGCTGCTTCTGACATCGACGCTATCGTAGAGAGTGATCGAAGGTTGCTTCTCGACCGCGGTTTTCTCCGTCGCAAGAGGCATTGCGCACTTTAGGCAACGCCAATCTCACGTTTTGGTCACTAATTTCACCGAGGAGTACCAGCATTTAAACAAGGGAGCTGCAATTGCGTTCCTCGAAGAAACGCAAGAAGCAAGTGATGTGATCGCAGTCGCCGACTTTGAACGCACACCCGTAGAAACATTCAAGCTCCCGCAGCCATTCGACGTGAATCCGGCGCTACCGCAAGAACAAGGGAAAAAAAATTATTGGCTTTGCTGCGTCGCTATAGCGAATGTTTTTCGTCGAGCGCAAAACTACGTCAGACCCCTCTAGCGAAGCACCGAATAATAACCGAAGATGGAGCCCGACCTACCCGACAGTCACCGTACCGCGTCTCTTCACACGAACGGGAAGCCATCCGGACTCAAGTCGACGACATGCTAGCGATGACATTATACAGCCATCAAAAAGCCCCTGGGCTGCGCCCGTCGTACTCGTAAAAAAAAAAGACGGCACATTAAGGTTTTGCGTTGACTACCGGCGACTGAACAAAATCACGAAAAAGGACGTGTACCCCCTCCCCCGAATCGACGACGCCCTCGACCACCTCTGCCACGCAAAGTACTTCTCATCGATGGACCTGAAGACCGGCTACTGGCAAATTGAAGTGGACGAGAGAGACCGAGAGAAGACTGCATTTATAACCCCAGACGGCCTATACGAGTTCAAGGTGATGCCGTTTGGGCTGTGCACAGCACCAGCGACGTTTAAAAGAGTCATGGACACTGTGCTAGCTGGCCTTAAGTGGCACACCTGCCTCGTATACCTCGACGACGTAGTGGTATTCGCCCGGACTTTCGACGAACACCTTGCAAGGTTGGAGTCTGTACTCGAGGCCATTCGTACGTCGGGGTTGACGCTGAAGCCTGAAAAGTGCCGTTTCGCATACGGGGAACTCAAGTTCTTGGGCCACGTCGTCAACGCCGCGGGAGTCCTACCTGACCCGGCAAAAACTTCAGCCATTGCGAACTTCCCAAGGCCGAAAGACAAGAAGGGCGTGCGAAGATTTCTCGGGCTGTGCGCATACTCCCGGGCGCTTCTTTGCAAACTTCGCACGCATTGCAGAGCCACTCACGCGCTTGACGAAAGATAGCACCCCTTTCAGCTGGGAAAACGACCAAAAAAAAGCATTCTGCGAGCTGCAAAAACGCCTGCAAAGCCCGCCCGTGCTCGCTCATTTCGACGAAAATGCCGAAACGGAAATGCACACGGACGCCAGTGATATAGGCTTGGGTGCCGTCCTTGTCCAAAAGCAAAGCGGCTGCGAAAGGGTAATCGCCTATGCCAGCCGTGGTCTGTCGAAGGAGGAGAAAAAACTATTCTGCCTCTGAGAAAGAGTGCCTGGCTATTATATGGGCGATTTCAAAATTTCGCCCATACGTGTATGGAAGGCCATTCAAGGTTGTAACAGACCACCATGCGCTGTGTTGGCTCGCCAATTTGAAGGACCCCTCTGGCCGTCTTGGGCGGTGGAGCTTGCGCCTGCAGGAGTTCGACGTTACAGTCGTTTATAAATCCGGCAGGAAACACTCCGACGCCGACTGCCTGTCCCGCGCCCCCGTCGACCCACCACCACAAGACTCTGATGAAGACAGCGCGTTCTTCGGGGTCGTGACGGAGAGCGACCTAGCCGCCCAGCAGCGTGCCGACCCCGACTTACGCGTCATAATCGAGTACCTCGAGGGATGCAACGTTGCCGTTCCTAGGACCTTCAAACGCAGCTTACCAGCATTCAGCCTGAGAAACTCCGTCCTTGTGAAGAAGAATTTCAGCCCCGGAAAAGAGCGAATTACCTTCTCGTCATCCCCGCGGACCTTCGTGACGAAATTTTGGAAGCGTGCCACGACGACCCGTCTTCCGGACATCTGGGGACAGCCCGCACTATTGGAAAAATCAAGGCGAGGTACTACTGGCCCGGCCTTACCTCTGACGTCACCCACTACGTCCGGAGCTGCCGTGACTGCCAGCGACGAAAAACGCCGCCGACAAGACCCGCCGGACTTCTGCAACCGATCGCCGTCCCATCGAGACCATTTCAACAGATTGGAATGGACCTTTTAGGCCCGTTCCCTACGTCACGATCACAGAACAAGTGGATTGTCGTAGCGACAGACTACATGACGCGCTACGCAGAGACCGCCGCTCTTCCGAGGGGGACTGCACAAGAAGTGGCGAAGTTCTTTATAAGCCAAGTTGTGCTGCGACATGGAGCCCCGGAAGTCCTAATCACAGACCGCGGAACGGCATTTACTGCGGAGCTGATGCAAGGAGTATTACGCTACAGCAACACGGATCACCGAAGAACGACGGCGTACCACCCCCAAACGAACGGACTAAAGAACGTCTGAACAAGACAATCGCAGATATGCTGTCAATGTACGTTGACGTTGAACATAAGACTTGGGAGAAGTGCCCCCCGTATGTCACGTTTGCGTACAACACGGCTATCCAGGAGACGACCAGCTGACGCCGTTCGAGCTTGTCTACGGTAGAAGGCCGACTACGATGCTCGACGCCATGCTTCCGCACGTAGAAGACGACGACCTCAACGCCGACGTCCACGGATATCTTCAACGTGCGGAGGAGGCCCGCCAGCTCGCTCGAGTTCGTATAACGGACCAGCAGCTGGTGGATGCGGGCCGCTACAACCTCCGACGCCGAGACGCCGAGTACCAACCAGGGGATCGTGTGTGGGTTTGGACTCCCATCCGACGACGCGGACTCAGTGAGAAGCTTCTGCGACGGTATTTCGGACCCTACCAGATTCTACGACGTGTTGGCCAACTTACCTACGAAGTGATCCCGATGGTGATCCGGCACATCACGACGACGCACGCGGCCTGAAGTCGTCCACGTGGTTCGCTTAAAACCTTTCTACGGAAAGATGACGAACTTTTATTTTCATTTTTCGGACTGTCGTTATGTTAGCATCGGGTCGATGCACTCTTAGAGGGGGGGGTAATGCCGCGAACCATACATTGGGTGTTTTTTATTTGTGTTTTGCTTTTACCGCCCGGCTGCGCCGGTCTGTGTTATCTCTGCGCCAAGGGAAGCGCGTGTTCCATTCTTTCTTTCTGTCCGCATGTGTTATCTGTTGTGATAGGGAGAGCATTCCGATCTAACGTGAACAGCCCAGAATAATCTTCTTGGATCTACTATGTTCTCGATGCGAATCGACGTTTCGAGAACCACGCGCGCCAAAGATAAAAAACCTGCAGTGCGGACGCCGGGGCATTCGATTCGACGACACTCGCCTGTGCAAGTCACTTTGTTGACCGCTGCTTCGCCGCCTCTGTATTCTTTTGAGTTGTTAGGGGAGCACAAGTTCGCTCCAATAAACGTGTTTCTCATTCAACCAACTGCATCGTCCTTGTCTTCGTGACAATTTTATATATATACAAGAAAAAGAAAAACTTCGAACAAGGTAAAAGCACGATTGTTGGGTACGTTTCAGCAGAGACTTGCTTTCCTCAGGGTTTCTTTCCTCGGCTTGAGGAAAGCAAGTCTCTTCGCTGAAACGTAGGCCACAATCGTGCTTTGACCTTGTTCGAAGTTTTTCTTTTCTGTGTCTCTACCATCTTCAAAGTTCTACTGCTCCCTATATATATATATATATATATATATATATAATATATATATATATATATATATATATAATTAACAGATGAATTTTTTGAGTAAGAAAGAAAGTGGTGAAGAAATGCCCGCCGGGTGGGATCCGAACACAGGACCTCCAGAATACCGGTTCTTCAGAAAAATTCATCTGTTTCTATGACCCACCACAACCTCCCCTTTGCTTTCCGAGGTTTTCTTCACTGCCAACCCTTATTTTCTGTCTTATTTCACCGAGCCCCTCATTTCCCATTGTCTAATTCACTATATATATATATATATCGCGATGAGATGAAGAGAGCAGTGGAGCGTTTTAGTTTTTTTAAGTCATCAGACTGTTAGCTTGAACAGAAGCTTTCATTCGATGAAAACGTGTGTTGTAACCTTGGCCCACTATTTCTATTTTTGCACTCCGCAAAGGTTAATACCTCCATGCAATTTTCACTGGAAGCTGCCGCACTCGTACGCAACAATTCTCTTTTATTTATATTACCCCACTCTCTTTTATTCCCCCTCCCTTCTCTGACCCAACTCCACCCCCTTTACTCTCCTCTGGTCCCGCTTGAAACCCATGTTTGCTGACCAATAATAACCAGTGGCCCACACATTCCTTGTAATCCACCAGGCGAGACCCCCACCACAGTTTACATTTTCCCCTGCGATTCTCTTCAGGCGGTCGGACCCGACACATTCATTCCTGTGGTACCACAAAATGCTCTGCTTGAGCATCCAACGTTGACTCTTTGTACTGCCTTCATCGCACTTGCCTCAGTGCCACACCGTCAGCGCTGGCCCAGACAGGGATGACAGCTGTTGTCAAAAGCTCACAATCGATTCACAAATTCATTTTCCTGTGGCGCAAACCTACCCACCCACGATTCTCACGTACCCACTCGAGAGATTTGCCACAGACAATGACAGCTCACGGCAGATGTCAACATAGCAACCAGCAACAGCCCTTAGTGGCGTTCTACTGGACATTAATTGGGTGAACTGTGGTGAGCACGGCACATGTAGCAACATTCAGAAACATTGTTAAGTGCTGTTCTAGCTGCCCTTGCTCTGCAAAAATGTAAAGCCGGAAGTAAGACGTCTTTGGTCCTTGCAATAATTCCTTATTGGGTAGTTTTTAAGTTTCACTGGCACTGCTGCAGTGTTTGGCATATGCAGCCACTTATCTTATTGTGCATTAAAAACAAGCTGCCATCTCCTCTGCATCCTTCTGTGTGTTTATTTCATAGGTCAGTCTTTCCCACAGCTCAGCTTCAATCAAAAGAGACTACTTGAAATGAATAAGTTGATGCAACAACAAACAGCAAGATTTTTTTCACACTCCTTTTTATTTCAAAAGGCAAAAAAAAAGTAAACTGTACAGGCAACAGCAGGGCTTTCTGCAAACTCCGTTATAAATTAAAAGGTGAAAAAAAAAAAAGCAAGGAAGGAAACTGTACAAGGGGCTCAGTCCTTTCCCGGACTTTCAGGAGACCAAAAAGTTCATCGGGTCGTCGGTGTCCCGCTCCTCGCGGGCAGTCTCTGTCCACGCACTCAGAAGCGTTCAGGGCGCGGGCAGGGGTCCACGATCTGGTCGAGAAACACGTACTGGCTGATCAGGCTCCAGCAGTGGTCGTTCAAGTCGTGCAGTTGCGTGCGCTGGTCCGGGCACGGGAGACACTCGACGCGATCCTTGACGATGCCGGCCACGCGCATGAACTGGTGCAGTCCTTTCAGGCTGCCCAGCATTCGGCAGGCCGTGGCCGCCGCTTCGTCCTCGCTGATCTTCTCAGCTGAGGCGATCCGCTCCAACAGCGCGGGATGGCCAGACATGCGCTGCAGGGCTTGGGCGCAGTACCTGTTGGAAGAACGTGGACGTGCCACCAGTGTACCACTATTAAAGGGGCGCTGAAGGCAACCAGCAAGCCGGTTTCAAATGAAAGTATGACCTTCCCATAGCCACTTTAGCGTGATTTGCTAATCAATTCAGTAATCGCTAATCAAACGCTGATCAAACTTGACGCAAACAGTGACTGTAGCAGCGATGATGTATAGCAGTATAGAAGCAACGAATACAATGCTACTACGTACTGAGCGGTTTGGTCAGTTTCCGTCCACTAAGCAAAATGTTCGTTCATGGGACCTGTGATCAGCACTGACACTTTGTTGAAGAAAAACACATTGTCCTTTTAAAGGCCCCGCGGATATTGGTGCCGAAGCAACCGCTCACGCGTAGCTTGCCCGCTTCCTCGAAAAGAGGTACCGCTGCCCCAAGTATGGACGAGTAGCGCCATCCAGTAGCAGCCAGAAAAGACATTGCGCACGCCACATGATTTAACCGCTTCCGGTGCAAGTTGCGTGGTATATAGCCAGTGGTGGCGGCACTGGTCTTCACGTTCTCACTATTTTCCACCTTATTTTACATAAAGCTACGCATAAGAGTGTTATATTCGTGTTCTTAGTAGGCTAATCTATCAATGTAAAGCAACTTGTATTAAGACTTCAGTGTCCCTTTAATGCTAAGCCCAAGGTCGCAAGTTTGAACCCGCTGCGTATGTGTATGTATGTGTTAATGGCACGAGGGCATCGATGCCAATGAGCGCCATGTCAGAGTGCGTGATCTTTCACTTCGTAAAATACAATTTGAAAGGACGTGAGGAGGCTAAAAATTAAATCATTGGTATGGGGTGCAAAAGGCCCTCAGTCTAAAACGTTGTCAAAAATGTAAAGATCCTGGTGTATACTGCGTTGGAATTACGTGGGGTATGTAATAAGTTTTAAAAATCCGATATCTTGAATGTAAGTTAAAAGGCGATTTGTGGTAAACATAGGTTCATCTGCTAAAAATAACGAAGGGTGTAGGGGTATGGCATATCTATAAATCTTGGGAAAGTGACGGCGTCTAGCATCTTCAAATCCTGAACATTCAATTAAGCGGCGGCGGCTGCTTTTCAGATTGAAGCAAAAAGCGAAAACACCTGCGTTTCGAGATTTCGGCGCACGTTAAAGAACACCAGATGGTCAAAATTACCCCGGAGCCCTCCACAGTGGCGTGTACCTCACAGCCAGAGTGTAGCTTCGGCGCGTTAAACCCCATTATTTGAATGTGGATATACAACCAGTTTGCATTCAAACTTCATTCGTGTTTACTGTCTCATTTTTTTGCTCTTTCATGGTGCTGAAACTGGACTTGCTCAATCGCCAACTGGTTAGGACAACCACAACGCAGAGGTACTGTATTTTCTCGCACCTAACCCACCCCTGTTGCAGCCAGGAAAAAGAAGACGACGTGCGCGTTATCTGCACTAATGACCGCGCAATGCAGCCTTTCGATCTTCATAAAGCAATACCGTGCAATTATGACGTTTCTATCCAGATAACAAATGCACCAGTGGTTATCAAACCTACGCTTTCACTTACCTGCACGTACTGAGTGCCCTATTGAAGTAAAAAGAAGCGACCAAAAAATCTGTTCCTGCACAGCAGGCATAACTACTGAGCTGATTACTTGCAGATAACTGCTAGGATCTACATAAAGACGCGCAAAAGGCGAGCAAAACAGTGGTATACAGGATACTTCTGAGAAGAGTTGAAATTGATCCGACAACATGTCCGCGTCAACAATGTATAGTCCCCCCCATACTTTTGTATGCCTCCAAGGGTTTTTCAGCACCTTCATTTGGCTTGGCTTGGCTTGCTAGGTGCTTCCTTGCACATTTTCCTACACTATTCTACCCTACTAAGTGTGCACCAAAAATGGAAAGCAAATATCAGCACAGGGAAGACAGCGTTCAGTGGCAGAGGAAAGAAACCTTCAATCAGATATGGCGAAGGAATTCTGGCGATAATACCTTGCCTCATTGATGCTTCCAAGCTTTCTAGAATTTTTTATAACGACATTACAGGATCTTTTAAAAGGCATGCAGGCAGGTCTTGAGAGGTATGTAGATAGCTCAGGAGGGACGTACCTGTCACGTCGAGTGCCCGTGGCGAACTGGACAGCTCGCTCCACCAGGTCCGAGTTGCGCCTCCCCACGTCCCAGACGGCAAACATGGCCTTTGAGGCCTCCAGACCGGGCCACCAGTCGCCGATCTTCACCGTGAGGTCGAGCAGGGTGTAGTTGTCCGCAATGTCCTCGGCCAGAGCCCGGACAAAGACGCTGGCCTGGCACGACCCCAGGTCGACCACGTTCACCCGGTAGAGCTTCTTGCTGGACAGTACGGCCTCCGCCAGGAGTCCGGCCACCTGGACGCCGATGGTGGACGCCTCCAGGTGCAGGTCGCGCAGGCTCGGGTGGTTGGACAGTGCCTTAAAGATGGCCGTCCAGCAGGCATCACTCGCCCGCGACCACATGCGCAGGTGCAACTTCCGGAGGGTGGACGTGCCCTGAATGCCCTTGGCGATGCTCGTGTACATCTCCTCGGTCGGGGCGAACGGCTGCAGGTAGAGGTCCAGCCACTCGATGTGGTGGTGAACTGTCAGCTGTCGCACCACCCGCCAGTATGGCGTCGTTCCGTCACACTTGGGCAACGTGGGCATGTTGACCGTCCCAACGTACCGGAGCAGGTCAAAGTCGTCGTCGGCCACGTTGCTTTCAAAAGAGATCCTCTGGCCTGCAGTGCCACACTCTTTGAGAGCCTGGCAGACATCGGGAAACAGGTGGTGCTTGTCACTGTTCACCTCGATGGTCACACAGCGCAGGTTCTGCTTCGACGACAGCATCTCAAAGAACTGCCGCCACTGGTCCAGCTTCCAGATGCGCATCGGCAGAGCGAGATCTTCCAGGGTTTTGTTCTTGGACAGCTGCCAGGCGCCAGCAGTCATAGTCCAGGTTGGGTTGAGAAGCTTCGAGGTCCGCTATCGTCGCCAACATCTGCTCGGGAGCGGAAAGCGCGAAGCTACGGAGGTAGCCCTCCCTTTCCAGGACCTTCGACAAGGCTGGGACATTCTTCCGGGTCGCCGCAAAGCCCACCAGACTCACGCTCGTGATGGACTTGTTGGTCTGCAAGCCCACGAGGGCCCACCTCAGAGCAGCCTGCTCCACCTTGTTGTGCGCCACAAGGCTCAACGCCTTCACCGTCTTCGTTTTCTTCAGGTACTCCGCGAACTGCACACGATACATGAGTGAGGCGTTGCTTATGATGGAGGCATGAAGGGACAGCTCGCGGACCGTGAGGTTCCGGCCCAGCGCCCGGAGGAACTCCTCGGCATGCTCGGTCCTCATGCGCAGCTCAGGAAACCGGAGGGCAGTCAGCGACCGGGTCTTTCCGAGGAAGCTCGACAGAGCCGTCTGCAGCAGCGGCGGGTAGTCTTTGCCCGCCGAGCACTCCAGCTCCTTGAGCTGCTCGATGAACGGGATCGCTGCGCACAGGATGTTGTCCCGATCATATCCCACTAGATGCAGCTTGACTGAGCGGACAAACTTGCTCCTCCGGAGGGCGTCGAAGAAGAGGTACTCATAGGTCCCAAGCGTGCCCGTGTGGCAGTCAATGGCGGTTACACAGTGGTGCGCTGTCAAAAGGTAGTGGACAATGGCCGCGGCGTGCCGCAGATCGTCTAGCATGGGCGGCGGCAGGCACGACACGTTGACCCGTCCCAGCAGCAGGCAGCTGTGCCGGCCGGCAATTTCCCGCAGTCGCAGGCTGGCGCGGCACAGGAACTCATTCCCACAGGGAAAGGTCCTCGAAGATCCAGCAGGGACGGTCGCCGCCACCGGTGCAATCCGCGGTGTACACAATGCGGGCGCCCGTGAGCGTGCCCTGGGCATTCCGCAGGTGGGCCAAGACGGCGCCGGACGGCGATGGACGCACCGGGCCTTCGCCCGCCGAGTTTCCACCTAAACAGATGAAAGAAGAGGCGCAAAAAAGACATTCGGAAGGAAGAGACATGCAGAAACAGCATGTGAGTACGCTACTTGAAGTAATTTCTGTAGCGCTATTACGGTGTTCTAGGCATTCACAAACTCTGCCCAACCATAAGTTCTTCTGACGTTAAGGTTACTGGTGTTTCGCAATTGAGGTAACCGGTTTGTGAACTAAAAAGCTGAAATGGCAACACTACAGCGCTACAGCAACACAAGTGCACACAATAGCAAGTTGCATTTAGGATTGCATTGAACAAGAAAAGGTGAATCAAGAGAAGTCATTGCTCTGATGTATGTGGCACTTCAACCTGCTAGAGTGGTTTGAAGGAAAAAAAAGCCTGGCAGAACTCATCAACTACTTCATTACTGCTACATCATATTTTCCCCTCTTGATTAACTTTAGTTTTTTTTGTTGTCTTGGACGCAAATTACTTTGTCAGGCTTCTTTACTCTCACGATGTGTCTGCCTCATTCCTTGGTTTCCTTTCTTCATCTTCTTGCACAAATTTTTTGCCCGGATCACATACTTTCGCAGGCAGACTGGCGACGCGTCACCACACCACAGATTTCACGGAATCAGAGCTGTATGCGGCAGCGTTAACACAGTCTCGGCTGCTACCCTGGGGACCCGGGTTAATACCCCTGTCACACGCGCCAACCTAATGTCATTTTAGACGAATGAGATTCGTTTCAAATGACATTCGTTTTCTGCATAGGTGCTACACGAACAAACCAAATGTCATTCACGGGTGATGTCAATGGCAATCGGTAGTATACTTGGCGCACTCAAAATTGCATGGAATGGTGATGTAATCCAGATAAGCGTTTATACTTTCAGAAAAAGTATTTAAAATGCTTTAGCATGCGTTATGCGCACTCTTTTTAGGCCGTAATTTGTTGCATTAAGTCATACGAAGCCAAGACAAATAACAAGCAGATCCGCCATGATCCATACCGCAATTTGTCCACAAACATGGCGGCGCGCGGGGACGCCGCCGCGATGAGCGACGTGAAAAAGGCTGTCGCTGCAGCTTTGTGCATGCGAGCTAAGCGTATCAGCGGCCAGATAGAGTTGCAACGAGATCTAGCGGGCGCGCGCATTTTCCGTCCCCATGCCGACGGCAGCCATGTTGAAATGGTTGAAAGTTGGAAAAGCCGGGAACCCATGCGGTCACACTGAAAGCGCAAGTAATTCATTCAAAGTGCTCAATAAAGCAAGCAAAAGCTTTTAAAACAGGCAAGATCAAATAAAAAGTGGCAAACAATAAGTTTCTTATTTTTTTTTCAGATATTTTTTTCTGGTCTTCTGCTGTTGAGAGTACGCAGTTGGTCCGAATTCGCAGTCGAATGAGTTCTCTGGACTCATTCGGTACCGAATGTCATTCGCAGCGAATGTCATTAGACTGAGCCCGTGTGACAGCAGACGAATGTCATTTGAAACGAATCTCATTCGTTTAAAATGACATTAGGTTGGCGCGTGTGACAGGGGTATAAGATCCCATACGAACTCATTTCATTTACTGTCTGCAACAGGAACCAACTACTGTACAGGACAACAACAACGGTTTTTCACACAATGGGACATTTTAGGCTTGTGCATTAAAAAAAATTTCAAGGTGTTAAAGGAATATACAATCAGAAGGTCTCCAAAAACCGTACGTATCAATGAAAACACAGACAAATCTTAAAACTAATAGATTGTCATTTTTAGACACCTGTAAGCAATGCCTGGGAAATAAGCACTTTTTTGCCCCACAAAGGCGCTGACACGTGTTTAGGCGTTTTTTATGCAGCGCAAAAAAGTCCTCATCCCCTCTTTTTCCTGCCTACAACATTAATTTCATGCCACGCATCTTGCCAAGTACCGTATTTACACTATTATAATGCGCCCCCGAATGCAATGCACAGGCATTTAGGTAAGCAGGCCCCCATGCTTCATAGCAGGGATATTACTGTGGCAGCAAAAATCCCTCATTCTTTATAAAACTGCTTATCCAGCCTATTGAGTGGGCATTAAAATGTTAGTAGGGAACATTCAAGAGTTTTTGTTATTGCAAGTGCCTTGACGCTTAATTTTAGACGTGACGGGTCGTTGGATCATTTTCTGCTAATTGATGAAGTCCACCCAGGAGTCTCCAAGTCCACAAAAAAGGTGGCTGACGATTACGATACTCCCTACGTGAAATTTAAGCACAGCACAAACTACAGTCTTTTCGGCGATGGCACATAGCTGCTGCGTTTCAGGAAGCAATCGCGTCATCAGCGAACGCGCGACAGCGCACGCTATTCTGGCATTATCTCGCAGCACGTAGGGCGCCGCCAAGCATGTCTCATGCGGCCTCAACATACCACCTTCCTTATCACACTTTCGCCATACTTTCCTCCTCCGCTTTCCTGCTCACTCTATCTCGTCTATCTTAAGAGTCCCCTCTTCCGCCACCAGGTTACGAGGCCGATGGTCGTACGAAACCACAGGAGTGGGCTCTTAAGAGCTGCGCTCTAAAAAAGGTCAGGGTTCGGGGCCAGTGAAGCCTATACTCGGTTACAACTCGAGAACGGCACCACCTCACGTAGTGTATCACTCCGCCAAAGCGCCAGACCCGTGACCACAGTGTGCGCGCGTTTTGAAAGGGGTTTGCTATGAATGCGTGATACCGTCGCCTTGTGCCACGCAGATAATTTGCCGTCACTGGAGTCGTTTATTAGCATATTAAGTCCAAAAAATCACGGGAACGGCTCACGCCATGCTCAAAATATTCCCAATAACGCCCTACTTGCGCTGCGTGGAGAAACATCCGGCTACGGTGATAAGGCACAGCGGCAACTTGCGGTGCCGTTCTTAAGTTGTCACCGAGTATAGCCAGAAAATTTGGCTCTGCTTTGTTTACGTCCATCGCACACTCCCGTCTCCAGGACACCCAGTGTGCATGATGCTGCTTGGTTCCTCTCCCTGCTGACCAGTAAAATTACCTTGGACATGATGGACCCTTCATGGTGGTGCCTTTCCAGAGCCATAACGACTGAAACGAGGTGCTAATTGAAGCAGCAGAAATACGTGCAGCATCTGGCTGAGGTTGTGCCCGTTCAGGAATAGGTGCGCCAAAATTTACCAACATGTCATCGATGAATTTTACTGGAATGGATTGAGTTGGATTTTGGGAGGAGTTCGTGTCCATGGCAATGCTGCTGGCCGTGTTGCAGCAGATTTTGGTTTCGACTCTGACCGCAACGCGCACGCAAATTCAAAGGTGACTTTTTAACAAAAGAAGGTAAGCGTTACAGTCGTGCAAATGCAGTATACCCAATCCCAACTTTCCTGCTGTCACCTTCACATGAAGTCTAACTACGTTAGAGTGATGCCGCAACAAAGTTCATGTTGGCAGCGTTACTACGCCCCCCTGTTTGAAGTCAAGAATTGTCTCCAGCTAGAGTTTTCCCACGTGACCTAGCTACCTATCTGATGACTGCATTTCTCCAGACTTAAAAAAAGACAGCTGCACTCGCTCAGGACACCTCAAAAATTTCGACTGCCAGCATGGGCAACATGTGGACTTGTTACATGGCTGCATTCGACCTACAAGTAGATGCACCTTCCACCAACATGAAGAGTGTATGCATAAACGTGCACCCTACGCCTACTTTCAGACAAACGGGGACGAGATGCAACACCAGCTAATTACTAAGCCGACCGCGATTTGGCAAGCCCCACCAGTTTACTGCCACATCAATAGCTTTGCGACATTCACTTGTTCCTTACAACCAACCGGTTATGTTAAAGCAACGCTTGCATTTGGCAAACTTTGTCAAGATAAAGAAGGTGCCAAGTCCACATTGTTACAACGACCAATCTTCCATATATTACATGTGCCAGTAAAGACTCACTCGAACTGCTCAGCATAGCCACCTGCCCATGCTCTTATCCCCCACTTTGCTCAAAGCGCTCGAAGACTTCTTCGCACTCCTAGGGCAGACGTACCTTTGGCTCCCTTGCCTCCGGCTCCCGTGCCCGCAGACAGCCTGGGGTTCTTTGCCGGCGTTGCACCAAGCCGAGTCTGAGAGCGGGTAACTGGACCAGACCTGCACAAACAATTGCTTTAAGTACACACCTGCCGATATTGTACAAAGTGGTAGCCAAAAAATACGCAACTTTTGTTTCATTTGAGAAAACTAGCCTTTGGTAACTTGCTCACTTCCGGTCCAGCAATGAAAGGCACTTTTGAATGAAGACAACGCAAGAAATGCTCAAAGACTTTCGCATTACGCACTGCAGTGACACGATATGGCCAGTACTAAAAGCTTAGTTGTGAGTGTGTTAACTGCACCCGCCGCGGTGGCTCAGTGGCTAAGGCGCTGAGCACGAAGTCGCGGGTTGATTCCCGGCCGCGGCAGCCGCTTTTCTGATGGAGGGGAAAAGCAAAAACGCCCGTGTGTACGAGATTTCGGCACACGTTAAAGATCCCCAGGTGGTTAAAATTGGATTCCGGAGCCCTCCACTACGGCGCGCCTCATCGGCTGCGTTGCGTCGGCACGTTAAACCCAAGGAGGTTAAAAAAAAAATGCTGGAGTGGAAGGGGCGCCCGTAAAGTGAAGCCGCCGCGATGCCATCTTGCTAGGGGTGAAGACGCGTAGTTGTTGCAGCGCGCGTTCCTTGCGTGCACGAAAAAGTGTTGTTGATTCGTGTGCGCGCCATGTAACGAGATCAAAACAAGTATGGTTGGTTCGTGTGTGGCTTACGGTTGTACAAACAGTGTGAACCCGGCCCCAGGAGTCGCATTGCGCACGTAACTTGCACGCGTCACAAGTTGACTCCAAACTGCGGTCATGCTCGTTGCATCGTGTCGCGTAGTATGCGCCTTCAATGTTTAATTTCTTTGCTGCTAGGCTTCTGAAAGATGTTGAGTCACTGTCCTTTGTCAGTGTCTTTTGTTTGCCATTTGACAATATGTTTTAGCAGTTTAATTGACGTCTGGTATCATAAGTCTGTCTCCTTTCAAAAAATAAACACTTTGTTTCCAAAAATACTAATTGGTTCATCTTTTTTCTGTAGTTCATGTCACTGGCAATGTAACCTCATGGTGTGATTTACCAGAAAGATTGTTGGTTCTTTTTTTGCAGTTTATTTGTGTTAGGTTGAGCAGCAATGCAATGAACGTAATAGCATTGGTTGCTATCGTACACTCATGAAAGTTTTCTGTATCGGTTTTTTGTCACTCCATTATGTCTATTATCACAATAATTCTGGGTGTTTCCTGTTGTTTTTCGGAAAATGCTGCATTTTCCGGTCATGACTGCTGTTCTTCACATTACAGTTGTAACTCTATTGCTTTTTTGTTTTTTTTTTGTTCTTAGAACTTTCACGATCAATTTCTGCATTTGAACAGTTTAGAATAAAGAAGATAAACGAGTTCTTATGTATTTTTTACTTTGTGGCAGCTGCATATCCGAGCCATAAGGTGAAAAAAACAATGTCCCTGTACTCGGAGATCTAACTTTTAACGAAATTTCCATGGTAGAAATCAATACGGAGACGTCGGACATGGCTCGCAGTGTTGAATTAGAGCATGAGAATCCGTTACGTAATTTAAAACCGCTGGGAAAGTTGGCAAATACTGCTGCAAAGCAATCGGCATCTGGTTTCTTTCCCCGAGCAAGATGGCCGCCGGCGGCTTCAGCCGAGCCCATTGGTTGGTATAGGTGACTTCCACTCCAGCAATTTTTTTTAACCTCCTTGGTTAAACCCCACAATCAATCGAGTGTGTTAACTGCACACAAGCATTCAAGTTGTACGATAAACCGGGACCACAAACACCACTACAATCTCCCAGTCATGTTTCTTGGCGGTGGCTTTGGTCAACAGCTGCCAATTGCACAAACACGATTCTGTGAAATTGGCCGGGGGAGTCGCCACTGCCTTTTCTCTGTCCCTTGATGTCTGAATTATTTAAAGGGGTCCTGAAATGCCTTCCGCCGATGCATGGATGTACATGTAACCAAATAAAGCAATGTATTAGCAATCTCCTCCTGCAAGAATTTTGTTAAAGCGATGAGTATTAGCTGAGAAATCGTAAATCAAAAACCGCGAATTATCGTCGCGCCGTATTTCCTCCTCCTTTCAACTGTTTCTTCGCTGTTGGCCTCCCCTCCCATGATGCTCCGCTCCTCAGCGGTGACGTACTTCCGCTATTGCGCTCCCACAGACTGCCGTCTGCTACGGGCCAGCTCTTTCGGCTTTTTCATCTCTGTAGACACCATGGACACAGGCTGGAAAAGCGAACGAATGACCTGGCCGCATGTGTCCGGCCTGGCCTTGCCTTTTCGCGGTGTACGTAGCTGCAGGGCTGCAGTTGATATCGGCGGCGAACTCGCAGCCGCGTGGGGAGAATCGTGCGCTCGTTCCCTTTGGTGCACCGCGCACTGTTTATCCAAAAAGCGCGGTCTCAGATGTGGCCCCGCTGGTGCCGGGTGTTATTTTGCGGTGGTTGTAATTCCTACTACCGGCGGCATGTGAAAAAAGACATTTTCAACCGACACAGAACCCGTGCACAAAACGCGCCGGATCGGATCGCTTTATCAGCGGCGATGAACGTGAAGGCGAAGAGCAAACCAACGCTGCACTCGATCAGCGAGAACCCGTGTTCTGACAAGCTGCACCCATGTGTTGCATTCAACACTGACGGGAAAGCGTTTGTTTGCACTTGTTTGGATAGTCGTAAAATGTCCAAACACTCCGGCACTCCGCTAGCAGATCAGCCGGCGAGACATTTCGGAAAACATTTGACAGATGGCGCCGTATGCATTAGTGTGTCGCTACGCAAAACTGATGAGACGCTCTACTAAAACTCCCATCGCGGTGTCACGTAGCGGGACGCAAAAATTTAGCGTTTAGCGTATGCAAAGGCCACAAACGCTGTACTAAAACTCTATTAGCAGAAAAATAGCGTGCGTATGTGAAACCGCTTGCGTTTACAAAGCTGCACGCCGAGCGCGTACGTTTCAAACCTAGTGACATCGTTTAAATACACTGGCAAGCACAGTGTAACGTAGTCAGATATCAACCGTATGCTCAGGCGACAAGCAAGAGCTTGTTTTATGTGGGGCGGAGATTGCGCATAAAGGCCCGTTCGCACTTGCGACGAAAGCGAGTGAGAGCGGCAGGAATTCCGTCGCTTTGTCGCGCGACGATCGTTTTTGTCGAATGGTCGGGACAAATTTTGGTTGCGCGACAGAATTCCCGTCGCTTTCGCTCGCTTTCGTCGCAAGCGGGAATGGAAAGTTCTGCCGCTGCCGTCTGCTACGCAGCTCGGAGGTAACCGCGCGATCTGCTCGGGCCGGATGAACGCGCACACTCCCGCACGGCAGCGCCCCAAGCGGCAGACGGCCGCGTACATCGCTCCCGGCGCCCGCCTGGAGCCCGCCCTCGTCACACTAGCCAGTATATTTCAGGCACTATAATGGAGGAAAGATTTTTTGCTTCCGATGAACCTAGTTCTTTGCCCCTGTGTTTTTAAATACGTGAAGTGGTTAGCACGTCGTCCTCACGCAGCTCTGTATCGTCGTAGCATCGCTGATTGTCCGAACGAAGCTTGCAGCTAAGCCAATGCAGCGACCGAAGCTGTGTGTGTGTGTGTGTGTGTGCATCGCCTCCTGTGTGTTGTGGACGCGTTCGTTTCGCGATGAAATGCGACATTGTACTTCTGCGGGTGGATAGTGCTTCCCATGGTCTGGATTATCTTTCTCGAACGACGTACCACTCAACCTCGCTTTTGGGGTATGTGCAGTGTGCCTGGCTAAAAGCCTTCTCGCTTGCGCGCCAGAGTTGTGACTTGCTGCTCGTCCCCGCAAACCGGGTGTGAGGTGAGTGCCGTATTTACGACGGGCAGGAGGAGGCAACTCATCGTCTGTCAATCGCGGTTCAGACTTGCAACGCATGTTGTGACGTTGCGTTCGTTCGAAACGCATCTCTGGATTGTTTTGAAGTTGAATAAAATGTACGCGTCAAACCCGGGCATTCGGCTCAGGGCGTTCTCTTCGATTGCACCAAAGAAGTGCCACGGGACTTTCTTTATGGTACGTACTCACGTAAGATAAAATCCACGTCGTGTTACGGCCGTGTTGCATTCAATACAAACGGTTAAGCGTTTGTTTACACTTGTTTCGTTTGTCGTAAAATGTCCAAGCACTCCGGCACTCCGCTGGCAGATCAGCCGGTGAGCCGACGCTAAGCAGACGACTCATCTCTTTGCCGGAAGTGCGTGAAAAAGCCGCCCAATAGCAGGATGTCTAGCTCATGACGAACATCTGGGAATCGATGATGTAGACATGTGAAGATGGCGGCGCCCAAAAAACACGAAGGAAGGGTGAGAAAAAAGCGACAAACTTTGCAACAAAAGTGTGAGCTTTCCGCTGCGCGTAAAAGAGTAATACTTGGCACAGGTGACGTTGGCGACCCAATCTAGCGATTGCGCTAGTTCATTTAGTGTGCTCAAAATGCCTTTCAGGGCCCCTTTAAGCTTGCGATAAAAATCTGTTTTCCTGTCATTGAGACAAAGCAAAAGCAGCCTTTTTAATAAACAGCATTTTTGTCTCTGTGGCCCCTTTAAACAAAAGTAGCCGAAAGAGGCAACTTGTGCACTCTTTCACCACCTGGAACTCTTTCACCGCGACAGGAATACTTAAACGGTCCATAAACAGAAAACACAAAGTTGGTTCATTAAAAAGACTGCTCGCCCCGATAACAATGATACTAATTGTATTGAAAACTCAAAACAAATATAACATATATCAAGGAAAAGAGACAAACCAGTGGTGACTCCTAAGCCATGTTCGGGTGAGGTCACTATGACGCAACAGGGTCTCATCTGTGCGATTGGGGGCCGGCCACAAAAGCCATTGCCCAGAAATGGGGTGGTGCTTCTAGTACCACTTGATCATATCTCTTGAATGCTAACATGCAGTTGCTAACAGACGGATAGCTATGTTGTTAGTGTTCTTAACTGTTTCGTTACCATGCCTATTCAAATCGATCATCGGTGATCGATGATTTATATTGCCTATTTTGACACGATGTAGTCGTTTCTCCTACACCTATTGCGGCCAGTGGTTAGTCTAGGCTTTGCACTTTTAGAATCCGTTTAAATTTTCCCGCTCCAGTGACATTGAGATTTTTGACAGCATTTTTTTGCGAGCTGAGGTGCGTGTGTTTTTGAGGAAGGGGGCATGGCTGCTGCACTTGACAAAAAAAAAAGGATGCAGGTCGTGGTTACGTTGCATTTCAGTAATATTTTTTTGTCAACAGGTTTCTGCCAAGTCAAGTACCTGATAATGTTGTCAGCTTTGTAATCTGACAGCGTTGAGAGGTGATAATTACTTGAAAATGACACCAGCTGTTCACTATAGTGATCTTTGCTTCGGACAAAGGGCAGCTTTATTCTGCCAAAGCTTATTTCTGATGGTCCCCCGCATATCTAGCAAGTGCGCCTGGCATTTTCAGTCAGTTTCCAGAAGTTTCGGTTTCGTTTTTGCGTTGCGAAAATCTTATTTGGCACTACTACGCAGTTACCCAACTACGAGCTCATCTGCCATGGCGCCTTCGTTGCCCGCTGCTGTTCCTTGAAACAAGCATGCCGATCGTGCTTCCACTTTATTTACGTCTTACTTCCGTGATAACAGCTCCCGCTGAACGTCAAAAGATAACGCCAAGTCGTCGGGTATCAGTTCAGACGAGGAGAACGCTTCCAATTGGCCTTGAACTCCGCCAGCTGTTCACCGGCCAATTTTGGTTTCATACGAGGGTACATTTCCGGAGGTCTGTTGATGCTTAGCACTGTCTATCCTGACAAAATGTCCAACAGCCTTGTATTTGTTTCTTTCCGAAATTGTTAGGTGGCGTTGCAATGCAGTAGGCTCGTAGCGCTGAACTCGTTTCATAGCTCGACGGCAGCTTGGTGAAAGCTTGCTGGGCACGATTCTAGCGCATTGTATCTTATTCCTGAAAGCAGGGCTACCATAGCGAGACAGAACATGATTATAAACTGCAAATGAAAGTTCTGACTGATAAGTGATCATCAGAACAACAAGCTCCCACCAAAGAGCAGATTTTTTTCGCATCACTTGATTGCCTTCAATATTGTGCTGGTCATAATCATTGACAAGGCGTTTTTAAATCATGTGGAGGCTAATTGGGGACATTTTATAATGTCAAACCACCAGATTTCTTCTAGAGAACCATCCAAAACAGCAAAATTTGAAATAGTGGTTGGGCTTCACCACAAGGCACAGGCACCACGTGGGCTAACATTTTTTTTATATCTATATGACAAGTTGTACCGTGCAACTCAATTTTCTTTCTAGGACAGGTTTTCGAAATGTTCACCTACAAAATGTATATTCTAAATTTTTTCTACTACCGGTGGTTTATTATACACAACTTACTTTTTTTCATTTGCTTCGATGCCTGGACAAAAATTACGAATTCGATAATTTTTTTCGGAATCGTTATTTATGAGAACATTATTAAAACTGGTGTCGTTGGAAAACGTGTGGAATCATCTGCATTTTATGACACTGCAATGTGTGCCTAACCAATATGTATAGCACAGAAAAGATGTTTTGTTAGACCCCTCAAAATTGGTCAATTTCCCGCGGTAACGAAAGAGTTAGTGTTGGACTGACTACTCACATCATGCATCACCACAAGGCTTTGTTTCTTGCATTTTGTTTTTTAATTAAAAAACATATTTCGAGGCTGGAATGGAGCCGCGCGAGTTACCAAAGGCTGGTTCTTTCAAACTAAACCAAGTTGTGCTTTGTCTTCAAGGAGGGCTTGCACAGAATTACTTCCTTGTTTAAATAATGTGCTCTATATTTGAAAAACTACAACCTATGGCCACATGATCAAGCAAGGAAAAAAAATAAAGGTAGTACTTTGAACAACGACTTCATTTGCCATCGTCTTTGCAAGCATGCACGGCAGAGTTGTATTCTGGTTCAAGGAAGGGGTCCAACATGAACCCAAGCTTCAGCACCAAGGTATTTCATTCTAGACTATCCCAAATGCCAAAGCTCTTGAAAGCAATAAAATCTTGATTCTTAGTTAAACAGCGTTCTCATTCCTTCCATTCCCTCATAAAGAGATGCCGACGCAAGTAGGGAGTAGTGAAGTGCACGCTTCAAACACATTCAAAATTAATATATTGCCTGACCTGAATAAGAAACTTCCAATCGACATACACCATGCTTCGCTACGAAATTTCAATCGCAGATGAAAGACCGAGCAAGCCCTTGCTATGTTGGGGTGGCTCTACTGCCGTCAAATTGTTTTCATACCGTGGAACGTTCAAAATAAGAAGTGATCTCTCATAATGAAGCCATTCTTACCCTTAACCCCTTAATAAGGGCTCATTAAGAAACACAATTAGGTATTAGTATTGCCAAATTTTCTTATGGCATGAAATGCTTCAGTCACATCTTCAAAACAAAAACCTTTGCGAATGTTTTAGCGATCATTCCTTACTCCACGTGTAATGCCCCATACCTAAAGCATTCGAGGTGTATTCTGCAATGAATTCAGTGTCACTGTCCGTAAAACCCTCACCACTGTCTTCTTCGCTTGAGTCAAATACGTCACCGACATCCTCATCACTCACGCTTGCACGAGATAAGCCGCCTGAGAACCCAGCACTGGTGAGGTCATGTTTCTTAACACGCGGGAAACACAAGGCACGCATTCCGCCATCTAGTGTACAAACTCCATTGAATAAAAGCCCCAATGACAAAACCTGTGCTGCCACCTATGCTTCCCACAGAAATGCACCCTTAGACGAGCTGGGCTCATCAAAAAAAGCCCCTCGGAACATTGCGGAAGACCCATGAATGACCACAGGTCGTCACAGGCAAAAAAGTGGCAACCGCTCATGACGAGCCCAGGTAGGTCGTCGTAAGCCATTAAGGGGTTAGCTCAAACTAGTTTTAAACCTAATTTGTACTTTCTCTTAAAAGTTGTGAATCACTTTCAAAATGCCCACTCTACTGCGCTGCTGGATGAGGAATGGAATGTCAAACATTGCAACAATATTTAACTTTAAAATAAATTGCATGAGGCACTTGTTATAAACAACTCTTCATGCTAACCCAGCATTCTTTTTCAGTATACTAGTTATTTCCCGAAGCTGTGTGAAACCTTTGGGGTGAGGGCACAAATGCTTATGTAATGTCCTCTGTAACTATCAGTTGGCTAGACTGACATTTAAACTAAGCGTCGTAAAACAAAAGTGTCACGGAGAACTGTAACGTTCATATACGAGTGAAATGTCCATTCAGTTTGAAGGCATTCAAGATGCCACTAGAGTACGAATACTAAAGCTCTCGGCGCATGTCTTGTATTTATTGAAGGGGAGGGGGTGGCAAGGCAATGTTTGCACATTGTAACTAAAAATTAAAAGTACAGTCCCTTACACCAAGCACCTCGCTAATTTTTGGAAATGTTGGCTGACAGCACAATTCTGAAAGCACCTTACCCCTATGTGCGCACAATAAAATTTTGGCAGCTAAGCTATTGCGCGACATAGTAGTTTGTGAAGCATGTGTAAGCACACCTGGCGCATCTTCTTCATAGCTCTGCAAATAAACCATGGCTCTGGACTTTCACTAAACAGCAAAACAATTATGCATCTGAAACTACACAATGCCTCCATTTGATATCTCCACTATGGCACCTCTTTAAATGGGCTGCGAAGATGCATAGTTGTTTGAAAGAACCAGCCCTTGGTAGCTTACTCAGTTCCATTCCAGCCACCAAAGATGTTTTTTCACAGAAAAAAAAAAAATGGAAGAAACACAGACAGGCTTTTGTATTTTGTGCTATAGTGATGTAATATGGGCAAGAGAGATGTAGTGCGGACATCTCTATTTGTTCGAAGTTTACAATAAAATTGATATCATTGTTATTGGGGGCAAATCAGTCTTTTTAATAAACCAAACTTGTATTTTGCCTTCGTGACTGCTTTAAAAAACTGCTTCAACTATTCCAACCGTTTTGGTTGCACCACGCTGTGGTACAAACGCTCCAACAAGAGCTAGCAAGTCTGCGCAATCGGCGAAGTTATGGCGCGCGATCGCTTGGCGAGACTCGGCCAAAACTCTCCGCCTCACCTGGGAGGAGGTTCATCAGTAGCGCTGCGCTTGCGGACTTCAGCGACGAGGTCCACGTACTCTGTAGGCCGAGACTGCCTGCTCCCTGCACAGGTGACAAATGGATCAGATTGTTGCTCCGCTCCATTACCACAAATGGTCATCACTGCCTCACTCTGGGTCACAGAACCAATGGTTATTGCATCCAAATCGTAAATTTATATACTGTTGCCGCCTGGCTATCAGTAACCCCGAATGGTAATGATAGTGGAACAAATAGCCAGAGCTGCCAAAAAAAAAAAAAAACCCAATGAACTGTCCGTGAAAAAACTACCATCCCTTATTAAGTTGAGAGAAGCACAAAAGCTTTTTTTTTTTTATCGAAACTGCGTCCAAAAAGTCCACCCAACGTTCGCTGAAAGTGCGCCCAATCGATCGCCAATCCTTCAAAGACCCAAATCGCAACGAAGAATGAATCCATGCCATCATTTCTTACACACTAAGTAAACACATCTACGAAAAATCTAAAATGTACACCGGCACGTGGTTCACGAGATAAAGATATACTATTGCACTTCTACTTCGGGATCAATGAGTGTATTGTCTTACAGTTGAACCCCTTTATAAGAGACGTACTAGGGAGCAGTTTCTGTCTCTTATATGAGATGTCTCTTATAAGCAGGGAACCATGCTTTCACTTACTGGTCAACTGCTAGTTTAATGTGGGCACCGTATGACTAAAATAAGCTCAAAAGAACGCTACAGCATGCTGCAAACAATTCATTCTAATTTATGTTTGGCCCCCAGAATTTATGAAACAGTTCTGAATCTTTGTTTGCTTCATGACAGTATTTACACTGTTTTTTACAACTGATTCTACAAGCTTTCTTTCCTTTCACTGTTTGTGGAAGATGAATCGTAGATGTTGAGTTCACAAGCCTGACGAATAGCCAGAGCGCACAGCTTCTTCCGCTTTGTGCTCAGGCTATTAATTACGCTTGCAGGACTCGACATCTGCGATGCTTCTTGATTGGGAGCTACGCGAGTGGGAGAGCCCGCATGAGCAGAGTAAGCTTCAACCACCTCTGTGAGTTGCATTGCCATTGGCAGGGCTTCTCATCGTCATCTCATAGCTGACTGAACCACTATGCGTTTGCTGAAGTTAAAATAAATAGCGACTGCAGGCGTCTGTCGTCCACCTGTATTTCCACAATGGAAGCAACTGCAATTAGTGACTGGTGGCACTGCATCTGAAGTTAAAATGTCTGTTACAAGCGAGATTATCGATTAAAGTTCAGGGATGACTTGTCCCTTACAACTAACTGCCTTCTACATCCAATGTCTGTTATAAAAGAGGTCAATTTAATGGGAAAGATAGGGCAGACAGCCATGTGGGTGAATAGTGTCTCTTATACCCATTTGTCTCTTACATCCATGTCTCTTATAACGAGGTTCAACTGTATCTAGAACCTTTCCTTTTTTCGCGATTTTCAAGTAACCCCTTTGACACAATGGAAGCCCGGTTTCACGCACACACCATGTGTCCAGAGATCGTAATAGAGCTTTTCGGTCAATTAACTGACCCATGGATAAATGCATTAGTTCTTTGACAAAACACCACTGGTTTAACTAAGAAAGCTTTCGCTACAAAAGTACACCTGATTCCATTTCTCTTTAATCAGGTTGCTCGCACTTGAGACGCAATCGAGTGCCCCACTGGGAATGCATCATTTCATGCTACTAAGGCTTCCACTGAACTGATCCGAACAAGAAATTTGGTGCATTTAAACAAAGGAAGTTCTGAGTGAATTCATCAACCTTCGTTTAACGTCAAAGCTCTTTCACCCATCCTCCCAGGATTTCACAGATGTAAGAAGACTTTAAGGGGCCAGATGTGCTGCCAGTGCAGCAGGAGCGGAAGACACGTTTGCACCAGCATGGTGTTAGGCCTAACGTTAATCTTTGAGGTCTTACGTCAAACAGTGTCTGCAGCTTGAGGTACACCCGTGCAATTTTTTACCGATATCACGAGAGCGTCGACCTTTGCGTCGATCAGTGCCGTATGATGGAGTGATACGACAAACTCGGCGAAAGTAACCGCACGCGCACTAAGCGAAGGCCGCTGCTGCCGTCGTCTGCTACGCTGTTCCAAGAGCAGACAGCCACCCCGTACTGCTGTTACCACTCTCTTTCACTTGCCCTCTTCGCCCGTTAACGGCGGGTTGGAGGGTCGTGTGATAAGCGAATAAAAAAATCGGGGGCGGCTGTCTGCTCTTGGAACAGCCTAGCAGAAGAAGACAGCAGCAGCCTTTGCTTAGTGCACATGCGGTTACTCTCGCTGAGTTTGTCGTATCACTCCATCATACGGCGCTGATCAACGGAACGGTCGACGCTCTCGTGATATGGGCAAAAAATTGGACGGGTGTACATGCAATTAATAATACTTGGCAGGCTGTTAAGCCTAACATTGGGGCTGCCAAATGTTAAGCCTAAACATAGGCATAACAAGGGCGACAAATTAGAGCTCTTTTGTCGCAATAATGGAGAGAAAAGGTGCCACGTGAACGTGACTGCAACGCTTCCAAACTGATATCTTGCTTCACACAAGTGTACACGCCCCTTGCTACTCAAAGCTTGCAGACAGCAGCGCATAGTACCAGTGGTGCATTGGACAATGCCTTTCCAAACAGCTAATTAACTACCATTTCAGTCAATCAAAAGGTTTAATCAATTACTCAGGGTGCAAGCACCAGGAGGGGCGACCGCTTGAAATTTGTGTGCCCATAATCTGAATTCTGTGGGCGTACTTTGAAGTGTAGAAAACAAAGTAGCACATAGTGGCTGTTTTTTTAAGATGTGGAAAACACACACAAAGCTATAAAACAACTTTAAATTGGGACTTTTTCAGGGCTTTTACGCGTAATATGTCACTTAAGCTTCCTTTAATCAGCTTAAAGGCGTGACTTTTGACGAAACCGCAGTGGTGGCTGTTGTGCATAGGTACTGATTGTGTAACACCATCAGAGATGGCGCTGCGATCTGCTAGCCTGTGACATCGTCTCAAATTGCACTGTGCAATACGCGCAGTCAGTCATCAGTAGCCCACGGGGGTGTTCATATAGTTTATCTGTCCGAGTTTGTTTCTATCGTGATAGCGGCCCACCGTGCCGCAACACCACAGTGTCCTTTGCAACGGTGGGTGCAGTTATGAAAAAATTGGAGTGGAATGCACAACTTTTTTTTTACTTCCGCAGTTATTTCAGGGCTTTAACCTATGACTAAGTTTTTTTTTTTTAACCTATGACTAAGAATTTTTTTTAGCTTTAAACTGACTTCTGACACAACAGTTATGACATTACCAAAAACATTTGCTTTGCCGATTTTATTTCGCAACTTGCACCAACTCAATCTCACCAAATTTAATCAGACTGGATGCATAATTAATGAAATTAGTCACTGCCACATTGACGCTCTCAGAGAAAAACTGCCGCACATGCTATGAATAACAGAACTCAAACAAAAATAAGCATTGTGACAGAAGAAACTCACCCACAAGCACCCTCATGTTGATGCTGCTACTGGGTTCGTCAAACGTTCAACTGGGTCCTTTGTTGGCCAAGTTTTCCAATCCACGTACTTCGCTGCAGCAACAAAAAGAAGAAGAAAAAAAAAAGGAGACGACGACCATGTTAAAACTTAGCATGGAAAGTTTGCACACAGGTGAGATAAGGAGTGAAAATAGTGGCGGCTCCACACTTCCCCTCACTACTTGGCATGCTCTGCTGTGTAGGTACCGCACTATTATACTACGGCAAAGAAGAACTGTTTTCACTATGACCCACACAAATGCCATCATGAGACTTCAAACTGCCTCCGTAGCCCCAAAATGCATCAAATGTACTATGATGAAGCCCAAATGATGGAGTAGCTCCCGAAGGCCATTTTGACGCTGGCCAGAAATGAATTCACTCCGCAAGAAGGAATGATAGCCAGGAGCTACTGAAAAAGTCAGCCCTTATAAGTTGACATGTATGCTTAAAACTAGTCTTGTGACAGTAGGCTAGACTAGAACAAGCTGATGCTGACAAAAGCTAGAACTTAAGTGTGGGGCCTTCTCACTTCCCTCTCAAAAGTAGGAAGCGCTGAAGAGAACAACCACGTTAGCATCAAGCAGCTTCCTCAAATGCTAACCTCGCCATAAGGAAGAAAATAGAGGCATTGAAAATAGACAACTCGACTGCCCTGGAGGCCGCATATCTGAAGTGACTTGCAGTGACATTCAAAGGACGGTGTTAATGCAGAAGCAATGTGCAGATACCCCCACTAGCAAGACTCGCAATTGGACAAATTGGTACGCGACTTTAAATATAAATGGCCGCACACTGGGCCAAAAACATGTTCTCTCTGTTCTTCAGTTTCTAATAGTCATATTGTCATCGCACCCTGGAACAGCAGGTTCCGGGACGTCTGTCTCAAGATAGACTGGTCCCAAGTAAAGTTACTGCACTTTATGCGGACATGTAAATTGTGTCGTCTGAAACCTCCCCTCAGTTTTCACACCAGGCAAGGTTTTTGGATTGGATTGGCTGGCTGCATGTAAGCTGCTACACACAAGCACAGGAAAGGCTGGCTGAGAACTGACCACGTTCCCTTCAACAGCTGCCAAGGCAAACGCCGAACTTTACAGCGGTTCAGCTCAATGCAACACCTACATGTTGCCCGGCGGTAAGTCGCCCAGAAAGGAGAGGCCTGAGGTCACTTTCTAGTGTACTAAACCCGGACTACAACGTGAGGGCGCCCAAAATGGGACTGAAACGTATCACTGAACCACAGGCTTTGTCTCATGAGCTACTTGCCAGAAAAATAGTAAATGAAGGGACAATGAAGATGGGGCGTGCTGCTTCATGGAGGATGCAGACAACCAACAAGAAACACCAGCCAAGTACCGTCCTCACCACCCAATGGCCTTAACAAAAAGGTTACCTTCTTCGAAAGAACAACTTTTGCGTCTCCAAACTTGCTATAGGGAATATATTTAGATATGACGGTAATTTTGCGATAAGTTCATAACTGAGGCTGGTAGCAGTTTGTTATTTTAAGCTATTCTTGACACTGCCTAATGACGGCTGGGGACGGGGGGTGCGTAACCCTCATGCAACTTCATGCATGCCAGGATTCTGCCGTCATTTGACAACGCACACTGCGTAGACAGTAACAAAAGTTCTTGCGTGGCCCTGTCCAGAAAATTCACTCTAAAAATCAAGTTTACGCTTCTCACGTAAGCTTATTGCTAACCCCTCTGACTGCAATGTGTCTGCTACACAGTCGATTTTAGCATCCACAGTGGAAACACTTCTGCAGTAAGTTAAGACCAAACTGCACACAAAAGAATGGCAGGAGCACAGCAGCCACAATGGAAAAAGGTTCCTACAAGTGTCCGACAACCAAGGCCTGCAAGATGGCAACACGCGGCGCTACTACCTGCAACCGTGTACACAGCGGGAGTGCTGGATACGTTACATGTTTGCAGTGCAGGTGTGACCAGCCGAAAGCAGCCACTATCAAGATGCCCCTTCTGAACACAAATCTTGTATTCCACTTCTCAGTCAAGCAATGCATCACCGTTGCAGTGCATCTAAATTTGAAAAATGCGAGCATGATAACTACTTCACCCCCTATGCATGCTTTAATTAAGGGAAGTTGCTTTCTACCGCCCACCCCCACGCTGCAATGCACCCAGCATTCCCACTACACATGCAGTCGCACATAGCAGTGACACGCACTCCAATTGGACTGTGCCGGTCATCGGTCACTTGGGGCTATCATTTTCCACTGCAGCTGTACCCTGCATACCGTGATAAAACAGTTCTATACAGGAACGCTGAAAGAAAGGCAAGGGTGCACAAGATTAACAGTTCACAGCCAATGCCCATCTTGTTGACTTCAATTTCTTGACCACTGCATTTAACACTGCAACCCCCCCCCCCACCTTCCCCCCAACTGACCCGCATATCTGTTTCACAACAGGCTGTCGTAACCAACATGACTTAACAGTGCTACATCATATGTTTAGGCGTCTTCCAGTAAAGTTGTGCTGCTGGAGAGCAGTTTGTTTTCGTTCCATACAAGATTAGGGGGCTGGAAAGTTCCATCTCCTCCATTTATAAATTTCCACAAGTTACAACAGGGTCACGCTCCCTTGTAGAATGCATGTACACATGCAAACTTCTTTACGCACTATATGCATACCAAACATGCGTAACAACTTCCTTGCACATTTCATTGCACGTGACGTCACCCCTGTCTTTTCTGGAGCGCTGTTTTTAGCTATCTTAGCACTGCTAGCAATAAGAGCGATAAATAAGCTCACAGCCTTTCAGAGTGCACGCAGTGCATCAACATGGCAGCTACAGTGAAAGCCATCTTGAAGGAATGTAGAGTGCAGGAATGAAGGGACAATAACCAACATGACAGAAAATAAAAAGAACAAGGAACCCAGCAAGGAACCCTAAAGAACAAGGAACAAGTCACGCAAAAAATTGGCAGGCGCCAAACATAACGTGGGAATTGATGTAAGCATCGTGGAATATTTGGGTTCAAATAAACTTCCGTGTGGCCCTTTTTTTTTCAGTGTAGTGTGACTATACCTGGTGTAGTTGCTGACTTTTCAGAACGGTGAGCAGTGGCAAGTACATTGAGGGGTAGACATCCTACGGGATGTCGGAAAACTTTTGACAGGGTTGGCTGTGATTGGCTGCGCGTGCGAAGACGTCACGAAGAACGGCCCGCGCAGCCAACCACGCGAGACCGCGTCAGAAATAAATTTAACCGTAAGTGTTCCGGCACCCTCACGCGATACCGCGTGGTTGGCTGCGGCGGCCGTTCTTCGTGACGTCTTCGCGTCAACTTCCGGCGCATACTCGCGAGTCGCGTTCCCGAACAGCGCAACAGGGTTATCTGCAGTAAGATAAAACTCAGCAGCAGCAGCCCTCGGGAAACCGGGACAAACTCCAGGGGATACGACGCGCGCTGGTCTGCACGCGGCCGACCGCGTTCGAATTCGGAACAGAGAACGGAGGGGATTACAGGCAAAGAAATAACGCCGTTTCACAAACACCAGGAGTGGCCTACACCTACGGGAGAAGCACTTACACGCATAAATAGCGGACCAGAAACGCGAAATAAAACGTACAGGTGCGACGCCAGTCGTCCGAAAGGAGACGCCGACCGCTAGGGTAGCTCACGAGCTTCACAGAGACGGCCTGTCACGTTCACGACCCGGACACCTCCTCCAGCCGCTCCCGACGTCTTCGTGCAGTCTTCTTCAGCTACACAGCGCGCTCAGAAGGCGCCCGTACGTCCCAGCCCAAAGACAGCACGGCGAGCTCGCATGCGGGACGCCGAGCTCGAACAGCAGCAGCACGAACTGGGCGGTAGGTGGCCCTTGCCGAAGCGAAGAGTCCCCGTTGATCCGCGTGCGCTACGTGAACTGCGTGAACGCGCTCAAGCTGCGTCTGCACCTTCACCGTCGTGTGGCATGTGCAGCTCGCGGCGCCTGGTCGAAGAAAACGGCACGTGCACGCGAAGGGGGATCAACCGGAAAGCCAGCAACGGAAGTCTAAACTGAAAGCACCAAAACCTTGAAGTTATCCATTCGTTTGGCTTGATTTACAGGCGACGCAGACGATCTCGGCAATGTGCGTCGCTCGTCTGTTTCGGCCCGTTCCACCATCGCGCGTTCACTTTATGTGCGGAGAATCCTGGAAATGTTTGCGCAGAACGCTCGGATTAAACCGACACGTAGAAATGTCTATGAGGGCCGGTTTCCTTTCTTGCATGTCCGCGGACTTGTTTCACAGAATAGCCCGTTTCTTGAACGCGTGCTTGAAGTTGAACGCAACCAGCTAAAAAAGTTGTTCAAGTTTCAACACAAATGGATGCAACTGGCTTCGCAGTGGCTTTCAGTGCGACTTTTTTGAGTCGAGAGTCTTGCGACTCGACATTAGCACATCTAGTGCGGATAAACTGTCAAAACCCTACCCGCACAAACTACTTCCGCCCATGGACTTCCGCTGCTGCCCGCAGGCAGGTAAATCAACTGCTTCCATTCGGAAACCGCGTTGGCTTGAACGTCAGTGCAACGTTGGTGCGTTTTCACGTCAAGCTAAGGTGCGAAGTCGTGCGAATCAGTTCCCGCATTTCACGGCGGGTGCTTTTTGCCGTCGGGCAGTGGAATCAAACGCTGGAAAGTCGCCCGTTCACGCGTGATACGCCGCCTCGAACTCTAGTCGCCCACGAGGCTGCTCGGTAAACATGTCTCTGGCCGACGAATTGCTGGCCGATTTGGAGGATGCGGGAGACCTGGAAGAAGACCAGCTGTATCAGCAAGACACGCACATCCAGGAGGTGGAAGATGTCATCCCACTGGAAGTCGACACCAAGGGAAAATCCGTTCGAGAGATCGCCAAACTGCGAGATTCCGAAGAGGTAATACGCGTTCAGTTATGCCGCAGTGCGGCACACTGAACACCTTTTTGGTTGTTTTGCGACAGTAAGATAGAGCTTGACAAACTCACTGTAAACAGATGCCGGTGGGCTTTTCAAAAACGCATGTTATGGGCTCTTGTTGCATACACAGACACTCAGACTTGAAAATTCCATGTAGAAGTATCCGTCACTCTAACCTTTTATTCAGTTCCTTGATTACTTTGGTAAATAGCAACGCTGGAAAGTCAGCTATGGAAATCATATTTTTGTGCGCTAGTCGTCATCACTGCAAAAGCTGCATGGCCGCAAAATCGTGAAATATATGAGCTTCAAAAGTCCGGCTAGAACTCTACAGGCATTTATTATACACGGCGTCTAGAGTGCCATCCAACCGTGCCAAGCGCCTAGGAAGAACTTGGGTATCCTAACCAACTTTTTGCGTAGCAGTCTGGGCCTCAAAATTTTCAGGTTTACTAAGACTGTACAAAATGTCACACAGCTTGTTTTCTCAGCACAGACTTATTGACAGCTCTTAAGCAGTGCTTGAATATGTGTGAAAGTATAGATGGTATTCACTAAAAAGTTTAACTTTCAATTTCTTTTCTTGGCAACACTGGAAATGGCCACGGACATGGTGTGGCTTTGCCACTGTGCCTGCATGCCGCAGACAAAACAAAAAAAAAAAAAACCACCAGTGTATGTCGTCCCCTTCGTTTCAACCCCATTCTCGACGGTGGTGTCAACAGAGATGTTATTTATCACACTCACATTGGAGTCAGGCATTACTTGGCATTTGGTGGGGTAGAGTTTGGAACATCCAACACACATCGTGTGCTTAGCACGGACGGACAATATACACTAAAGAGGAATCTGGTGCTAGCATCTATGCGGCTCATTATCAAGGCTGTCTGCGTTGTCATGGGCTGCCATTATACCGCGTGCTCGCCTTAACATCGTCATTAGCTTGGATTGAAATGTTTTAGTGGCCGTATACGCCTCGAGCGCGGCCTGTAGGGGCGCCACTGAAATCCCCCTAGCGGCCCGTTTCGAAAGCAGGCGCGGGAGTCGGCGTCCCGCTCCCCAGTGCCGCCCCTGCTTTTGCGGCACGTCCACGACTGAGATTTACCGTGTGCGGGCGTTTGAAATCCATGTTTATGTGGAGCAGTCACTCTGTTTGCAAATTAGGTGTGTTTTCGAGAGTGTAAATGTTTCTGACGCGATCTTAGTGTGGTATATTCGGTCTGTATAAGCGCCAGGTGTGTGTCCAGGCCAGCGTCGCGGAACCGGCGTGTGATGGAGCCGACTGTAGTTACACTGACCTGAATTTACTAGTGTCTCTGTAACCACCGGTTCCTCAGATGTTCA
This sequence comes from Haemaphysalis longicornis, assembly GCA_013339765.2. NCBI lineage: Eukaryota > Metazoa > Arthropoda > Arachnida > Ixodida > Ixodidae > Haemaphysalis > Haemaphysalis longicornis. The sequence goes on from CM023458.1 coordinate 37,787,599, forward strand.
TGCTACGGTTATACACTACGATTTAAATTGGTTTTGTGCGCTTACATAATAAGCGGGGTACTCATACCTGTCAGCACGCCAGTTTCGTTTGCCAATATTATACCTCAGGTATTGATCACCACCATTCACAAGCCAGTCTGTGTTAATTTCTGGAATATTCAACAAAAGTACGATGAACAATGCATAATTATACTCGGGGATCAGCACACGACAGTCTTCTTGTCGTGAGGTGAGCGCCCGCAAACATTCATCTGCTCCTCTGCGAGCAGCGCGGAGACGGGCTTAGAATAAATATAATCCGCGTCCGCGACTAATGCTTCTTCGAAATATTGTCATATGGCACAGGGAGCCAGCAGAATAAAGCAGAAACTGAAATCAGAGGGCCTTATCACATACCGCTCTCTTTCAACGATACCTTTCATTGTTGAACAACCTACCCTGTATACTTCCAAAAATGTGGCCGCCGTATGATCAGCTGTTAGTTGAAGTAGAAAAACAAAAGGAAAGTAAACGCGGGATTTGTGTGTGTGTGTGATTACTAAAACGTTCATTGCTTGATTCCCCTCGGCATATGTACACGCGTCCCCCTCCCCCCTCCTCCCCCCCCCCCCCCCCGAAACGATGTCTCGCGAAATAGCAGTGTATTTCGCCTATAGTTGGTCTAGTGAACCCTATCTGGCTTAAGTTTCGACGAACGTCTTTAGCATGTCACAAGCTGCAAAAAAATTTTTTTTCGTTAGAGAATTATGTTTCTTAATTCCGCACTTGCACAGCATTTATTTTTCCGTGGTTTCATTAACTTGCCTTGGTGTGTGGGCACATATTTAACGACGCACAGCTAGGCTTAGAATATACTTAACACTTTCGCATGGTATATAGCTTATAAAAGGCATAAGTTATTGTCCGGGATTGGGTAATCACATCCCCGAAACATGTTTTTCTGCGACGTATATATTCGAAACGAAGCCGCATTCGTTGTCGACGCTGCAAAATGAAGCCAACCTTTCATTGTGCCAGTATCAGGTCTAAACGAGGCGACAGTAGAATTAATTTGTGCCTGATGTTTTGGAGGTGACAGGGGTGATATGTTGCTACCGTCGCCGACGCCCGGAAGTGCGCCGACGAAGCGCGCAGCACCGCGTCCACCGCGTCTCCGGGTGGCTCTTGCAGGCGATCGCGTACTCTACGAAGACACAGCTGCTTTTTAAGTGACCTAAACGTACTCTTTGCCTATAGACGTCACCATAACAAGTTTTTTTTCAGGGCGCGGAAAGGCGGAAAGAAGCGGAAAGGCGGAAAGAAGTGAAACAGAACCTAAACACTGCACGCGGCCCTATCAGCCACGCACCGCAAATCCCGTCAACGCCGCGGAGAAGCGGCGGCAGTCGGCGCAGCGATCGCGAAGCTCGAGGCGTATAGTCGAACACAGTGCCACAAGAGCGCAAAGAATGGTGTGTTATTATATAAGTGGAAAATAAGACAGGCTGTTTCAAAGCTAATGAAAAAGGAAGTAAAGCGTATTTTTGCTGGTACAGTCGTGCCTACTATTCTGCAGGCCAAGGTTGTAGTTAACGACAATGCTAATATTTTGGTGGAAACTCATTAGCGACTCTTATTTTGTTAATTTTAGCAGTATTTCAAATAATAAATTGTTGGAAGAGCTCGCAAATGTTCTTGAGTGTGTCTATGAAAACATTGCCTTCGTGGTGAACTGGTGCACCGACCGTCAGCTGGTTTAACAAAACTTGTTGCTGAGTGAGTTGGTTCTTACATGAAGAAAAAAAGAAAACGTGGCGTTAAATAGTCATGGTAGGTAGGACGGATACAGGTGCCCGTACCTGTCATATCTTTCCTTCATTAAAGTGCGTTTTGTTTCTTTTTTTCGTGAGCTATAATTTGCGTGGCAGCATATTACCTGCTCAGTCATACGTGCCTTCAACTCCGGCATGACTAACGTTTGGTATGATGACGCACTGCCTACTCTTTCGCTGAACACGCAGCTGCCATGGCTCACGGCTACTACAGAACAGAACGGATTTTGGTTACTTCATAGCTCGTAGACATGTTAATGCATAGTGAAGAAAGCAAATCCGAAAAACCGCTTCAGAATTCAATTGTCATGCCAAGCCCAAGCCGAAAGCTGTGGTCTTCCCATAACCCCCACGACGACATAGATTCCCAGGTGCAGTTTCCTCTCTAGTATACTTACTAAGAAACTCTATGGCACAGACAAGTGCCGCCATCCCGCAGAGCCCAACGTAACCAGCGACAGCACACTCGCATGGTTGCCTGCATGTGTGGCTTGCCAGTGAATACAACCTATATTTGCTCACAACACTGTAGAACAACACTGCAACATTCTCTTGTAGCACTGTTGAAGACAGCCAAGGGCCAGGAAAAGAGCCATTGGAGGGCACTCGAGATATTGTGTTTATTATTTTATGTGAGCGAAATGCAAGGAACTATACTTGGGTACATTGATTGATTGATTTGTGGGGTTTAACGCGCCGACGCAACGCAGGCGATGAGGCGCGCCGTAGTGGAGGGCTCCGGATTAGTTTTGACCACCTGGGGATCTTTAACGTGCGCCGAAATCTCATACACACGGGCGTTTTTGCTTTTCGCCTCCATCAGAAAAGCGGCCGCCGCGGCCGGGAATCGAACCCGCGACCTCGTGCTCAGCAGCGCAACACCTTAGCCACTGAGCCACCACGGCGGGTATACTTGGGTACAGTTCCTTAAGAAAGACAATGGAAGTTGTTCCAGCACCTCGTCACTGCAGTGGGCTGTTCCTTTGCACGACACAAGAATGTGTTCCCACGAGTATTTTGAATGTGACACGTCGTTTTCGGCATTTTTCAAGCTTACTGTGCTGATAAATTACTGCAGGAATGACAAAATAACTACATAAGAAAAAACAGACAATGTGACGCGTTTCGCGCAATCTCCCTTCAAAACGGATGCGCTTTGAGATTCGTGTTCATTGGTCCAGAGGAGTGATTCTTAACTTGTAGCTGAGTGTAATGCATAACGTTGATCTGAGAGTCTGGTTAATATGGGTCCCAGGGTCTCTTCTGTCCAGGTCAAACTAAGTGAAGCCTGTTTGAAGTGTTAGGTTAGCTCAGCTTTTATTAAGTTGCACAGTTAAAAGAACTCAAATATTATGGGACACTTCATACTCTGGCGTCCTGCTGCTGGTGTTTGGTGGAAGCCTTAGTGAAACTTTAATGGCATTTGACATTTCGTTAAAAAAGCAGCCTTTTTTTAAGAACTAGATAAATATTTTGTCTTGGCTCAAGTGCAAGAGGTTTCCTAAGGTGCACGTTTGGACTTTCGGGTATTCCTTCTATTATGTGACATTAAGAACTGATGGGCAAAAGATTAAGCATGTTTTGAATATCTCGTATCATTTAGTAAAATGTAGTTTTGGTGTTTGGGTAAATGCGGCTGCGGTACACTGTAAACATGTACGATGAAGGAAAGGCAGTGCAAAGTGGCGGGAAATTCTAAAGCTATACGCATACAATATTGCAACATAGCTCTGCAGCGTCTTCAGTGCAACAGATTTTGTAGCTTTGAACTTCTCATGTCTACACACATTTTTAATTTCTTTCACACAACTTCTCTGCTCTGTCCAAGCAAAATAGTGGGCTCATCCTGGAACAATACCCTGCATATGCGCACTTTATATCCGCTGACAATTGCTGTATCTAACGGGATGACAATGGTCGCAAAATAGCGAAGAAGCCTACCGATGATTGTTTTTTTTTTTTATGTCTCAAGGTTAAAATTTAACAAGCTCTTAGTAGTACGACACGTGTTGTGAACAGTGTGGTGTAAACAAAAATAATAAAGTCAGGAGTGGGGATTAAAATTTTCTGTGCTGGTGAAACTTTTGCAGCCGATGCTTCTATCTAATCTGCCTGTTTTTTTTTTTTTCTTTTTTGTTTGTTAGTTGGGCCATGTCATGAACGAAATCAAGGCGAAAATGTTGAACCCTCGCAAAGAAGAAGGTAAGGACAGTTTCCCAAGCCCCGTCTTTTTTTTTTCCCGCCAGTTTGTTCGCTTTGAAGCGCGGTTCTAACCATTGCACCTCCGGTTAACTCCAGTGACAGGCCCTGTCGAGGCAGACCCTGAGTACCAGCTCATCGTTGAGGCCAACAACCTGGCCGTTGAGATTGACAACGAAATCAGTAAGTTAGCCCCCTTCACAACTTTGCTGCTTCATTTTCCATATAGTTAGCAATATACCGTATATAAGCTTAATTTTTTGTTCTAATTGCTTATTATGAAATGCGCCATGAGCATCTTGACTGGATGCACGCTTTCAACGCCTATTCGACAGATATTGACTTCCATTTCTCCAGTTCACTCCCGCTCTAAATACCGCCAACAGCAATTTGTTTTTGACATCAAAGTGGTGAGGAACGGTCATTTACTCTGAATGAGGTGAAATTGTGACCATTTATATTAACTCCTTTTTAATTGCAGGTTATTCAAAGTGGGGTTTGTGCCCTCATAGGTGCTTGCATTTCAGATGTAGCTCTACTTTGCTTGAACAGACGTTCCGCTACCTTCACCACAGCCCTAATAAGCTTAGTTGTTTTAATTAAGTGAGCCATTTATGTTAACTGAATTGTGTGGCCAGAGACTGAATTGAAACCGAGTTTTTGTTGCATGCGATCGTGCCTTGTTCTCTGTGCTCACTTTTTTCTTTTCTTTCAGACATTATTCACAAGTTCACCCGAGACAACTACCAGAAGCGCTTTCCTGAGCTTGAATCGCTCGTTCCTGGAGCTCTGGATTATGTCTCGACAGTCAAGGTATTGAACACCGTCTTCCTTAAAGGGGCACTAAAGAGTGGAAACAATAGGCCTGTATTGGGAGATAACGGTGCCTAAAAATTAAAAATCTAAATACACCACTCTCGCTACTAGCAGTTGTTTAATAAAGCAGAAAACACCAGAATTGGGAAAACAGGTGACGACGATGCCCTGTGCACTTTTGGGTACTACAGTTTGCGACGTTACAGAAGTTGTGAACAGCGAGAGCTCATTGGAGAAGAATCTAAGTACGTTTTCCTCAAATAAACTGTGCCTAAGTGGTTGAGCTCGTGAAATGAATTTAAATCAAAGCTTTCCGAGGGCTGATCTTATTGAAAAAACACAGGCTACAGCTTGTATACATTGCAAGACAGGCTGCTTCCCTCACTCTTCAGAGTCAGCCATCATGCTTTCAGTTTCGTTTTGGAAAAAGCATTCGTGTGCAGTTAGCGATGTCGGTAATCTACGAAAGTGAACACCCAAGTTTCTGCACGCGATAACCCTGGCAGGAAGCGGCAAAAAGAACAAGATGTTTAAGCGACCCGCCATAGCTCATCTGCCGTTCTCCGCACGCCAATGTTGTCATCAGCGAAGTGCGCCTGCACCCGGTTCGAACTTTATCGCGAGTAAAAAGGTACAGTGTACTTACTGCAGGGGGTTATCCGACTGATCCGACATTGTGCTCTTCCGTTCGCCGCAAACTGTTGTTGATAAACAATCCATAAAGTTGTGTGTCGCATATAGGATAAACAATCCATAAAACAATTCATATCAATAAAACAATCCAAATAAATAGGATAAACAATTCATAAAAGTGTGCATTGCCGGGGTCTCCCAGGCAACAACACTTGTTGCCCATGACACACCCCGGCCTTTGTATGAGGACTACTTGACATGGTTGCCGGAAGAAGTGCTTATTTCACGCTAGCTTTGCCAGAGAGAATGGAATATGAAATGGCAGGGATCGCAAACTGGCAGCTACCCTTGCACGATATTTCATACAGCGCTTGTAGCTTCAGAAGGAGTTCGCTCCCAGCTGGCTTGACCGGGTATGAGTGGCCTGCGTAGGCGTTGGGAACAGTGGCCACTCGAGCACTCAAAAGCATTTCTCGTTTTGTCAGCGACAAATCATGCAAGTCCAAGCCAGCCTCCTTGGCCAGAGAAACGTCGTGGTTGGCCATGACTTCTTGGCGTAAAAGCTACCATTGCCAGTGTAAAAGTGCGGAGACCACACCAGTGCCTCGCTCCTACTTTGTGGCGCAATGTCTATATCACAAAAAAAGTGAAAGGGAAACAGGAGAGAAATGCCAGCCTTGTTTGCTAATTTCTCGGAAATAACGCATCGTTGCCCGTCGAACAAAAGCAGAGAGGGCTACAAATTGTACGATCTTTCAGTTAAACAAAATTTCATTCACCCTTTAGTGTCCCTTCAGCAGCCCAGGCAGAACTGCAACTTATAAATACTGAATTCTGTTTGTTCGGTAAAGTAACTACAGTAGCCGACCGATTTTTCGGACCTGGAGGGGAGCGAAAAATAGTTAGAATAAAAGAGCAGTCTCAAAAATCCATGAGTCATTACTGCTATGGGACAACGGGCCGTTCCCGGGAAAGTCCGGAATATCCAGCGAGTCCGAATTTTCAGAGTCCGAAAAAACAGTCGGCTGCGGTAAAGCTTTTTTTTTTTTTTGACCGGTAATCAAAATGAAAGATTTGATTTGGCTTCTGAACGTACATAACCAAAAGTTAAGTTGTAATGAAGCTTTATTTGCGGAATTGCGACCGTTCATCTCTCATACCGAAAACACTGCCAGCGTGTGGCTTCTTTGAATGTTTAAAACTCGCTGTGTTCCTGTTCCACTCGCAGGAGCTCGGGAACACTCTGGAGAAGGCCAAGAACAACGAGACCTTGCAGCAGTTCCTTACCCCGGCCACCATCATGGTCGTCAGCGTCACAGCATCAACTACTCAGGGGCGAGTGATATTTTGTGGAAGGTTTCGCTGAAGGGCTTGTCGGTACATTGTAACCCGAAGAAAGACAGTGCTGAAGATGACACAAAGCAATGGAAACACGCAACAGTGCCTTTGTTGGGGGTTTCCCTTGCTCTGGTCCCATCTTCAGCGACATTTTTTTTTTTTTTTAAGTGAAAGTTTAGTTCATAGAAGCAATACAAACATATTAGTATACGGGTGAAGGTCCCATAGTCGAGAGGCTGTAAGGGAGCCTCGATTATGGGTACATAGAATGATTGCGTGGCAGCAGGAAGTGGGCGTAAAAAGCTCGTCAAATGATTGCGCATTATAAAAAAAAAAATAAAAAGTAGCCTATCATGTACAGCCACTCAGAAAGGTAGCCTAACCTAATACAAAAAATTGTACAATCTATTCATAAATAACGCAAATGATACAAAGGCATATAAAAATATTGCATATAACATGCAATAAGTAAGAAGACAGAATGAGGTACTTAATTACAGCAAAAGAAATTCTCTTAAGATTTTTAGTTTTCTTATCGTAGTTGTAGTGTGACGAGTTGGTAGCAATAAATGTTAGTAGTAACAGTTGGAGTGAGTAATACCATTTTGTGCTCTAGTTTGTGGAAAGTCAGTCTTGTTAACAAGCATAAAAACAAAAACATTATCATACAACTCCAAATTGGCTCGCTTTTCTGATGGAGGCGAAAAGCAAAAACGGGCGTGTGTACGAGAATTCGGCGCACGATAAAGATCCCCAGGTGGCCAAAATTAATCCGGAGCCCTCCACTACGGCACACCTCATCGCCTGCGTTGCGTCGGAGTGTTAAACCCCACAATCAATCAATCAATCAATCAACTCCGAATTGGCGAACAAACTGACACAGTAAGGAGCACATTAGATTGGGAAAACTCAAGCCTCTTTCCTTCTGCTTCCAATACTCGTTCAAAGCTACAGGCACTTTTTTTAGTTTGTCGGTGAGAAGTTTTTACACACTTTTGATCTTTTTTTGCCCAACGCAGGCAGCTGCTGTCGCAAGAGGAGCTGGCAACGATATTCGAAGCTTGCGACATGGTAAGTGAAACTGTGCAGAAAACAACTGAGGAATTGCTGGAAGATTCCAGCAGAGGCTGTACTTGTGTAGATGAAAAAAACAAAGTGTTGTTGCGTTCTTTTGAAGCGAAGCTTTAGTGTCCTCACCGACGCTGTTGTACGCCAATACGCCCTGCAGGAAAGTCAACCTTCTCTGACGATGATGATGAATGATCGTAGGTGAAGTGAAGAAAAAAAAAAGAAAAGAAAGCTGCAGTGTTCGTAATCAAACCTGGGTCCCTTGCATTCTGAAGACAGCATCGATCCGATTGCTCCATTTCGGCATGGTCGAAACTCGCTCCAAACTGGCATTACAACCAAAGAATCTGTTCAAGAATGCTTCGCGTTCAACCATCATCATCGTTAGATGAAGGGGTGCATGGTTTTTTTTTTTTTTTTTTTTTTGTCTGTTCATTGGTGAGCACCTTATCAGAAAACGAAACAAAAAACCTCGCAGGCCCTTGAGCTGAACGACTTCAAACTGGAGATCTACGCGTACGTGGAGTCGCGGATGTCGTTCGTGGCACCGAACCTGTCTCAGATTGTCGGTGCATCGGTGGCTGCCAAGCTGATGGGTAAGTCTGCGGCGTCATGGTCAACTTGTTTTTAAAGGGGTCATGAAGAAAAAAAAAAATCAAGTTGGGTTCAGTGAAAAGGCTATTTTGTCCCAATAACAATAATACCACTTTTATCGCCAACTTGAAACAAATAGTTGAGATATTAAAGGAGGCATATTTCACGGTGGCGACTCCCAAACCACTGTCTGGCAGCTTTTCTACGACGCCACAGCATCTTGTTAGTGTGATTGGCGGCTGGCAACCTAAGCCATCGCCAAAAAAACATGGTTGGGAGATTGCACTGGGGCCTCCATTTTCTTTTGATAGGGTTGCGGAGCAGGGGAAACTCGGCCGAGATGCACAGTACCACTTGAATGGCAAAGCACAGTTAACACCTCTGTCACACGGGCACTTTTAATCGCGATTGAAATGAATTGTGATGGAGTTTCGAGAGCGCTCGACGCACTGCCGCTGCCACGCGGCCCATTTCAATCGTGATTGAGAAGTTGCACCGGTTGCGCTCGTGTACGCCAGATGGCGTTAACAATGTACTTGCGGCCGGCGTCTGGTAACTTCGCGCGGTCGTAGGTATATGTAACTATGTAAATGTTACCGAACGCTTGTTTCGGTCAAGCTATTCGACACAATTTGCGGCTTTAGTTGTCACCTTCTGTGCCATTGCTGAGCGGGGACGAGAGTACCGCCGCTTTCGTTCGATCGCGCTTGGAAGCCTCGATCGCGCTTGAGAAACCAGGATTGAGTTCGAGCGGGATCGAGCTTGATCGCGATTGAAACTGCCGTGTAGCAACGGCGCGATCCGGATTGAGCTCGATCCGGATCGACTCAGTCGCGATTGAAAGTGCCCGTGTGACAGGGGTATAACACACTGATAAAAATGTTTTTAGTGCTGCCACGTAGGATGCCACTCCTGCCCATATTGCGTCACTGTGGCAAAAAATTTGAAAGTTGTTTGAAAGTTGTTCGGGAAAAAAAAAAGAACGCATGAAATATAGAACAACTTCTAAATTTCATGCATTTTATTATTATTTTTTTTTCAGTTGAAAAAATGTATTTTGTGGCTAAACTGGAGCTGACTGAACTACTAAAGTCTAGTTCTTTCAAAGTACACAAAGTTGTATATTGTCTTCATGGCTGAAATCCATCTCCTTTTGGGCTGACGTTCGTTTGCCAACTCTTGTCACTTTGCACGAAGGCTAGTTGTTAAATGGTATGGTCTTCTACACATCTATACGCAAGAGGCACTTGCATTGAAATTGTTGGTCGTTATTATTAGTTTGGGTATTTCCGAAATAATTCATGGCATGGAGCACATGTCCAGTCTCTATGTGTGAGTCTGTCATTTTAGTACGGGCCTGAGGAAAAGCTAATTCAATTTTTTGGCCGATGCCCTCACGTGTATGTGCAAAGGTGCAACAGCTGTGCCAATTGCGCCATTCTGATACAATTTCATATTTTTGAGCCGAGCTGCGCCAAAAGCATAAAATTTGTTTAAATTGTGCCACATTGTACCGAAATGCCCGGCTAGACGAGAAATTTCTCAGTTTCACTAACTCAAGTGAAAAGTAAAGGACGCGTTGGCAGGGGTGAGACAGCTGCGCATATTGCGCCTTTCTGATACAATTCCATTTTCCTGCGCCAAGCTGCTCCCAAAAGCACGGAAATGACGAACACACCTTGCGGCCAAACGCTGCTTCCAGAGAGCCTCAAACGGCACAGATTTTTGATGCTCATGTCAGTTTCGGCGGGGTACAAAAGCCTCCTCCCGCATATCCTGGTCACCGCTTTTATCGGTCGGTCAAAATCGCAAACACAGAAATGGCAGAAATAGAACGACTGAAACGAAGCAAGCGATAGCTTCTAAAACTCGATTCGCTTTCCGTCTGGGTTCGCAGAAACGGCCTTCTCGATTAGGCATCGCGCTGTGTCAACAACATGGCCGCGGCCTGATCTGGCTGCTACCAACGCGCTCAGTGCGTATCGCCAATATTTTCCCTGGTTTATTTTACGCTATCAGCTGCGTTCCAGTCATTCATCTATCTGTTGTGGATCTGAACGGTGACGTTAACGCAAGGATATGGTTTGAGATTGGTGCCAGGTTACAGGAAGTTGGGCGGCTCGAAAAAAAGTTCATTTAAATGTGGGGCCTACGACTTCGGCGTGGTTTGTCCTTGAGTGCGAAACGCGGTGCGCGCGTCTATAATCAGGTTCGTGAAGTGAATTTTTTGGCTTGTTGTGCTGTTGTAAAATGTTGAGGTGTTGCTGTGCTTCGATGCGCGATTGCGAGCCTCGGGGATGGAACGGTCGATACGAAAGTTGCGGGCTGTGCTGCGGCGCCGCGACCTGTTCAGGCAGCGCCCAATAGCTGCAGGACTACACGGTTGCCATAGAACGCGACTATAACACTTGATGTATGCAAAGTGAAATTTAATGCCAAACTCTAGGTGGCTAAACATTAACGCTACTCAAATGACCATAGGGTGAACCTGCGCCCCGGGGACTGAAACAGGTAGGCTGGTTGCGCTATGCGATCGTTAGCTCGAAGCTGCTCAACTGTTGCCGTGACTACAGTTGTTCGTACAACACAGCCTGGGATTACAAAAATAATAATTTTAGCATTAAAACAGAAAAAAAAAACGCCACAATTGCGGAGCCCTTAAATTTGACAAGAGTTTAGCAGTCCGTCTGTTCCGTCGTGTACGTAGTTGCCGTGCTCACCGGGACTCGTCTGGGCACTTGGGCATTCGTAGCCGTAGGGGGATAAGTTGCCCGCGCCTCCTCGCCCTTCCGCGCGCGCAGGCGCAGACCGGTCCGGTCAACCGGGTAACAAAGTAACCAACAGAACAGACGGACTGCTAAAACTCTCTAATGTTAACGGCAGTTTTGTTGTCAGTGTTGTGTGCAGGCGCAACACAATATCACCAATTAGGAAAACGGTAGTGCAGTTAGTACTTTGTGATACTCTTAAAAACTCTTTCAGGTAAGGCTGTTTGAGTGTTCTGTGTATTCAAAACTGATTGAAATGTGCACTTGACCCTGCAAATTGCTGAAATAATGATTTTTTAAGCTCACAAGACGATGTATTAAATGTCCCTAACTGCTCCAAATCAAGATTCTTCTGCTCCAAAATCGAAATTTTGCTGCTCCGAAAACTGCTCCCAAATGTGTTTGGGCTGTCTCACCCCTGCGTTGGCAACCTGAGGTTTGTATGTCATCCAATCCAATCCAGTTGCGCAGATAGCCAGACAGACAGCCGATGCCTTCATACACAGCCTAGGTCAGCTATGCCTCTTCTAGTTCACTGTACCTATGCCAGAACTAAACTCGTTCTAAAGTGTGGGGCAATTCTAGTTTCAACTAACCTTGGAACCTCTGTAGTGTTAGGCACGAGAGGTGTGATAGCGGGCACCAATGAGCGTACCAACACGGCCTATCGGCGGCAACGCAGTTTCGATAAGCATCTTCAGCTACCTGCTCAGAAGTGTGGAGTTTGCGGCTGCCTCCTTGTGCATGACTGTCAAGTGCATCGCAGAAACATAGAGTGCATGTCGCTTGCAGTAACAAAAACAGCTTGCCGTATTCATGCACCAGGTCATGGACAAGTGGGAGTGAGTAATTCGCCCACGTCAAACGCACTGGTACAGTACGTACAACAAGCACCCTTGCGGTGACAGCCTGGGCTTTGCAGGCGACGCACTGCATGAAACTAGCAGACGATTTGGAAGCTTTCAGCAGATCCTTCAATAGCTTGGCGAACTCAAAAATGTCCAAGGGGAAGCACTGATGCTCATAGCTTCTGGTCGTATTGAAAAAGTTTTTTCTTATTTGTATCTAGTGTAGCCACATGCTGCTCAGGTGGAAGAGCTTTTTGTTATGCAGTCAGGTTATGGCTGGTCATTTATAAGGGTACGTACTTTAAAGTACAAATAAAAGAAGAAACAGGACGGGCGCAGACTCACAACTGGTTTATTGAAAAATGGAGCATGCTAATATGCCCACACCAGCACATTCGCACACATGTCCCCATATTTATTACATGATATGATGGTTTAAAGGCAGCCGCGTCGGTGGATTGCCTCGAAAGCGCGTCATCCCTATTTCATATTTGCCGCGCTTTCAAGGCGCTTTTTCAAAGAAAGGGCCACGAGTTCTGCCGCGCCTCCGCCAGATGGAGCCACGGGTCCCGCGACCGAGAGAAGACGCAGTGAAACATCCCCCTCGCGAGGGGCACGATCAAATGCAGAGCATTTCCGGGGGCGCACGACGTTAAGTAGTTTGCGTTATGTTAATGTTGTTGCACTTGTGGCAACTGCTGACGAGAGAGCGCTCGTCAGCAGTAATTTGAATGAGTCAACGATATAAGGCGCGTTCGTACCGTTGTGGCGCAGTGGGTAGAGCACTATGTACCTTGCGTTCCGCCCGCAGGGTCGAGGGATCGAAACCGGGCGCCGGGTAGTATTTTTTTTTTTATAGTAGGGAGGGGTGCGATGCGGACTACGGACGTCAATGCGGGTGACATCGTGAGTTACTGAAATGCTCTGCATTTAAAAGTATCGTTGGCAGCTTTTATACAATCTTTTTGTTTTGTTTTTTTTTTCATTGCGTAATCTTGAACCTTAGTTAGCAAACTTGTTGGCTTTCTGCAGAATTTGTTGGTCACAATTCCAGGACAATTTCCACTGAAGCTAAGGCATGTCTGAACTGACTTTAACATCTTTTGCATTAAACTGCTCCAACTTCGCGATCTGGTGCTCCAAAATGAGGTCTGTATATTTTTGCCGTAACCTGTTCTAACCAAGATTTTCTTGCTCGAAAAATTGCTCCAAATCTAATTTACGCTGTTGCACCCCTGATACCTGATATGTGCCGTGTGTATGGTGATGTGAGGAATTTTATTTCAAAACTGCATGAAAGTTCCTCTAAGGGCCGTATTCTCAACTGTACAAATTCTCAGGCAATTCGCCATGTTTTTTTGCATAAGCACAATGTAAGTAGTCAGGGACGTGATGCATGTATAGCTCTGACAACATGCAGTGTAATTTGACGCTTCACTCCATAAAGATCACAACCAAGGTATCAAATATTGAGCATAAAAGATATAAAAACATTTGGCATGTACTATAAAAATTAAGACGGTAGCTGATGCTGGCAAGAGAAACACATTTCTGCGGGTCAAAATTGGCGTCAACACCACAAGGCGATCGAGTAATGTTGATCCAAAAGCGAGTGAAAGGCGGATGTCGAGCTAAAGAACATCGCACAATTTTTTTTTACCGCATCTAGTATTTATTTCTTTCAATCACTTTTAGTAAGATAGTTGGGCTCTCTGCTTCAATGCAAGCTTTGTTGCGCTATCACCTTCCTGGCTGCCACTGGCCTGGCACGCCACGCCATCGTCTGCTGCTATGGTACAAGTTTATGGCGTGATCACAGAAAAAGACAGCCGCGACCATCGCTTGTATGACACATAAGAGCAGCGAAGCGCTACACCTGAAAACTGCGGAGCGCACCAATGTCGCCGATTCACTCATTCGTCAAGCTCGACCTCAATCAGCGCTGTAATGAACCAAAGAGTCAGTTTTCTTTGTTATTCTTCTCTTGAGTTCGATCATGTGACCCAGCAGCTTACTAGGAGGAGCGTGGATAAATACCATGCACTGGGTTCTCTTTGTCATGGAGAGGCTTGTACTGCCCTCTTATGTTGCGGTTAACGCCAAACAAATTTTTAAAATTTTTATTGCCAAACATAAAAGCCAAATACTGTGCATTATTTGTATGCTCCATGATCGCTGACTTGGAAACAGTCAAAACTATTATATTTGTTTCGGTAGAAAACATGCTTCACACCTCGCGTCATGCAAAACTGTGCCTGCAGCAGATTCGCCGGCATTTTGCGGCGCCGAAGGTCGGGGAAATTTTTTGCTTTATTTCGTGGCAAAAGCAGCCGCCATTTGCAAGCTGTTACGTAACATTACGTCACTTTTACGCAGCTGAAGTTGCCAATGCCTGACGTGATCGTTCCCGCCAACTGTTTAAATTACGTCACGCCTTCTCAGCCAATCACAAGCAGTATTGTTGTTGAATAGCAAAGACAGGCTTACGTTGTCATGTCTGGTGCATCTAGTCTAGTTTTTGATTGCCGGCCAAGAATTATGCGCTTTCAGTAAAAAGAAATTGGGCAAACTTTAGAACTGATGCCCGTAAATGTCATTAAACGTCAAAATGACGACAGCACACACAACTGCTTTGAAAGCCGGAAGCACGTGACCAAAATTGAAAGCCAAGCAGAAAATTGCCCAATTCCCCAGGAATTTGTGCAGTTGAGAATAGGGCCCTAAGTGCAGGTTTCGAAGAGATTGTGCCTAAAACTGTCCCGTATTGTGTTATGATGTCGTGACGAATTATGTTAGATCCCGTATTATGTTATCATGTTGTGAGGGAATTCCGATCACAGTGTGCGCTATGTGGTGCTTCATTATAGAGGAAAGCAAGGAATCGCCTTGAGGAGCAGCTTGGGGCGGCATCCGGCGTAGTTGCGGGACAGTACGCCACTATTGGCTTGAGTAAGAAATAGTCGTGAGGCAAGGAGCAATGTTGTTACCAACTG
The DNA here is from genome assembly GCA_013339765.2 of Haemaphysalis longicornis. Classification (NCBI taxonomy): domain Eukaryota; kingdom Metazoa; phylum Arthropoda; class Arachnida; order Ixodida; family Ixodidae; genus Haemaphysalis; species Haemaphysalis longicornis. Next base: position 37,802,667 of record CM023458.1, read on the forward strand.
CACTCAGAGTTCTCTTGAAAACCCTATTTTCATGTAGACTGCCTAAAAAGACTGCGAGGTAAAAAAATATTACAGCTGAAAGACATGTATGTATGCACCGTGCAAAGGGCCATCACAAATCGGCGATTTTGAAACCGAAATTGAGAAGAGTGCGGCCACTGTGACCAGGCTGAAGTGATGTTGCAGCCAACCAGCGAGCGGCTGGCCAACTGGAGCAAACCTGCACGCAACCGCTCTTGCTCACAGCAGCCCTTAGAGAAGTGTGTTCAGCGAGGTCCGACCAGTTCTCCTGGCTGGCCACAGGAAAAGGAAAAAACCTCTGGCTGGTTACAATGTCACTTCCAGTTCAGGGGCTGTTTGTGTGATGCGCCGGCAGGTGAAGCGTTGCGGGCAACGGAGCTGTTTTAAATGTTTCTAATGGATTAACAACGCATTTAACGGGTCTTTCAGTCATGTCCCAGTTGGTTTGATAGTACGTACTGTACGTTCGAAGTGAAGTTGGCCGAGGTGAAATTTGAATGCAGTTGGCCATTAAAGGGGCCATGGGAGACAAAACAGAAGTTTTGTTCATCGAAAGATTGCCCGTTGAATCCACTGACAACTACGCCACTTTTAACATTTAACTTCGCTCAATTTTAGCTACGTAATTAGAAAGGGATGGCCATGCACCCACTAGCTCATTTCTCGCAGTAGAAGCTATGATGTCATATGCCAGCTGTGCAATAGGCTGAGGTCGGCAGCAACGCAATTAGGCCGGGCTTATAAGCTTGCTGAACGAGCTATTGGGTGCTTAATTTAGGGCACAAGCTCTCGTTATGCAGTCAAGAATGGTGGGGTAATAGTGGAAGCTACGAAAGTACTCGTAAACATAGAAGTACCAATGTGACGCTGCTTTGTTTGGTTTACTGAGCTCACGGCTTTTTCAAATGCACCGGCCGGCTATTGGCTTGACCTTCAAAATGGCAACTGGCGACTGGCGTATAGCGACGGTGTTTCACGTGACCATACTTGCGAGGCGCACATGTTTTTTCCAGAACGATATATTTTCGTACTTAGCAAAGGCAAACCCAGATGGGACATACGGTCAAAAAAACGAGCAGAAACTGCCCTTCGCGATGGTCGCGCCATCTAGGAGGACTGACAGAAACAACGGCAGTTGGCGGGGAGCTAAGGGGGACTAGGTTTCCTTGAAGACTGTTCTTGACTACATGGCAGACATCTGAAAACCACACGATTTGGCTGGAAGAATCCAAATTTTAACTTGAATTCATTAATTTCTCAGTGAATAAAGATTGTTTGCCAAGCGCTGACAAGCGCTCGCGGAGCACTATGAAACACGCTTCGAAACAACACTTGTGTTTGTCGCGTGAGGCCCTTCTAACCCTCCCGTGTGCCCCGCAGGTGTGGCTGGCGGATTGACCAACCGTCCAAGAAAAGCCCGCCTGCAATGCTCGTTCTGGGCTCCCAAGAAAGCGCACCCTGTCGGGCTTCTCTTCGACGGCCCTGCATGGCGCACAATCGCTTTTCGGTTTCTATCCGATTCTAACGGCATGCGATTTCGACCTATTTTCGGGCAAAAAAGTGCGCGTTAGAATCGGGTAATTACGGTACTTGGATGACGTTTACAGAACTCATCACCCTTGAGTGCCCTCCGGCGTGGCACAGCCGTCAGTTGCGCTAGTTAAAGGGCCCTCAAAAATCCAAAACTTGGTGTACACTGTTGATTTATTATTAATCATAGCCAAAGGGAAAGTAGCAACAATTTGTATATCTTAAAATACTGAAATAATTTTTAGGCGGTAAATGTCGATTTGGTTTCGTATACCTTTCTGGGGGTTTTTTCTATTCTTGACGAATAAACTGTAAGTAATTGTACCTTTAACAAAACTGCTGCTTTTGTGTTGGAAGAGCAAATTATAAGCTACAATTTCATGCATAGCAAGGCTACGTGTGTCCAGTAGTCAAGGGAAAAAAATTTTTTTGGAAGCACCTAAAAACGGCGTTTTTCCGCCGTACGAAAGATTAAAGGGGCATGCAGACAAAACAGAAGTTTTGTTCTATCGAAAGATTGCCTCGTTAGAATCGTACTGACACCACTTTTAACATAAACTTCGCTCAAATAAGCTACGTAATTAGGAAAAAAGGGAATGGCCATGCAACCCACTAGCTCATTTCTCGCAGTAGAAGCTATGATGTCATATGCCTAGCTGTGCAATAGGCTGAGGTCGGCAGCAAACGCAAATTAGGCAGGGCTTATAAGCTTGCTGAACGAGCTATTTGTGCTTAAATTTAGGGCACATTCTTCTTATAGCAGTCAGAATGGTGGGGTAAATAGTGGAAGCTACGAAAGTACTCGTAAACATAGAAGTACCAATGTGTACTGCTGTTGGTACTGCGCTCACTGTGCTTGTTTCAGCTGCACAGCAGTGCGGCATTTGGGGTTGTCTCAGATGGCACTGGCCGATTGGCGTAAGCGACGGTGTTTTACGTGACCATACTTGCTGAGTGGACACCATGTTTTACGAAACGATTATTTTCTACCTTAGCAAAGGCAAACCAGGTGCACATACGGTCAAAAACAAAGCGAAGGCAGAAAACTGCCCTTCGCGGTATGGTCGCGCCATCTAGGAGGACTGACAGTAAACAAGGCTGTGCAGTTGGCTGGCGAGCCTTAAGGTGCACTAGGTTTCACTTGAAGACGTGTTCTTGTAACTACATGGCAGACATCATGAAAACACACGATTTGGCTGGAGAATCAAAATTTTAACTTGAATTCATTAATTTGTCAGTGAATAAAGCATTGTTTGCCAAGCGCTGACAAGCGCTGGGGGCACTATGAAACACGAAATCTTTCGAATAAAACAAACTTGTGTTTTGTCTGTGAGGCCCTTCTAAACACCCGTGTGCCCCTGCAGGTGTGGCTGGCGGACTGACCAACCTGTCCAAGATGCCCGCCTGCAACGTGCTCGTTCTGGGCTCCCAGAAGCGCACCCTGTCGGGCTTCTCTTCGACGGCCGTCATGCCGCACACGGGATTTGTCTACTACACCGACATTGTCCAGAACACACCTGCCGTAAGTACACTGGGTGATGGGGAAACCCAGTTAACCCGCGTGGTGGACTTGTAAATATCACCTTCGAATTAAATGGCACTGAATGTGGTAAAATTGGTTTCAGCTTGCATAAACGAGGTGAATTACTGGCTGAGGACAGCTTGCTAGCAGCAGCTATTGGCTATCTACCACAAAAGGAAAGCCAGCCTCTTTTGGTGACTCCTACGGAGTTTTATTTTGCAAGAGCTGGCTCACACGTTTCATGCCTCCCCGTAATGTTCTAACCTTCTTCTTAGACTACTTCCCTGCCTCTGCTGGCTTCTCATCGCACTCCGTGTCCACACCCATTTTCTTACTACTGTCGTACACCTGTTCTCTGACTTTTAGCCTTGGGAGCAGCGCCCACGAAATGCGATGTTTGTGCGAAGAAGCAGCAGCTTAATGTTCAGGTTTCCTCACGCTGACAGCCGTTTCGCTGGTCCTCCTCCGCTGATTTCCAGGACCTCCGGCGCAAGGCCTCCCGCCTGCTGGCGGCCAAGTGCGTACTGGCAGCACGTGTGGACAGCTTCCACGAGGCCGCGGACGGCTCGGTGGGCATTTCTCTGCGCGAGGAGGTGGAGCGCAAGCTGGACAAGCTGCAGGAGCCCCCGCCGGTCAAGCAGGTCAAGCCCCTGCCCCCGCCCATCGACCAGAACCGCAAGAAGCGGGGGGGCCGCAGGTGGGGCTCTCTCCTCCTCTCTTTGTCTCTTTCTTTCTGCCTCGCTATCTATCCTCTCTGTGTCTCTCTCTCTTTTCCTTTTTATCTTTCTCCCCTCTCTTCCTCTCTCCCTCTCTTTTTCTCTCTCTCCTCTCCCTGTCCCTCTGTATCTCTTTCTCTCTCCTATCTTTGTCCCTCTCCTCCCTCCCTCTGTTTTTTTTTCTCCCTCTGCTTTACCTCTGCATGTCTCTGTCTCTCTCGTATTTCTCCTTTGAGGCAAATGTTTTCCCTTCTGTGGGCTGGGGACCTCGCTGCCATCGCTAGGGTTGGGGACACATTATGATGCCCTGGCACCTTTGCGCCTGGCCATCGTCATTGTCACCCCCTCACATTGTAATTGTTTTCACGTTTTAGATGAAGGGATCTCTACCCTCATATGTTTCATGATTTTAAGTGCACTACAGTCCTGACACTTATATTTTAGTATAACAACACGCATTGTCAGGGCACTCTTTGACAGTAGATGCCTGTGCTCTAATTAAACATTAGCATACATGCAAATGTGTTCAGTGTGACGCAATCTCTTGCGAGGAGCCTGCGGAGTTATTCTCGTCTGCACACAACTCAAATAACTTGAGACCATCGCCTCCGTCTGTGTGCCGTGACAGTACGCGCCGAAATTCATAGATGGTGCCACTAGTCCACAGCCCCTGGTAGCTAGCTACCTTTGTGAAAAGTGTTGACGATATTGTGAAGCCTTGTTTGGGAGGTGTGTGACAGTGGCCGGCACTTTGTGCCTAGTCAGGTACCAACTGTGAGGTTATGGATTTGCGGCACCACCTGAACATGTACCAGGGGAAGGGCAAAAAAAAGGATGGAGAAAGGTATTTTGGAACAAAGCAAGGAAAAATGCAACCTTTAGCTTGTTCGTTGAGAAAGCTCCATCACAAGCCAACATTCAGGGGTGATACAGCTGCGCCAATTGCGCCAGAGTGCTACATTTGCGACTTGCTGCTACAAGATGCGCCGAAGCCACAAAATTGACCGAAATTGCGCCCGCGCTGGTTGGAGCATGAAATTCGACTACCCCTTTTGAGCCTACGCTAGTTTTAGTGGGAAGTTACAGCTGTGTAAGTAACCCGTGGTTTGTAAATTATGTGTTCAGCATGTCAGGAGGCACGGCGGTCGTATAATGTCGCTCCCACCCAACAGTTGTTCTAATAACATTGCTCCCACCCATTCCCTGAGGAAGTACCCACCAGGGTTGCCCTCTGGTGGCTACTTTTCGCCAGATTGGTGAGTTTAAGTGGCCCGTGGCAACTTAAAATCATGAATGGCGACACGGCGAATTTCTGGCGATTTTCGGCTGAGGCCTCGCTCGGTGACGCAGGGGAACACTTGAAAAGGCGGTTATTTCCAGCAAAAGAAACGAGCACTGCTTTTGTTGAGGTGGCATTGGCGAGGGAAGTCGTATGCTCTTGTAGAAAACACTAATTGGCACGGGTCACGGGGGTGTGAATGCTCCCTCCCTCACGATGTCGTTCCAAAAGTGTGTTTTTGTGCTCCAAAAGCTGTTCTAGCTGTCCCACCACTGAGTTACATTGCATGGCAGTGTATGGTTATAAAACTGAAACAGAGAGGATAAGCACCAATGTAAACGTATCCAAGGTCGGTGTCAAACTTGTTACATGTGCTAAAGAAGAAAATCCCATTACCTGGCGATTCCTGCTCATGTTGCGTAGCAACTAGTAAATACATACTATGTTTAGTACTACTGGTCAACTCTCTACTACAGTACTCTTTTTGTGTACAGCCATGGACAAACGAAACACGATCACGAAAATATGAATCAGAACAAGCAAATAGCACAATTTCTTTCTATGCAAGTCTTAGAAATTTGAGTCTTAGCAGGTCTTGGAAAATTTTTTGTGGCTTTCCAACCAATTTTGACGAAACTAATGGACATGTTCAGTTTTTTAAGCTGATTTCAAATATCTAATTAGTTTTGATGTGAGATAACTAGTTTCTGTGTTAATTAAAAAAATTCCTTGATTGTTCTTGAGAACAATAGGAAAAAACTTTTCAAGGAAAGATTAGTAGCAAGACATGAATAGATACCAGAAGTTGTGTAGGAGAAAACATGGGAAGCAGTTTTTTTGTTTTGCAATCACATACACGTTTACATCAATTCGAACTTCTAAGCTTGAACTGCTACTGCTAATCAATTAAAAATAACGCTAATTAAAACACTACTGAAACACATAATGCAAAATCTGCTTCCCTTATTGCATGGTTTAAACATTAAGCTTTACAGTGCTTAAGAAATGATCTTCCTATCTGCACTACATGTTGGGATGTACCTCTCGAGAATTTGCTGTCACTGCGATACCACTCGTGGCGAAAAAGTGGGGAATTGTAGGAAAATAATTATTTCTTGGTTGAAATCGGGCCTCTATGGCTTTTATAAGTAGCTAGTACTGTTCCACATACGGAATTTTTGGAGAAAAAACTGTGCAAATCAAGTGAAAAGTGATACCTAAAAAAATGCTTTTTTGGGCAATTTTTTTGGTCCCAAAGACCCAGGTGTCCCCTTAATTACAGGAACAAAGTTGGGAAATGTGGCTTTCCATATATACCAGTAGCGCGCCATTATTGGACCTTCACGAAGGGTGTTTTTTAGATTTGCGTGTTTCGGTTCATATTTTCGTGTTCGCATTCCATTTGTCCATTACTGCGCAGGTCGTCAACACGGCTATGTAAATGTTACTAACCCCCCCCCCCCCTGTTAAATTTTAATATTTGGTTGGCCATCCAATGCACTATGTCTTCCATCTATGTATGGTGACCATGAACAATTGAACAGCAAAGAAGGCAATTAAGTTTTTAATGTTTGCAACTAAGGTGGCGTTGTTTGATAATTGATTAACTCTTTCGTTACGGTGGAAAAACTGATGAAAGCTGATTTTGAGTGCTTCCACACAGCTATTTTTTTCTCTTGAGCTAGTGGACACATTTAGCATTGCTATGCATGTAATTGTAGCTTATAGATTGCTCTTACAAACACGTAACAGCCGTTTTGCGAAAGGTGCAATTACTTACAGTTTATTAGTCAAATGTTCAGAAAAAAACGCACAATAAAGTATACACGCAACGTATATAGGCGATTGTAATGAGCCTAAAACTTATTCTAGGAATTCTAAGATATACAAATTGTTCCTACATTTCTTGGCTATGATTCAATATATATATCAACGCTGTACACCAAGTTTTGTATTTTTGTGGGCCCCTCAAACTAGCGAAACTGACGGCTGTGCCACTCCTCGAAGCCACTCGAGTGTAAGTCGGTCATGCATCCAAGCACACATTTTTGTGTTCTGACACAAAATCCTTTTCACTTGAGTGGTAAAAAACTAGAAAAAAAAAAAAAATCCAGCGCTCTTGAGAAGTGTCCCGCATCGCTCCGTAGCGGTAATCTGACACGAGTGCCAGGCTATCATGAAAGTAATAACGCGATATGACGCGGCGCATTTGGCAAAATATCCGTACCGTACGTTGTCCAGACCCTACACATCAATGTAAAGCCGCAGTCGTCAGATAGGAAGCCTGTTTTGTTTATAAATACAGCAGGACGCCGTTTTCACACAACTCGCCACTACCGCGGGTTCAAATTTCACTCTTGGCGCGGTCTCTGCACGCGAAATATCAACAAAACATAATAAAATTGAAAAATCAGTTGTCAATAAATACGCCAGATGGCGTTAGTTGTCCGACAGGCGCCGTTTTTAGCTTTCGCGGGACGTTTGAAACCATTGGACACCGGCATCTGATGGCCTATGGTGCTGTAGTGAAAGAGTTAAGTAACACTTGGAATGCAGGAACTTGTTTGTATGTAATTGCCTACAATATTAGTGTTTTCGACATCTCACAACGTCTGGGACCCTTTTTTTTTTCTTTTTCTTTTTTCCACAGGGTCCGTCGGATGAAGGAACGATTTGCTGTGACTGAATTACGGAAGCAAGCCAACCGCATGTCCTTCGGAGAGGTAGGCACTGTTGACCTTCTTGAGAGGTTTAAAAAATATGCCTTGGCTGTGTCAACACCAGTCGAGATTGTTGCAGCGACAACAGTTGCAGGTCTCTTTTCTTGTGGTTTAAGTTGTGTTCTTACAGATAGCAGCAGTGCATTGTTGTGTTGTGTAATATTGTTTTTCTGATGGAGGCGAAAAGCAAAAACGCCTGTGTGTTCGAGATTTCGGCGCACGTTAAAGATCCCCAGGTGGTGGTCAAAATTAATCCAGAGCCCTCCACTACGGCGCGCCTCATCGCCTGCGTTGCGTCGGCGCGTTAAACCCCACAACCAATCAATCAATGTAATATTGTTTTCACCGCTACTAGGTAAAGTGTTGCAACTTGTCGGTTTGCTTACTGCCATGAGATTTCAATGGGATTGCTTAATGCAATGAAATTGCCTTGCCTTGCCACCTTGGCTTTCAGCGACAATATGCGTGCATGCGTACATTTTTGGTACGTTTTTCTCAGCTTGTCGTTACCTGTTCAGTCATTTTGTTCTCTTGCGTGGTGTCCAGAATTTTGGCTTGTTACGTTTTGATCGTTGAACACATCCCCCCGCTTACTGTATCGCATACACTCCCCCACTAGTGCAATAGCTGAGAAGACTCGAGACTAATCTGGCCTTCATGTTTCGCAAGCTCTCTTCATAATTCTTCGGCCGCGTTCTTTGCAGATTGAAGAAGACGCCTACCAAGACGACCTCGGCTTCAGTGTGGGACAGATCGGCAAGGCTGGCACGGGTCGCATCAGGGCGGCTCAAGTGGATGAGAAGACCAAAGTCCGCATCTCCAAGACCTTACAGGTAAGCATGAGTTGCTCTCGCACCCACCCATTTAACCCAAGCTTTTGTGCATGTGTGATTGCATGGGTCACTGGGCAAAAGGGCATGCTTTGGAGGCTTCTGTCAAGCCCTGTTATATACGTCAAAGTTTCATTGATTAGAGGAAGCTGCTGTTTACTTTGTCCTGCCGTGTTTGTCCTTATGTGATCGCAGTGGAATCTCAGTAACCCGTGTTGAAATGGAAAAAGAAAAAGCGAACAGTGTTTTTAAAATAAACGGCACGGGCCGTTTTTTAACAGAGCTCGCCTTCTATATAGATGGCAAGCACCGTCTATGCTTGAAATGCCCTTTATGCTGGCACCACTATCTTTTATGGGTGTTTGGTAGTGTGCTAAATTGTTTCAATGAGTGTTAGTGCGTACGTGGTGAACATTTTTATATGGACATGGTAAAACTGGGTGGGCTCTGTCGTGATGTCTAGTCAGGCCAGAGCAGCTCGCCTAATCGAACCTGGCTAACTGTAGCAGCCATTATCAGTTCAGTGAAGCGTCAGTGGTTGAGTTGATTGATACACAGGTGTGTATTTTGCACGCAGAAAAACCTCCAGCGGCAGCAGGTGTACGGAGGCAGTACGACAGTCCGGCGGCACGTGTCGGGAACAGCTTCGAGTGTCGCCTTTACGCCTCTACAGGTGAGTGGATCTGTCGATTGTAGCACTAAAGCAGCATTCCAGGGCTGATTTAAGGATTCGTGTGCAGTAAGAAGGGGTTGATGCATCTGTTGTGGTACCACCTACCGTATTTATTCAAATATAAGGTGAGGTTTTTTCCAAAATTCGTAGTCTTAAATTCATACCCCACCTTATTTTCGAAGCGGTGATCTTTTTTACTCTCTAAACTGCACCCTCACCTTATAACCTTAACTGCCTTATAATCGAATAAATACGGTAATTGTATCTGGAAAGTATAGGCTATGATTATGATACTGTCCTGTGCTGTGCACAGGATAACTCTTGAACAGAGCCTTGTGGCAGCATCGTATTGCACTTTTACCCCACCCATCCCCCTTGCAGACATGACCTGAAAATTTGTTCTTGAGCTTTTGGTCATGCCCATTTAGAGTCTACCTTGTTTTGTCATGCTTTCTGATTCAGACAAGTTTCCCTGCGGACCGGGGTCACCTATCAGCCCTCCGTTGATTTAGATGCTTAGTCATGCAGTCTATTTGTAATATTCTCTCTGTCATCCTTACGTTTTTCGTTGTCTTGTTCTATTTCGCCCTCCTGGTGCGGCCTGCAGCGTTTTATAGATAAACATGACTGTGAAGAAGACGCGTCCAACCGAGTGTGCCGTGTACGTCACGCATTCCTTGCGTGCCATTATTTCAGGGCCTGGAAATCGTCAACCCCCACGCGGCCGAGACAAAGGCCAATGATGGCGGAGCCAAGTACTTCTCGAACACGGCGGGCTTCCTCAAGGTTGCCAAGAACTAACTACGGGCCGTGGCCTCCATAGCCCTTCTTGTAAATACTTGAGAATAAATGTTCCAGTGACCAGTAGGGACACCATCTTTGTAAAAAATAACAAATCGAAAGGGTGTTTGGCATCAGCTGCAAGTGAAGGGAGTTGTGGAAGAATGTGTCCTTCTCAACTTGAATCCTTGAATGAATCCTTCTCGACTTGAGCCTTGGTTTTACCACACTCGGCAAGGGGGCATCCGCATCATATTTATACCCCTTTGTGGGAGCGCCAACTTGCTCATGTGCGAACTCTTACACATGGCAAAGTGATACTAATACGAAACAGTTGAGGCGAAAGATTCTTGGACCTGTGCGGTCTCTTGGATGCAGGCTTAAGCTTCGTCTTCAAAGCAGTCTTCCACAAGGTCTTCCGTGTAAGGCCCATCTTGCATCATGCCTCTTCTAAATAGCGAAGAATATACAATAGGGACCCAAACATGTGGCTCTTGTAACCACATCTCTATATGCGGTGTTGCTAAAATGGTGAACTTAGGAAAACTAGCCAATTTTCGAATGTCTCTTGTGACGTGTCTCTTGTTAGGAGGTTTTAACTGTAACATAGAGGTGTGGCTGCAAGAGGAAAATGACATTTTGTGAGGTGCGAGAATTGAAGCAGCCACCGGTTTTAGCCAACTTCGGCTGGTAGCAGTGTAAAGCTCGAAATTAAACTTGTTCCAGTTATACATTAACTGGCATCTTAACCATGCACAATAGTGCCTTGTTCAGTAAAATAACCGCCATGTTATAGGACTGAGTTGCACTAATTGACTGATCGGAAAAAGTTTTGCCTTATGCACGACCCCACTTACGGTGGCAGAAGCGGCCACCGTCGCACTGGCCATCATCCATGCACCGACCCCCAAGTCACCGTCATCACACTCCCAATTGGCCTGCTGTCACTAGGCCTACTGACGAATATCTGGCCTTGCGCCGACTACCCTAACCCAATGGACAGTCTGCCTACACTGTCTGGACCTATGCCCACGCATCTCTCCCTCAGAACAAGTTGGCGCACGCCACAGCCCACAAGCTCGCTTTCCGGGCCTTCCCCGCAGAAGATCACACGGACCCATTGGCATCTCCTTTTTCCCAGCTACCCCTGCCTTGTCCCCAACCTCCTCCGCCATCACAGAGCTTGCCTGCACATGGTCAATTCTCCAACCACATAATGCACAACATATTCCCACTTTTGATTCCACTCCCACACACACCCAACACTACCAACGCCTTCTATGGCTATGCCACAAACACCCCACCATCAATTCTACTACAGAGCAACCAGCTTGAAGAATAGGTCCTGTTGATGAACTGAGCTAAGGCTGGTTTTTCGGGATATGAGAACCACCTGCCCCTCGTTCCTTTCTTCTCCTTCCCCTTAACCTCCTTTCCCATTTAATAAACGTTTCAGAAACAATGAACACAGTTTGGTTGCTTGTTAAGCCAAAAAATCGTGCCTATCAAAAACGGGCATTGTCTCTTTTATTCCCGACGCTACTATATCTCCACGAAGGTCCCGAGGACCTCGTTGGAGTGCTTGGCCTCTGCGGGCACGTTCTTCTTGTGGGCAACCACGCAGTTTTTCAGGACCGCGCCCGAGCCGATCTCTTGCGCGCCGCACACGATGCAGCCCTGGATGTTGGCACCGTCCTTGACCGTGACTCCGTCCAGAAGCACAGAGTCGGAGACCTTGGCTTGGGCTCCGATCTGGCAGTTGGGGCCCAGGACGCAGTGTCGCACCGACGACTTCTCCCCGAACTCGACCTTGTCGGCGACGATGTTGTCGAAGCGGCCCGCGGAACGTGCGGGAAGATCTCCTTGTTCAGGCGATGAACCTGCGGTGAAATAAGCGAATACGAAAAGCACTGCTTCTGAGTGTGTGCTAGGAAACCACAATTGATGAGGTAGTAAAATAAACCCAAGGTGCCAACACTGCTTAATTAAGGGGGCACACTGCTCTTGAAACAGCTTCCCTTAATTTTTAAGCAAACTCTGTGAGACTTTTCAGTCTTGCTGCTTTTTTCCCACTGACTTCAAAAACGGCATTATTTTTTGAGTAAGTCAATTAGTTCCCAAGATAATTAGAGATAATTAGTCATTTTTGGAGGAACATTAGACAAAACAGTATAGGTCATAAAACTGTAAGGTTTATATTTTCCAATAGGACTACGAACCTTGGTGAGTGCAATAAGAGAATTGGTTTTTTGATGCACTGCTTGCAACTAATTTTCTAGCTCATTAAGTCAATTAGTTACCAAGATAATTGGAGATAATTAGTCATTTTTGGAGGAACAATAGACAAAATAGTGTAAAATTAATCTATTTTCCAATGCTATGAACCTTGATGAGTGCAATAAGAGAATTTTTTTTTTTTTGATGCACCGCTTGGAACTAATTTTACAGCTCATTAAACTTTGGTGGCACCAGTGGCAAGGAACCATTTCGAATGCCCATTTCAAACACCAAGGTTTAATGAGCTGTAAAATTAGTTCCAAGCGGTGCATCAAAAAAAAAAATTCTCTTATTGCACTCACGAGGTTTAATAGTATTGGAAAATATAACCTTACAGTTCTATGACCTATACTGTTTTGTCTAATGTTCCTCCAAAAATGACTAATCTCTAATTATCTTGGGAACTAATTGACTTACTCAAAAAATAATGCCATATTTGAAATCAGTGGTAAAAAAGAAGCAAGACTGACAAGTCTCACAGAGTTTATTGAAAAATTAAAAGAAATTATTTTAAGAGGGCCACGAAGACAAAATACAAGTTTGTACAATTCGAAAGAACTAGCTTCTAGTACTGCCCCAGATGTCCCCAAAGTCATTTCTCCAACTCCCCCCAAAAACACAAAATATGGAGAAGCTTTCAGATTTCATGCTTCACTGACGGATTATGGGGTAGCACTAAAAAAAAAATGCAGTTATCGGTGCACAAACTGCACATTAGCATTCAAGTTATACGATCGAGCAAAACCAGAGGAACGCCTACAATTGCCCAGTCCTGTTTCTCGGCAGTGTCAGCAACCACCAATTTGTACAAGCAAGGTTCTGCGACATCGCAGAAACATCGCCAAAGAGTAACTAGGAAGTTGTTACTGTTTCGTCTGTTTTCCTTAATATCTCCATTGTCTGTTTGCAGTTTGCCATAAAATTGGCACCACTGTTATCAGGACAATGCAGCCTTTTTAAAGAACCAAACTTGAATCGTGTCTTCTTGGCCCTTTAATCCATGGAGGATTAAAAATGAATGACATAGCTTTGACCACCCAGAGATGGGACTTGAAGTATACTAGAAGTAATTTGAGCGAGTTGGTATGAAACTGGGGGAAAGAAGATTGAACTTTTGACAAATGCAGACAGAAAACAGATACGGATACACAACACTGTCTTTATTTTCTGTCTGTATTCATCCGAGCTGCTTTCTATAAGAGCAAGAGCTTGGATAACTTGCTTAAGTTTCTCTTTGAAGGACACTCGCTTAATGCCAAGGATGGCCTAACCAGCACAAGACGCCCACGGCCCTTCAATGTTAGTTGGGCTAGTTATTGTTTGGTAACTGAAGAATTGCTACCACTTCCAAGCGGATGATGTTCAGTGCAAAGTAATGCGTGATTTTCATTTGGCTCTTCACCCAGGCCTTACAACCACAGCTTCCCTGTGTAAAAGGCATACATACGTAACTGCGTTATTGCAACCTTTTATTCTCAAAAAGGCGTACAACCGATACACGCAACCTCCAAAACCGACATTTTGTTCTTATGCGAAAGAGAAGATCTTTTGAGTGTAGAAAAACGTCCCATCCTCATCTCAGATTGCTACACTGCTACGCCAAAAACCGAACAGCCCCGCACCATTAATCCAAAGCTTTTGCCAGTGTAGTTCCAACAGACTTGGTGTCTTCATCACCAGTGTGCATACTTAAACATAACTCATTCTAAAATGGAACAGACATCCGCAACGAGCCCTTACAGCTCTTTAAGATGTAAACATCATCATCATCATCTCTAGCCTGTTCGGCAATCATTACCAAAGGGCAATAAACGGTCTCGTTGGTGCAGGGCGCACACTATGAACAAGTAAACTCGCCCGCTTCATTTCACACTGTTTGATCTACGCATGTAGCCACCCTGTACAAGTTTGTTTTGACGGTTGATGCCGCCCTGCCAAAAGAACGCCCTACATCCCACACCCCTTTCCTGACTGCCGATTTAACACCCGCTGTGTAAGCCCTCATTCCCACAGCTGTTTTTCACCCTGTCACGTCACCGTCCCGTCACCGTCTTCCGTCATGGGCACCGTTTTTCGACCGATTTCTCGCTGAAAATGGTGCAACGGTGACGGGAGGCCGAGCTCTACGTTTCCGTCATGTCAACGTGACGGGACCATGCCCCGCGCTAAACCAGCTAATCAGAAAACAAATTTTTACGGCTAAATTTCGCGAAAAGTGAGCACAAACCATTTTCTTTACTTTTCAGATTAAAAACGCTCAATTCTAGGCTAAACTGATCACTAGGCAGACGACCCTGTAATCTGACGGAAAGCTCCCGTGTAGATCCAGTCTGAACACTTCTCCGTTCCGTCAACGTCGCTTTTTGTTGACGTGACGGTGCCGTGACGGAGAAGGTGACGGCTGTGTGAATGAGGGCTAACTCTGCACTTGAAGCCCTTTCATCCCAGGGTTATCGACACTTCTGTGACATCCGAAGCCAAGAAACCAAGTTTGAAAACACACTCTGCATCGGAACAGACAGCACAGTCAGCAGGAATAACCGTCCTCACCTGTCGGTTAGCCTCCATGTAGCCGGCGACAGTGTTTGTTCTAACCAAGAACGACCCTTCGGCGACATAGGCGTAGCAGTGGATTGGATTCTTGTGGCTACCCGTGTCTCTGATGTAGACGTCATCAACAACATTGATTCCAAGATGCTCGCTTTCTTGTGATGGTGCATATCTGTATGAAAAAAAAAAAAAAAAAAGTTGCAGCAAGCTGGCATGTTGGTAATCTACACTGCAAAAAAGACAGAAAGGAAAAGAAGAAAAAAGGAAAGAAAAAGGGTGGTTTCAAATGTAGCATATCGGCATAGAAAGCAAGCGTCGTAGACAACAGTAAAACATCAAGTACACGGCACAACTTTGGCTTAAATTAAATGGGCCCAGAAACACCTTGACAATTCAGATGCAAAGGATGCACTCGGGCAGTGCAGGATAGAAGGGGCGGGAGGTGAATGGGAGAGGAATTTGCCTCCTGCAGTGGATCTTAATAGGCAGATGATTACGAGGCATCCTCCAGTGAACCTATTGGGGCACATACAATCTATGATCTCTTCCAGCAAGAATTTTATTAAAATGAAGAGTATTAACAGACTTAATGCGCATCTAAAGGCCGTTGTCATTGGTAATGAACCAAAAGCTACATGTGATGCTAAAACTTGAAGCACCAGGGAAGGCATCACACCTTTTCTGGTTTGTGGTTTCATCGGACAGTGATATGTGTTGTGCACCCAACAAGCTCTATCCAATTCTGGATGGCCATTCATGGCAGCTCTCCGTGATTTTGGCAGAAAATTTTGACACAAAAAGAGAAACCCAATGTGTGCTACGCCAAGGAAATTGCAATTAATTTCTGCGATCCTGCGCTTACCTTCAGTGCTGCCTGATTTGGCTGCAGCAATCGGCACACCCGTCGGCAGAGTGAGAGCTTTCAAGCAAGCAGTCCATTCTGGCATTTTCGCAAGCACATCGCTACCAGCCCAGAATATCGCTGATTGCAATGATTCACATCTCCTTTCAAACATAATTTTCAAGTGATCGCACAGAAGTTGTGCTATTAATTTAATACTGAAGTATTGCTAATATATGCATACTCAAATATGGCAATACTGAAAGCTTCGACTGCGGTGCTGGCTACTTTGTATGGCTTGTAGATGTCGTCTTCAAGCCTGGTGTTAAGAAGGGCATTACTTCCCACATTCAAAGCTGCAGCTAAATCTAATCAGTGATTAAACAAGCCCACATTCTCAACATCCTGTCAGGATTGCTGATTTAATGGCTGGGCTGCTAAGCAAAGTCCTGTTGGTGTAACAAAGAGGGTAACAGTGCAAAACGGACAATGCACAGCATGAAGAAAGAAGGACAACCCCAAGTGCTGACTTACAACCGAATTTTATTTTTCGGCATGACACACATGTACTATCGGCGTCAAATGAAACGCAAACACGAAAATATGAACCTGAACACTCAAACAGAGCGATTTCTTTCCATGCAAGCCAAAATGACGTGTGGCTTAATTACAAAAACAAAGTTGGGAAAAGTGGATTTCCAAACATACCAATAGCAAGCCATTATATGAACTCTACAAACAGTATTTTTCAATTTTGCACGTTCTGGTTCATATTTTCGTGTTCGCGTTTCATTTGATGCCGATAGTACATTGACAGTCAAAGAGTGAAAAAAAAAAGACTAACATAATTGCTATAGATAACCCAAGTGGTTGTCACATTGCACCAACGCCATGCCCCACAAACACGCGCAGAACTACCTGTGAGCCACAAAATGAATCTCTTTTTGGTACAGGGATGAGGGCACGCTAACATAATTTTATTTTTGGCACTCTATTTCTGCGGCCTCAATGATTTCTCTAGTTATTTTCTCTTTGTGTCTTGAAATAACCTTTGTTTCGTGAAAGACTGGCATGCGGCCACTGCAATCACGACAGTGGAAAAGACCTAAGTGGCCACTAACCGTCAACGACTGACATGCCGAAAAATAAAATTCAGTCGCAAGTCGGCTCTTGTGGTTGTCCTTTTTTCTTCGTCCTGTGCATTGCCCCTTTTGCACTGTTCCCCTATTTGTTAACCATGAACCAACTTTCCCAAGCCTTAGCAAGCTTTATGTGAATGTATGTAACCCTTTGTAGGTCGACAGTGGCTGCCAGTAGCAAGGCTTGGAAATGGGCTAGTTGGTGGTGTTTCAACATCACTGGGTCAATCAGGCCGCTGTCCCAACAAGCAGATTACGGGAACACCACAAGGCTTGCGCGCAACTCAAGATAAATGGAAATTTGGCCACACATGTTAAAAGTTGTGTCAGGGTTGTCCGCCAGATTTTGAGAGGACAGCTATCTTGTTCAGCTCCAAAGACAAGATTCCCCGTGAGGTCTTTGAAGCATTCGCAATTTTGTCGAGAGCAAAAGGAGGTTGTGTTAGCGGCCCTTCAATCCGGCCTTCGGCACGTGCAATAGGTTTCATGCATAAGGAATAGATACCATGTAACATCTTGCGTTTATCGGTGAGTTGTATTTTTTTTTTTTAGGTTTCATGTAGAACCTACCCTTCTCATGATAATAAACAGTTGTTAGTTTGCGCCTCATCTCATCTGTTCATGTACTTTTTCTGTTCGTTGCACGTTTTCGAGACAGGCAGCACACCTCTGCACTTTAAGATGCCAGAAGCAGTTTGTGTTTGCAAATACAGTGAAACCTTGTTGAACCGTACCTGACGGAAACGCAAAGGAAGTACGAACCAAATGGCGCTACGGTTTATCCGAATGCATAAAGGTTAAAGGGAAACCAAGTCTGGGATTCGGCTTAACTACATATAAAAAGAAACTACGGCTTATGCGGGTGGTTTAACGAGATTCCACTGGGCACAAAACGCATGCTATAACGAAATAGTTTTAGTCGGATTTTTTTCCGGAATCAACTGCTGGGCGGGAAGAGCAAATTGCTGCCGCTTTTAAGTCAGTTTCTTGCCCTGACGGTTTACTGTAGGTGTAACCTGGTCTTCAGTGCTCGTAGAGCAACATGATTAAAAATTGGTAGGACAATTTCCTCATCATAAAACGCTTTGTCAACACAATTATGCGATGAGGAGACATTTCGACTTGTCGCACTGAACCGACAGCAACATAAGCACACCTCTCAGAGGGCACATGCATGTCTTGTGACACACCAAAAAACCTTAAAGAAAATCAACGCACAGAAAAAAAAAGTTATCTTCTCTCTATGACATTTAAATACAATAAAAGTATAGCGAGCTCAGAGTTCGGAATGGGCACACGAACGTGGTTAAAAACATTTCAGCTAAAATGTGAGCTTTCTGCTGTTCGTAAAAAGTGGCTTTTGGCTCAGATGTCCTTTAGCATGCGATTCCATGATTACATGAAATTACATGCATGCTCAAAACACGTTTCAGGACCATAATTAGTGAAAGAAGTACCGCGTGGCTGTTTATATCATGTACAAGGTTCACCACACGTGTAACACGATGGCTATTTGTAGGGACGCGGCTGGAACTGGAAACAGGCAAACAACACTCCCAAGAGAAAATGGTAGCTGGTCCCATCTGGTCTATGGTCTCAGCTGGGAATTTAACCATAGACCAGATGGGACCAGCTACCATTTTCTCTTGAATCAGGGATCAAAGGATGGATTTGGTTTTGTACAGAATGGGTGCGGATGAAGGTAGGGCCCTGTTTTTTCTGCAGCGGTAATTAGCCACCTGGTGATAATGATGATCATGAACTACACAAGAGAGCAATGACTTTCATTTCTCTGCAATCGTTTCTCTACAAGAGGTGCATGCCCTTAGAAGCTTTGGAGGTTCAGCTGGATTAACCACCCAATGCCATGAGGATTGTGCAGTCCAGATGTTCAATCCACCGCGAGGTAACCAAGCGTGCGGGAACAGAATGCTCACCTGAATATGTCCGTTTCCGTCTCCTCCCCGTCCACGACGTCTTCGGTCTGTTTCGGGGCGTTCTTGAACTGGTACCTCGTCAAAAAGGGGACCAGCTCGCCCTTGACAGTGGTGATGTTCTCGTCTTTCTGAAGGTAGGGAAAGAGCCACTTCTTCAGAAGATAGACGTGAGCGTCGATCAAGTCGGACCTGACGTCCACGAACGGGTGCTCTTCCAAGACTTTCCGTCTCACGGCCACGGTCTCCTCGAAGTCGGCCTCCGCGTTGAAGAGGACGAGCCGCCGGGTCTCGGGTTCGACTCCCACTAGGTCGCGTTCGAGTTTCGGTTTCCCGCGCGCTCCGGGAATGGCCGACTCGCGCAGCGACTGAGACATCGGTGCGAGCAAGGCGGTGAGCGTCGCGTTCCGGACGCGATGAAGGTTCGCCACGAGCGTGAAGTCGAAATCGGTGACCAAGTCGCACCCGACGATGAAGACGTCCTTTTTTAGCTTGCCCTTGAGGAGGATCTGGCGCAGACTTTGAAGCGTTCCCAAGTCGTCCTCGCCGGAGGTAACGAACTCGTAGTCGATTCGAAGCCCAACTCGGTCCGGCAGCGAGTCGTCGACTCGCGCGCGCGCGGACGAAGGCAGCACGACGATGGCTTCGGAGAAACCGGCGTTCTTGAGGGCCCGCAGTGGATAGTAGATCATGGGTAAGTTACCTACGGGGAGTTGGTATTTGAGGCAGTCGGCGGTCAGCAGTTCAGTGAGCCGGGAGCCGCGGCCGGCGGCCATAACTACGGCCTGAAAGTCGATCATATTTTCGCGAGATTCGAAGCAGTTGGCGCAACTTAACCGGATTTCGTCGGTGCTGAAAACATAACAGGAATGATCACAAACTAACTAGAATTCGGAGATCGTTATTCATGCCACATGCGCCGAACCGCCATATGTCAACAGATGGAGTGCATTCGTTTACGCCGTGTCTAAACCCGTCATTTTTCTTAAGAATGACGTCATGCCTTGGTTTGAGTCTACGGACGTGTAGCAAACGAAGGCACTGCCTCTCACGTGCGATTTTTAGTAATGCTGGCACCCGGAGCGAACTTTCCATTTACCGCATCGCGTTCTGTTTTAAGTTACCCCACGCCTTGTAGTTTTAATTCAATTAAAACAAATGCATACAGAACAATGCATAACACAACGTTGTTTTAAGCATTTTTGTTCCGTGCGTTTCCAAGCGGCCGAAATAGCTCAGTTGGGAGAGCGTTAGACTGAAGATCTAAAGGTCCCTGGTTCGATCCCGGGTTTCGGCAGTTGTTTTTTTCTTTGAATAATGGGTAAAAATTAATACCCTACTGGAACAGTGCCTCGTACATGCTTCGTACCGATCGCGGAAAAAGTTGCGTCTTAATTAGCACCAAAAGCGAGGAACCACTTTTTGTTGCAAGCGATGCCTCAAAAAGCTGCTTCCTATGGTGTGATGACCAGTGTTCATAGTAATAAAAAATACTAAGATTACAGTTCTATGACTAACACTGTTTCGTCTATTGTTCAAAATGGCTCATTATCTTGGAAACTAATGAACTGACTCAAAAAAAAATAATGGAACAATTGAAATAAGTGGGGACAAAGCAGCAAGGCTGACAGTTGTCACAAAGTTTACTTAAAATAAAGAACAACCCACAGCGGTGGCTCAGAGTATGGCTAAAAGCGTTGTGCTGTTGAGCCTAAGGGTGCGAGTTTGATTCCCACCTGCGGCGACCACTTTTCTGATGGAGCCAAAAAGTGAAGACTCCCGTGTGTTCGAGATTTTGGCGCAAATTAATCCGGTGCCCTCCACTACGGCGCGCCTCATTGCCTGCGTAGCGACGGCACGTTAAACCTCATAATCAAGCATCAATTAAAATATAGAACAAATTGTTTTAAGACCCACGTTCCCCCTGAATAACAAAAAAAAATAGCATTTCAAGCTATTCCGATATGCGTCTGCCCGCGTACTCCATTCACATCCGATTTCAAAATAAACAGCATTTCAATTCGATTCTTCAATGTACTCATGGATAATCAACTTATCACCCTTTCGACAGTACTTTGCTGTGGTTAACAATTTCTCTCTTCCTATTTCAGATACTACCACTACTTCCGGTCTCCTTCAGGGGTGCGTTTTAGGACCACTGCTTTTTAAAAATATGGTAATTACTGAGCCCCCAACCAGCAATATATTTTCCATACAAGCTCTTGCGCGTGACTCCATCTAACATCACTTAATAAGTAGCGTTGCTGATTATATCACTCTTTAGAAAGATCTGAACAGCAGTAACTGCATTGCACATGGCAAACTCCCTTAAAAATGCCGCATTATAAGTTATAGTCATAAGCAAAATAAGTTTACCTTCAATTACTAAGCATCCCATGTCAGTCATCATCATATAAATACCTCGACATTCATTACAGCCTCTAGGTATTATCAGCTCTATTTTAGTATTTGCAGTACCTAGGGCAAGGCCTGCGAACCACGCGGTGGCTTCAAAACCAGCAATACAAATTCACACAAGATGCACACATTTAATAAAAAAATTTATTCATAGCCTTTTCCCAT
Organism: Haemaphysalis longicornis; assembly: GCA_013339765.2. NCBI lineage: Eukaryota > Metazoa > Arthropoda > Arachnida > Ixodida > Ixodidae > Haemaphysalis > Haemaphysalis longicornis. Next base: position 37,824,062 of record CM023458.1, read on the forward strand.
CACGTGCAATCAATGACATTGCCAGCAATGACCAGTATATAGTAAAATAGACACAGCATCATATTTACAACTGACAACGGAAAAAAATGTACAAAATATCTATCAGCTATGCGCTGGAACCAGAAGAATGCCAGCCTGAAGGTGCGATCTCAACTAAGCTCGTAGCATGCTAAAATGATCAGCAATGACAAGTGAATTTTTCAGGCAATATCCAGGCTACAAGGAGTTCTTTGCCAAAAGATGTTGCAAACAACATCAAAACCGTATACAGCCGACTGTACAAGAAGAAAACCCAAGAGAAAAGAAAATCACACAAAACAATCACCGAGGGTGCCAGAAGATGTGCATACATTTAATGCAATCAAGAACCACATTAAAGGTTTTTGTCCCATCTGCGGCCAATGAGGACCTCTTAAAAACATATTTCATTCCAAGTCAAGCCAAGCCAAAAGTCATAATTTACACAATTTTCAAGAATTGGTACAAACAATAACAGCAGAACCCACCGGACGAAATTAATGTAACAGAAAATGTGCGGCTGTTTCAACATGAAGTGAATGAGTAAATATGAATATTTTAACAAGTAACAATTTCAACCACAAAAAATTGACACACACTCGCACACATTTTACTTGATTGTATGTACAGTCTTTGCCAAAAGTTTGTTAGGCCACGTCAAAAATTTATCCGTCACAGGTAAGTCAACACGGAAGCCAACGTAGCTTCAGCCTGAAACGTTTTGTGCCAGAAATCTAGCGAAACCGCTGTTTCCTCGCTGGGATAAGATATAAAATATTTGAATGAAAGTTGAGTCTTTGAAGTCTTTGAGGGCGAGAAACTTTTAACATGGCCTAGATATTTACGGCAAAGGCTGTACTTTTAAGAACACACACACACACAATACATTCTTGCAATGTTAGGCTTGTGCGCACAGTAAAAATTTCAGCAAAGAGAATTCATCATCACAGACACACACAAACACAAAAAAAAACCATGCTTTGCAAAACACTATTAGTCAGTATTTTTGCGACGAACAGTTCAAATAAAATTAAGGCCGTTCCACTCAATGTGAAAGCTGTCGGAAGTGCAGAGCAGTGATTCGCCTTAATGGGCTGCAGCGCCGTTATCCGCTCACCGCTAACACCAAATGCAATTCAAATTTCCCGCCTTCGCACTGCTCGCGTGCCCCCTGCCTGAAACTGCACCAGCGAAGTTGTGTTCTTTTTGTGCTTGCTTTTTCTCCCGCACGTGCCGGCATTGCACTGCCACTTTTTTTCGCTTGCTATCATTAAACCCAACCCAACGAGCGTTCCTAACTAAATGAACGCGGGTGCTGGCAGATAATTATGTGTATTTTGCCTGAAATGTACCTGCAGTTTTCTTTGCGCTAAACAACGGGGAGATGTATGACAAGCGCCAGTGGTTCACGAGTTTCGAACACTTACGAGTATATAAATCGCTTGGCTTTCGAAGCCTCTGGGTTATGCCGCGACAACAGAACACCATGTGGCTTTACTTGGGTCCAGTGAGCGAGCTACGACGACGAGGCGAGCCCCTAAAGTGCTCTGCCCTTAATATTGACACACCTTTAGCCTTCCTTCCCAGGAGTGCAGAAGAGTAACCTTAATTTTTTAAAACCCACACGTTACGCTGTGTATTGAGAGACTGTGTTTTTGGAAAGCTATAACCTCTACGCAGGTAAACGTAAAGGTTAGTATCGCATTAAAAGCAGTGCGCCAAGCGCATGCCAAACTGCCATGCAATATGACCAATTTAACCACTCCTCCCACGTACTGCGAACTTACGCCCCCATTATAAAGCACAGAGTGCTATTATGCAATTACCTTTACTGCTACAGTTAATGACACAATAGACGGCAAAACTATGCAAGGGGTTGGAGGTTTTAATGTGACAGTAGCTAGACCTGTCCTAGACTGTATTTGTGCGTGCATGGGGATCACTTTGAGACATCATTCCAGACATCTTTTGTTGGGCTCCTGATATAAACTGACATGCCGTGTGTTGCGACGGACCATGTCTGTTATCTGCATATTTCTTGAGTACAAGCATGCTTGGCAATGAAAGTTTAGATAACGTTTTACTGTTGAAAGAAAACAAATGTAACATATTGGGTGCTCCACAAGATGGAATAGACAACCCTCGGAGCTTGCAACAAAACTTTCCTGAGGAATGAGTTAAACCCGAATGTAACTGCCTCAATGTGGTGAAAGCGGTTCAATGCATCAACTTAATGCGAAAAGGTCAAAAGGCCTTTTTAAACAAGCAACGTGTGGCAGCTCCGTTCATGCCAAACAAAAATCTCGATGTATGCAATAAGAGGGAAATGGAAAAGCGCCACGATTGCACAAGCCACTGGATTTTGCAACAAGCAGGCATGCTAGGAATCATGATTCGGTACATATTTCGAAAAAAAGGTTTGGACCAGGCAGTGTTTCAAGAGTACGAGGACGGAAATTACAATAGCGGCTCAAACATGCTGCCTGACAAAATGAACGGATTACATTTTTTAACAGCAAATACTACCAATAAAACCACCAGTGCTGTTCCAAGTTTTATTCACTCACAGCATGAAAGATCGTGATTTTGTGCTAGCAGTAAAACTGCTGTTAAAATGCATGCGGTAGGAACTGAGTAGTCTTGCAGGAAAACCAACCGATAGCTTAATTTAAAAAAAATTAAAGCTGTTCCAATTAAAGGAGCCATGAAGAGAAAACACAAGTTTGGTTCATTCAAAAGATTGCCCCATTAGAATCATACTGACACCACTTTTAACGTAAACTTCGCTCAAATAAGCTACATAATTACCGAAAAAAAGGAATGGCCATGCGACCCACTAGCTCATTTCCCGCAACAGAACCTATGATGTCATACCAGACAGCTCTGCGATTGGCGGAGGGTGGCAAAAGCAAACGCAAATTAGGCAGAGCTTATAAGCTCGCTGAACCAGCTATTTGCGCTTAAATTTAGGGCACATTCTTTTGAAAGCCCTAATAATGGTGGGATACAGTGGAAGTTACGAAAGCACACGTAAACATAGAAGTACCGATGCGTACGCTGCTGTTGGTACTACGCACACTATGCTTGGTTTAGCTGCACAGGACTGCGGGGCTTTGGGGTTGTTTCAAACGACACTGGCCGACTGACGCAAGCGATGATGTCTTACGCGACTGTATTTGTCGAGCGAGCACCATGTTTCACGAAACGATTATCTCCATGAACAAAACAAGCCAGGTACAAATACGTTCACAAACAAACCAAACGGCTTGCCGTGGTGTGGTGGCGCCATCTAGGTTCACTAACAGTAAACAAGGCCCTGTGATGTCATTGCAGATGACAAAAACGCACGATTTAGCGGGAAAAATCAAAATTTTAACTTAAATTAATTAATTTCTCAGTGAATAAAGCATCGTTTGTATTTGGACAATCGCTGGGGGCACTATAAAACACGAAACCTTTCGAATAACACAAACATGTGTTTTGTCTTCATGGCTCCTTTAAACCCAATGTGAAAGCTGTCGGAATTGCAGAGCAGTGATTTGTCATAATGGGCTGTAGCGCCGTCATCCGCTCACTGCTGCCACCCAATGCAATTCTAATTTCCCGTGTGGGCCCTGCCTGAAACTGCGCCAGCGGGAGTTCTGTTCTTTTTGTCCTTGCTTTCCTCCTGCATGTGCTGGTGTTGCACTGCCACTTTTTCTCGCTTACTATCGTAAAAACCAACCCAATTAAGGAGCGTTCTTAACTAAATAAACGTGGGCGCTGCCGGTTAATTACGTATATTTTGCCTCAAATGTACCTACAGTCTTCTTTGTGGTAAACAACGGGGAGATGTATGACAAGTGCCAGCGGTTCACGAGTTTCGAACGCTTCTGAGTATATAAACCGCTTGGCTTTCGAAGCCTCTGGGTTATGCAATGATGATAGAATACCCTGTGGCTCTACTTGGGTCCAGTGAGCGAGATACGACAACAAGGCGAGCCCCTAAGGTGCTCTGCACTTAGAAAGTAACGCCACCTTTCATGCATGTCGGCATAATCGCAAATTTAAGGAAACTCGCGGCAAACTGGCCTCTCGCATGGGCTCAAGGGCTTCGCCTGTGCGGTGTGAAATGATGCGGCTAGTATTGCAGGTTCTAATGAAGTTGTTGAAAATTACAAATGCAATCAATTACTGAAACAACAGTAAGTAACAATACCTCAATAATTTGCGCTAAACCTCGTTTGAGCTTTGTCCAGCAGCTAGCACATTAAATATCGCACTATTTACTCTACCCAGAGAGCAAACATCTCTAAACGTCGGTGCGCATCATTTTACCATGTTTCCACGCATATAATCCGCAACTGCATACAATCCTCGTCACCATGTTGTGCCCCAGAAAGACGTCAAAATGGCTCTCGATATTGCCACATAATACAGCCTTTTAATCTTCATAAAAAATGAGCACTGCACAATTACGCCGTGCTTATTCAGATAACAAGTACACCGGAAATTGTGAAACTTCGTTTCTCGTTTTTTTTTTACCCGCACAAGAGGCCACTACCAGGGAAACAAATGCGGCTAAGAACTTGTACTACTGCTGTATGGCAAGGAATGTTTACCGAGCTCATCACCGAGCTGTCTACTGACACAGATGTATACGACACATACGGCAGCAACCTTGCAACAGGTTACTTGCCAACTTAAGACCAATCTTCACGCGCACGTAGTTTGTTGCGGGCTCAAAACTCCGGAGTACATGAAAATATCCACCTCAGAGCAAACCTGCCTCGTAACGAAAATACAATCTCATCCGCGCATCTGCAACCACAGGGTTTCACAACACATGCATACCATTTTCTTCTTCTTCAATAACACACACACAGAGCTTCGCCATTACAGCTAAGACGTCTCCCGACATAGAATATCACTTAATACTGCTTGGTCCCAGAAACCAAAGAATAAACGGTACAATGCTGGAATATACAAAGCTCACATTTAAGACTTTTCTATGAAAAGAAACAAGCCCTGTTACAGGATGCAACCTAACTACCTATCAAAGCTTCAAAACAGCTTCTGTGCCTCAGTACAAAAAAAGGCAAACACTAAAGAGCAAGGCTCAAAAGTCAACATAACTAAAAGGCTCAAGTTACAGCACCATCGGTTAGACAAGGTACACAAAGAAAGTAATGTGCAAAAAAAGGCGTTTTACAAACAGCCTTTAATAACAATCGGCAGCAGAATGAACACTTATGTTTTCTAGAATAGGTGTCCGTGCGCTACATACTTAACGTCATATCAGACAGCACTTTGGGATGAAAGTCCTACACGCGGTGGCGGGGCCAAGTCTAAGTCGATGTTGAAACGATAAGGCCAAACGCAAAATTTCTAAATTGTTTGCAGCCTTTAGTTGAAGCTACCCTGTCACTAAGCAGCCTCTACATAAGTAAGTCCTAATTTGCTACGCACCAATGACTGCGGATCTTCCATAACAAAGAAGCGTACGGTAAAATAGTGCTTCCAAGAAAAAAGCCCCGCCAAATAATCCTCAGAAAACTACCCTACCTCACCTTTTGAACACACCTCTCTAAACCTCACAGACGGTGCTCGAGCAGATGATTTTCTAGCAGACGACGCTCAAACAAACAAAGTTTGAGCAGACGACAATGAGCAGTTGGCCGGCAACAGGCGCACCCCAATCAAACCGGGTCTAAACTGAAGCACCATAGTCCTTCACTTTTTCCTCAACACCTGAGCAACGCAAGCGTCGTCTGCGACATCTCCCGCCGACAAGCAACGCTGCCGTTGAGACGAAACGTTCACCATTGGCCGAACAGGCAGCTTCGAGGGCGAGTGTCTCCGCACTGCGTATTGCCACTGCTCGTCTGAGTCCTTTGCAGCACTGACTGGTGGATGATACACCGGCCCGTTCGAATTATCGGAGACTTCGGGCGATGAGAAGTCGCCGTTCCACGCCTTAGCACTGAGCTTCGCTTTTTTATCTTCATCATGATCTACACCAGGATCCAGCTCTTCTCCATCCACTCTCTCAGGAACTTCCAATCCTCTCAAAACATCACCACCTCCGAGACCATCCTCCCAGCCCTTTCGCTGAGGTGAACTTTGACCGTGAAATTTCGAACTCAACTGGGATGAAGCCTCTAAATTGTCTTCCCTGACTAGCCTCGAACTGCCTTCGGTGCGCCACGACAAGACATTCTTCGTTTCGCCTCGAACGTTGTCTTGCCACGCACCTTCGTTATAATCTTCGTCTTTGACAACGGCCACGGGGCTCGGGCTGCGCCAATTCGTGTTGCGGCTCGGAGAACCCCGTTTCCAGCCGGATTTAGCCGGCTTTGGGCTGCTGTCGGCACTGGAGCCACCCATCTTGTCCGCGTCAAAAGCAGCGCCACCTGGCACCTGGCGCCGTCCTATGGCGGCGGGACTCGGACTACGTCGCCAGTTCTCGCTGAGGTCCTGGCACACTCCGTTTCTGGCTCGGTCTGACGGACTTCGGACTGCCGTCGCCACCGTGCCTCGCGACAGCTCTTGCTGAGATCCTTCGATGCCCGCTCCGCCAAGTTGGCACCAGCATCATTGGGGCTGAGTCTAAGAGCTTTTGTAGGGCTGTTCGGTGCCCGCTACTGAAACTTTCGTGTTCCCAAATCGCTCAATGCTAGGAGACGGATTGGGTGAAATTTGGGTTCCACGTTGCCAATGTCTGCGCGTTGCACTTTAATTGGCGATTGCCGTCTTGGCGATGGCCTCCTTGGCGACGACCCTCGCTGCGGTTCCGTCGCCGACAGAAAGCAGGCCTGCGTGATTCGGAGGGTTGGCGGGCATTCTGAGGACTCAGTGAATCGCCGGGCTCTGGTGCCACCGAGTCTGCAGCTGTAAATGGGCATAACACAAAGTAATGTGAGCTCCCAAATACGTATGTACATACGTAACAGCTGATGCTATGCAACAAACTAACTTTAAGACGCATGATTATGCACAAACTGTTCAGCTACTCCTGCCACATTTGTTCGTGAATTTGAAGAGTCGCCAAACAGGCCCCACAACCTCCAACATGAATACACATCAGTTTCACGTTTTACCTTCTAGGGGAATACAATTGATAAGAGTTATCAAAGAACCGTTACTCCTTTAGAACATTGTCAGCAAGTAGCTGTATAGGATGTTGCAAGCAATGTGTTTAAGAGAAGCAGGTGCAGTGGTCTGTCTGCACACCAGAGAGCAATTTTCAAAAAACACGTCACAAAACAGGAGTGTCGTGTAGCAAGTGAAAATATCTGGAAAATGTAAAGGAAAAAAAGAATCGACTTACTAGAAATATCACCCATACAACCATAATGAAAAGGCACAAAGCTTTTAAAGAAATCTCTGCAGTTGGAGACAAATTCACCTGTCCCTTGCTTTGAGCTGCCAGAAACGTAACTTTGGCCCTACCAATGGCAAGCTTCTCCTGTATATGCTCAGTCACGTAAGCAAGCATCTCCCAGAACTCATCAGTGGACCCGAGGTTCAAACCAACCCAAAACTAGGGCGAATTTTTCTTGTTTTCTGTCAAGAGTTTGCCGATTTCCTTCAGGTAGACGTCGGTGTCAGGCACGTGTGAATTCCTTATCTTAGCAGAAACTTCCTCTCCCACAAAAGCTTCTCTCTAAAACAAATTCTACATCAAACGATATAAAAATTGATACCTTCGCAATTCGCACCAGTCACTTTTTTCCTTCAAGCGAGAACAGCACTTGCCATGTTTGACCTTTCCGTTGAACTGATGCCACAACGGCCTACTCTGACTAGTGAAGTTCCATGAACACTCCTGGTACAAGGAGCACACCCACTGTTGTAACTCAGCTCCAGCGAGAGCTTTCTTAAAAGCCACACCTTGGGAAAAGTTTCTGAGCAGATTTGTTCACCCAAACTCCCGCTCCATCATTTGTTTCATCATCACCAGCCTGGTTGTGCCCGTGCAGGACAAAGGCCTCTCCCAGAGGTCTCCAGCCACGTCTTCGAGTGTTCGCCGAGTCCCCCCAAATTTTCGACAGCTCCTCCCTCCAACGATTCTTTGGCTGAACCCTGATGCGTTCGCAAGTCTATTGGCAGCCACTCCGTTAAACGGATGGACCACCTGTTGTGCCTCATGCGCATGACTTTTCCCGTCCATGCCCATTTTCTTGGCTTAATTTCAGCTAGAATGTTTGATGTCCGCAAACACCACCCACACGAGAGCTTTCTTACAAAAGTACACAAAGGATAGAGTTGAACCGCCCTCACCCTCCTCTCCCTCCTCCTCCTTCCTGGCGGCGTGCCCTCTTGCGCTCCTTCTCCTCGGCCGCTTTCCGCCGCCGCCACTGCCAGGGGAAGGCGGCGCCCAGCAGCAGGGGGCCGCCCTGGGTGGTGGCGGCGGAAGAGAGGAGCAGGCGGAGGTCGGGGGAGCCGTCGTGTGCGTAGTAGGGCTGCAGGGTGGGCTCCCCGCGCCAGCCCTGCATGGCCAGGTAGGTGTGCACCAGCAGCAGGGGGAAGCGCGAGGTGAAGTAGCCCGACAACTCCTCTGGGATCAGCCCCAGCTCCGCCTGCAGGGCCTCCGGCAGCTCCCGGTAGTGGTGCTTCTGCACACCAAGGAAGGGAAGGGGAGGGCAGGGCAGGGAGAGGTTGATCCCGCACAGGGTTACTTTACCCCTTCGGGCTTTCCATTCGTTTCAGGGCTTTGTTCCAGGTCCGTAGGGCTTCACAACGATATGTACCTAGTAATCATGGAGCAAGAAAAGACAGCAGGGGAGACATTGCTTCCTAAGGTGGCCAGATGACGTCACAAGCGCCTGACCTAGGTTATGCAAGTGGCAGCTGTTGCAGAAGAAACTGTGTGGCCGTCCTAATCGGCATTTACCGTATTTATTCAAATATAGGGTGAGGTTTTTTTCTCCAAAATCCCTAGTCTCAAAGTCATACCCCACCTTATATTCGAAGCTTAGTACATATTTTATATATATATAATATATATATATATATATATATATATATATATATATATATATATATATAATATATTATATATAGCGAATCAGAATAGGAAATGAGGGGCTCGTTGAAAACAACCAGAAATAAGGTTGGCAATCAGAGAAAACCTCGGAAAGCAAAGGGGAGGATGTGGTAGGTCATTGAAACAGATAAAGAATTTGGAAAGAAAGAAAGAAAGAGAAAAAATGCCCGCCAGGTGGGAACCAAACCCACGACCTCCAGTGGTTATCACACCAGGTCTGGTGTGATAACCACTACGCTACCAGCGGGGCGATTTTCCCTCCACTTTCTGGGTTTTATGTTAGGTATTTTTGTTTCCTGTGCTTGGGGGTGGTAGCCAGCGCACTCGGACTACTCGGGGTGAAGGGACCTTCTTTTGAACCCCCGGGCCGTGACTTGAGTGTCTACGACATGTCGAAAGTGGTCGACCAGCGTTGAATCCTCCTAAGCTTCCTATGGCACCAAGACTGCCAGAACAGAGGCCCTCGCTATGCATGTAGCGAATGCCAACTCTTATGCCAACTCTCGGAAGCCAACTCCTATATATATATATACGGCAATTTTTTTTACCCTCCAAACTGCACCCTCGCTTTATAATTGAATAACTGAATCACTACAGTAACTGTACAGCCCCGGAAATTGTGGCCGCTATCAATCCACCCATCAGGTGCCACTACGCTCTCCTTTGCTGTCGCAGCTATGCAGCTTCGTAGTCCACATTGATTTTCTGGTCTCTCGCCCACGCCAGCGGCAATGGGCCGTTTCCCATCCTATATATATTAGGGATGGGCGAATATTCGGTATTGTCGAATATTCGATCGAATAGCTCTCTATTCGTTATTCGCTTCGATCCGAATGCAGATATTCGATATTTTCGAATTATTCGATGCTCCCGAATAGGCAGCTGAAAGCCAAGCTTTTCAGTCAAGCTTTCCGAGAGTTACCCCAGGCTTGGCTCAAGACCCACCGACGCGGGCATTTCTATTATCAGTGCCGGCACTGCCGAGTTGCTGCCTTGCCTAGAGGTTCGACGAAGCTCTCGGCCGACAGCACACTTTAGGTTAAAAAAAAAAAAAGGCGGCACTGAAACGACACCGCTCCGAACATCGCGGCACCAAGCCAGCAGACTTGTACAGGCCGCCATTTTGAATAGGCATGCCGCCATTTTGAATAGGCTCGCACAGCGCGGCAGTACGCCGCCCTAAGCGAGCCTATTCAAAATGGCGGCCAGCCACTTGCGCTTTGCTTGGCTACGGCCGAGGATACTAGTGGCTACAATACTTCTTTTTTTAAAAGGGGGGCTCACTGGTCTTAAACCAAAAAAGTTTATTTTTGCAGTTATGATGATGAAAATTGGGGGGCACATGTAGTTTCTCATTCTGATTGTAGATATCAAGCTTGTTTTTGAGTAAAATGATTATATTCAAATTTATTTGGATTTTTATATTCAATTTTATGACAGCCTTTGTAAAAAAACTGCTGGAGGGATGCAGCTAAACAGGGAACCAGTGAACTGCGCACAAATCAAAGAGTGCAATAAGACTAACATTATCATTCTATCTGGTCTGTAGCAGAAGTTACGACCATTGAAGTTTGGGCCTGGAAGGGCAAACCAGAAAAACGGTTTTGCCTTCCAGGCCCAAACTTCAAATGGTCGTAACTTCTGCTACAGACCAGATAGAATGATACTGGTTAGTCTTATTGCACTCTTTGATTTGTGCGCAGTTCACTGGTTCCCTGTTTAGCTGCATCCCTCCAGCAGTTCTTTTACAAAGGCTGTCAAAAAATTGAAATATAAAATCCAAATAAATTTGAACATAATCATTTTACTCAAAAAACAAATTTGATATCTACAATTAGAATGAGAAACTACATGTGCCCCCCCAATTTTCATCATCATAACTGCAAAAATAAAGTTTTTGATCAAAGACCCTTGTGCCCCCTTACTTCTAGGCGGCGCTTAACTCTGCGAGTTTCTAGGCGGCGCTTAAGCTTGTGAATGAGCAGCCGGCGCAAACTGCTGCACCTAGAGCATGTGGCGCAACAGGCATTTCTTCGTGAAAACTTGTGAATACAGCAAAGGAAAGCTGTGTGTAAGATTTTCGCAATAAATGTTCAACTGGTAATAGTTTTACACAATGCTGTGCCTACGTGAGTTCTAATTATTAGAAAAAATGTGTACATTAGTCAGGTCACAAGTTGCTCATTTGTCTTTGTGATTTGCAATGTGCACTATTCGAACTATTCGATTCGAAATTATTCGACCAAATCACTATTCGCTTCGAATTCGCTTCGAACCTCAAAATCTATATTCGCCCATCCCTAATATATATTCTTGCTCCGTGCTGGTAATACACAAAGGAAACTATCCATATCTGTAACAGATCTAAACTATACATTTATTCACTGAAAAATTTGAATAATAAGTTGGGTGGGTCGTGAAAGGAAAAATGTGCAACAAACATTTCTTTGCAATATAAAAAATACAATGCCGACATTTGTTTCCTTACTTAACTAAAAAATGAGGACACTCCATTTAGCCTGGCTGAGTAGCCTAAATTAACTGAACTTTTTGGCAGGAATTTCAAAAAGTTGCCAAGCAACACCCTCATGTTCGAAATGGTAGCTACTTATTTCGGCCAAAAAAGTTTCACTTTTTGCCCACGTCTTGTTGGGGACGCCCAGTTTCTGGCCTTAGAGGCCACGGTCACCCTAACCTATGCACCTCACTGAGCGAGGCAAGAAAAGTTGACAAGGGATGTTTCGAACTTCCTAGGAATGTGAATGCGAAAAACCTAGTTGGACCGTCTGTTGAGTCTGTTTCGTAGAACTGTATTATTTTTACACTTCTATCGTAACTACAGCAGAACCTTGCTGATACGTTTTAAAAATAAAACGCGAGGGAGAAACGCACAATCCGGGAAGGCGTACTATTCGGTAAGAAACGTACTATGGGGAATTTTTAGTGCTCCCAATTGAGAGCGCAGTAACCAGGAAATTGTATGAACCGAGAACGTATCAACGGGTTCTATTCATCTCGTCATGCTTGATTTGCTGCTCTTTGTGTAAGGTGGCCAGGGCCTGCAGCTTCTTTTCTGACCTTTTTTTCTGGACTCAATTCAATTCAATTCAATCTGCTGCTAAACTTTCTGGTGTGCTTTGCAAACGCACCCGTCACCACATGACCAGCCCCCTGGACAGCCCCCTCTGAAGCTCTTCACACTCGCTCACTATCGCCAGGAGCCCCATGGGTACCATATTTTCGCGTGAATAACCTGCACCTGCATTTAATCCGCACCCTAACTTTCAGCCCACCTGAAAAGAAAAAAAAAAATCCGCGCGTATTGCCCGCACATTTTATCAGGAAAGGCGCACCAAAGGTATACTGCTCAAGCAACACATCACATACTACGTAGACAGAAAAAAAACAAGTGTAAAAGCGTAAAAAACGTATCGGTGAAAGTAAAAAAATTCAGTTGTTATAGTACGCCCGTCCTTGTTTTTTCTTTTTTGTCCTGCCATGGAAGGCTTAGTCAGTGCTACTGCGAAGGAGCTTCACGGCACAATGCGCATTGCCGTGAAGCTGCACTAAACAAAATCCCTGCATACTATCCGCACCCCTACTTCGCCACTGAAATTTTCGCATTTTTGGTGCGGGTTATACGCGCGAAAATACAGTACGTGTTCACCCTACGGGTTCACCCCATGGGTACGTGTCGTGTGAAACATGACTCACACTCTGATTTTCTGTGTATGCTTCTGCGTACCTGACAATGGTTTTTTGCGTGTCATGCGTTCCATTGAAAACACAAAGGTCCAAGGATTTGGCCTTAAAAAAAAAGGGGCTTACCTTGTTGCGCATAGCTCTGAGGAGGTCTCTGACGGAGTGGCCCTTGTAAGTACGGTACTTGCGGAGGTCTTACGCACCAAGAGGAAGGACAAAAGCGAAGAAAAAGGAATTAAAATTGGCAATTCTGCCTTTTGCAGTTTGCAGGCAAGTAGAACGAGCCCTGACGTAACTGGCTGACGTAACTGTAACCGTAAAGGTTGACGTAACCGGCTGGGTTGTCAAACGCTCAGCATACGACACATTTAGCAGTGGGCAACGACATTTTTGACTAAGCCAAACTGGCCGGATAAAACCTGCGCAGAAGAGGAAGCGTGGCCGAGAGTTGGGACAAACCTGTCCTTAAGTAAGTGCGTTATGAAACGCACACATGCATGCATGTCTCCGTAACGACACACTTCGAAGTGCTTATTAATGCAGCGGACAACAGAGCAGCATAACCACTTTTGCTTTACACGAAGCCAAATGAACTTTTTGCATTGTTAAGCTGGATCATGGGAGTTCAATTCCAGAAGGAAGTTACTAGGGGTGGGGGGGGCGATTCACCCCCGTGCTGGATATAACGTGGACTCCGGTTAAGACAAACTCGGTTAAGACGAATGACACATTTTCTCTCTTGTAAGATCCACAATTAAAAAACACTTCCGCTTAATTTAAGATAAATTTCTGATAATGCGAACAAACTGCCACGGTCCTTTTGAGTTCATCTTAAGGGGGGACACTGGTCTTAAAACAACTTCTTTTAATTTTCAAGTGAACTCTGTGAAACTTGTCAGTCTTGCTGCTTTTTCCCCACTGATTTCAAATATGCCAGTATTTTTTCAGTTGGTCAATTAGTTCCCAAGATAATTAGAGATAATTAGCCATTTTTGCCCCCACAATTAACAAAACAGTGTTGGTCACAAAACTGTAATCTTTATATTTTCCATTACTATGAACCCTGCTGAATGCAATCTTGGAAACAGTTTTTTGATGCATCGCTTGGAACTAATTTTACAGCTCATTAAACTTCGGTGTTTGAAATGGGCACTGAAAATGGTTCCTTGCCACTGGTGCTACCGAAGTTTAATGAGCCATAAAATTAGTTCCAAGCGGTGCATCAAAAAACTGTTTCCAAGATTGCATTCAGCAGGGTTCGTAGTAATGGAAAATATAAAGATTACAGTTTTGTGAGCATTACTGTTTTGTTAATTGTTGGGGCAAAATGGCTAATTATCTCTAATTATCTTGGGAACTAATTGACCAACTGAAAAAATACTGGCATATTTGAAATCAGTGGCAAAAAAGCAGCAAGACTGACAAGTTTCACAGAGTTTACTTGAAAATAAAAGAATCCCCCCTTAATGTGAGTCTACTGTACTTACAAATCCGCGCACACTTGCACAGAACTTAGGTGTGGGAAAGTGTAACATAGTGGCGTCCAATGAAATGTTGAAGAGCTCCCGCCATGATGAAGTATCGGCTATGACATTTATTTGATTTGATTGTTACGACCAACACCATGCCGCTGCAGCATGACAACAAGGATTTTTTTTTTTTCAGTTAAGCAAAAGATACAGTTGGCAGAAAGCCAATGTGCACAACAGGAAAACAGAGCAGGCATGCTGCTATATCTGGTGCCGTGTTATAACTGGCAACGTTATGACTGGTTTGCCTGTACAGTCATGAACAAGTGAAATGCGAACACGAATATATGAATTGGAACGTGGAAAAGTGAAAAACACTGTCGATGGAGGCCAAATAATGGTGCGCTACTTGCATGTTTAGAAAGGCCCATTTCCCATCTTTTTTACTGTATTTAAGCCACGCGTAAATCTGACCTGCATGAAAAGAAATCATGCTATTTGTGTTCTCTAGTTTATATTTTGTGTGACTGCATTTCATTTGTCCATGACTGCACATCAGGCTACACTTGCTAGGCTAACATGATCAGGCCAACGCCACTGACGAATACGTTACAAAAATGCCACGTTTTGATCTTCAGATGCCTTCGCCTGCATGCAAATTGCGACAGTGCAGAGTCGCCCTGGCGTCACCTTTCTGGAGCTCCTCCGTGATGTGGTCCCGCCAGTCCCCGCGCACCACCTGGAAGCCCCCGCGCTCCAGGTGGCGCACCACCGCACTCTCGGGAGGCTCTTTCTCGATCCTGTCACTCACATCCTGGGCGGGAATCAAGAGAAATTAAAAAAAAATTGACATTTCGGCCTGAATTCACACGACAGGTTCACACCATCATTTGCATAAGTTCGAAGCAAAGCTCGGCTTATTGCAACAGCTCACTGAATAAAGGTCGACCAAAAAAAAAAAAAGAAAAAAAAAAGAGAGAGAGAGGAGAAAAGACAAAAAAAAAAAAAAAGAAAAAAAAAATTTTCGCAGTTTGCACTAATGGTGCAAGGCTGGAGAAACAGCAGATCTGGTGGCCCCCCTCTCTCCATCGGATTTCCAAACTTGCCGCTGAGAGTTCTCCGTGACTGGCAGGCCTGGGCAGTTCTGTCTGCAGCCGTTCACATCTCCGCCAAAGTGGACCGCGTTAGCACACGCTAGAACCCGCGGCAACCGGACTGAGGAACTTGGCGCCTGTGCTTCCCACTTGAGGCGCGAAAACATGTCAACTGGCGAGGAGAACAGCACGCGAGTCATCACGCTACGAACACTGGGCAGTGTTCTCGAAGGTCAAGCTGGTCAACGCCAGGCACTCCTTTTACAAGGTGCACGCCCACATGTACTCGGTATTTTTTCTTGGTAACGCCAGACTGCGGAACTAAAAGCTTTAAATAGCACTGCTGTTAAAAAATTGCAGGAACTTTGTAGTGGAGACCGTCGGGCAAATGCTTAAGCTCCGAGCCCCCTTTACTATACACCGAGCCCCCTTTAAAATCAGCTTCACTACTTCACACAACTGCATTGCTGGAAAGACATTTTCTTCAGGCCTATAAGAGTACTCTGATATAAAAGTATGAGCACCCTGAGGCCTTCTGTCAAGCACATCCATAAAACCCCGTGTATTTGTAGAAAGAGCTATGCAATGAGCTCTTTTAAAGCCGACGTCACTAGGATCTTCACACAAATGCATTGCTAAGGAGACATTTTTCCTAAGGCAATAAGGAGGTCTTATACGAACGTACGACGGCCCCGGAGATTCTTATTAACAGCATTTTTCTTGCGCGGTGAAAGCATTATAGATGATCAGATGTGTTTGCGCATTAAGAGATGTTCGCACACTTACAGAGGCAAAATTGGCAATCACAACCAATTATGACGTCACCACGACAAATTTCAGGTTCTGTGATACAGCACCAGACAAATCTGCTCGAAGCTTCTTTTACAAGGAACTAACAGCAGAAACATTTTACACCTCTGACTGCATTCAATAAGCACGTGCAAGTGATGCTAGCAACAGCAGGCACGAAGCCCCTGCTCTTTCTTTCCCAACCTTTGCATAAAACAGACTTCAGGATGTACACATGTGGCACATCGCCAAATCATAGAACACATTTCTGCTTACAGCACAAACGTTAGGTGAGCATGAAACACTCCGGGACGTCAAAAAATAAAAAAATGAAGGAAGCTCGCACTAACTCATAAGACTTGAAGGTAGCGAAGCTGTACGCAACCTTCATGACCATCACAAAGGTTTAAGTCCACGATTGCAGCCCATTTGCTTCTTTGCTGCCGTAGCTACCTTTACTCCATCATTGTTTCTAAAAGTGTTCGCTTCCTTTTTTCTTTTTTGAAGCGATAATCATTGGACATCACCTTGGAGGCGCGCACGCTATGACGTGTGTTTTTCGTTCCCAAGCAAGTGTTGTTATAATTACGGCAAACACTGTAGTATTTCTCGCTCCCAGCAAACGCTGGAGTTTTATTTATTATTTTTTTTGACAATCTTGGCCAATCTTCCTCAGTGGGTATGCTTGGCTCAACAAATGTGCACTGGGGACGCTGGGCAGTCGTCGCGAGGCACGCACACACAAACGCTAGGCATTTTCTTGGTTTTGTTAACTGCCGGGCCGTCGCCGCGAGGCCCGCGCTCACGCGCATGCGCTCGGCAATTTCTTGGTATTTTTAACTGCGGACACAAAAAATTACGATTTTCTAAATAGCTTCACCGTTAAAAAGAAGGCTGCGGTGACAGCCACGGCCAAAAAAGCGACGTTTCACGGCAAGCATCACATCCACAGCCCTTTAGAAATGCACGGCTACCTGGAAGAAATCCAGCTGTCGTTTCGGGTTCCAGAAAACGGGGTGCTTGGCCACAACCGCCACCGACGGCCGCTCTTGCGGGTCAGTGTGCAGCATCTGCTCGATCAGGGACTGGCCCAGAGGTCCTGAAAAGAAAACCGAACATTACATCGAGAACACAGCCGACGCTCGATACTCTTCGAAGTCCACTAATTGGAATTTTTGGTTATCTGGAAGTGATGCTCAGTCCCTGCAACTTTAAATGCAATTTAAAAAAAAGAATAAGAAAAGACCAGAGAAAGGCCCATTGTTCCCACACAAGGTTTTTGTTCTTTATTTACTTCATTGAAACTTTCTTCTTATTTTCTTTTATTACAGCATACATAATGCTCCAAATGCTTATTACCACAGGACCAATACGAGCAATGTTTTAGAAAGATTAAAAACCAAAACTGCACAATCCACCGTTTTCAAGTGCATACAGAAGAACCCAACTTGTCAGGCATCAGTCACACTTGAAGAAGGACCAAATTAATCTGACCACTTCAACAGCACGAAGCCTCACAGAAGTCACTTTTGTCAACCACATGCTCACCACGAATATCTGTCAGTTAAGACGGCAGCCTAGACTTCCAACAACCCAGGGAACAGGCTGGGTTCAGAAAAGGATACTCCCCAATGGATCACATCTGTGTCATCAACCAAGTAATAGAAAAATGCGCAGAGTATAATAAACCACTTTACATCATATTTACAGACTATGAAAAAGCGTTCGATTCAGTAAGCACCGGCGCAGTGATAGACGCCTTAAAGGACCAAGGAATAGAGAAGACCTGCCTACGATTCCTAGACAACATATATCAGCAACACACCGGCAGAACTGCACTTAACAAGCAAAGTGATAAATTCCCGATTTCAGGGGGAGTACGACAAGGAGATACCATCTCACCAAAATTGTTCACAGCATGTCTGGAGAGTGTATTCAGGAGGCTTGACTGGGAAAACTTAAACTTACGGATAAACGGCGAATACTTGAGCCTTTTAAGGTTTGCAAATGACATAGCCTTGCTCAGTGAATCTGCAGAGCAACTCCAAAACATGATTGAGGAACTAAAATCACAGAGCTTCGCTGTGGGGCTAAAGAAAAACATGAATAAAACTAAAGTGATGATAAACAAACATGCTGAACGTGCCTTTTTTAGACTAGAAGACGAAACACTGGAACAAGTACAAGAATTTAACTACGTTGGCCAGATGGTCAATGCCGACCCAAACCACGAGAAAGAAATCAGGCGCAGAATAGGACTGGGATGGGGTGCATTCGGCAAGCCCTCGCAATTAATGAAAAGTAAGATGCCTCTATTCCTAAAAAGAAAGGTATTCAACCAATGCGTCCTGCTGTTGATGACATACGGAGCAGAAACTTGGCGACTTACTAAACCATTAGAAAGCAAGCTTACGTCCGCGCAATGTGCCTTGGAGAGAATAATGTTAGGAGTAACGCTTAGGGACAGAAAATGAGCTACCTTGATTAGGAAGCAAACTCGGATAGATGACAGGGTTCGTACAAGCTTGAAAAGCAAAAATTCAAGGGTTTTTAAGGACTTTGAAGGACCAGAAAACACATTTTCCAGGTCCCCATCTAATGTTTTATCTGGGATTATTTATAACTTTTTCAATAGAATGCAAAAGGTTTTTTTATTGCACAATACTAGTGCACACTAGTGCACATTTAGATAGGCGCTAATGGGTTTGTGAATGCTCCCCTAGCTTTATTTTTTATTTTATGGTTGGTATTTAGAGGTTTTTCTTTTTTCTTGGTGTTTTTCTCAGGCTGTTTGATTTCCAAACTTCGTTAATGTCGCCTGCTTTGTTGGCAAGAGTACCAGCTAAAATTAAATCAGCAAGTGTTGCTGCAAGGCAGGACGAATTGAGCACACGTCCACGATTTGCACATAAGAGCAAACGCAGGTGGAGTGTATAACCCACAGAACACATGCAATGAGCGAGCGTCCACAGACTACATGGAAGATGCAAGATAGAGAACAGAAGCCGGCCTTCACTGGATTGTAATATGACATTGATTGGATTGACAAGTGCCTGCTCCCAATGTCATTTCGTAATAATGAAAATCCACTGAACTCGTAATTTCACGCAATACACAGAAACTTGATCGTTACAATGTTTCTTTACATTTGCTAACACCTAAAATGCATGAAAAACACTTTAAATTCTTGTAAAAAGACGGCCCTTGGTTCTCTCGAGATAAATCAAGGGTTTTCAAGGACCATTTAAAAATTCCAGGACTTCCCAGGCCTTGAAATTGACACTTCTAAATTTAAGGGTTTTCAAGGTTTTCAAGGACCTGTGCGAACCCTGGATGATATCATAGTCCAGGTTAAGAAAATGAAATGGACTTGGGCTGGCCATGTAGTATGACGAACGGACAACAGGTGGACTACAACAGAATGGACACCCCGAGACGGGACTAGAAGAAGAGTAAGGACATTAACTCGATGGAGAGACGAAATAAGAAAATTAGGAGGCAAGGAATGGACACGGGCAGCACAGGGCAAAAACGGGTGGAGGTCAAGAGGCCTTCATCCTGCAGTGGGCCCAAATAGGCGGTTGATGATGATGATGATGAAGACGGCAGTCTTTATAGCTCTACAGGCACCTTTTGCAAATTTATAGCCACCCTGACAGTGGACTGTTTAAGCTTGGGCTCTGTCCGTGCCGAACGTTAACAGAAAGCTCCACTCGGCAAAGTGGGGAGGAGGGAAATGCTAGGCCAAGAAGTATGAGGGAAAGTGGCGAGGAGGCAAGGAGCTGACGAGAAAGTGTGAGGAGTGCGCGCCTCAAGAGAAAAACACTCCCCGTGGTAATAATCGAACTTTGGTTCCTCGCGTTATGAAACCGGCATCTATCTGATTGCGTTATCATTGCATTCGGGGCACTCAGAATTTCCTTTGGGTTTGTAGTTCGGGCATTGGCTTTGGACTTTGGCTAATGAGTTGAAGTGAAGTTTGGCTTCAGACTATGGAAATTTGAATTTTGGACATTACGAGAATGTATTGTGGACTTCAACTTAACTCAGTTTGCATAAAGAAAGCTTCACTTTGTAACCATCTTTCTCTCAAAAAAGGGGCAGACCTAAGAAAAACTCAGTTAAAGCTAGCACTCAACCTGCAGCTCTGTTGTTTCTCAGTGTTTGCATCTCAATTTCAAAGGCGGCCGCAGTTTTTTGGAGAATAAGGCCAGTCCAACCTGCATTTCACTAATCCTTAACTTGTCCAGAACTGATAACCACCAAGATTCTAGACACCACCTTGAATTGCACTGGGTGGTACGACGACCAAGGAATGAAAAGTGCACCACCCAGTGAAACACAAGAAGATGAGGCACGAACTAGCCTCACTTGTCTTCCTTCCGAACTCTAGACACGGAAACCAAGGCGACACGTACCGTGCGTGCCAACGTCGGTGAGGTTGTGTCGGCCGTGCTTGATATTGGCCTGGCGTTCCAGGGTGTCGCCAAACGGGTGCCGGCCGCCACTCAGCACGTAGTAGAAGACGCAGCCCAGCGAAAACACGTCCACGGCTTTCGTCTGGAACGCAAGATACAATGACGCTTTTCAATGGTTGTGTCTTCCACACAACTGATCAGTACCTAAAGGATCAATACCTTTCAAAGGATCAAAGGATCAACTAATCAATACCTTTTGGCACTCTGAAGAAGTTAGCAGAGCACGCAGACGAGGACAATGAAGAAAGACAGGACAAAGTGCTGAACTACAACTAAGCTTCTTTTTTTTACCTTTTTTTCCCAAAGAAGAACGGCATATATAGTAGACTCGCAATGATACAAAATTGAAGGGACCCCAGGATTTTGTTTGAATTATCAAAGTTTGAATTATCAGAAGTTCTCACAAATGTGACTCGGGGCAACATACCAGCTTGTGTTGTAATGAAACAGTCACGTGTATTAATTAATACAATAACACACTATACCGAAGTGATATTCACGCCTTGAAAAAAAAATTACAAATGGATGACTGCTTTTTCTTTGCATAAGAGTTCAAAACAAAGTTTTTTCGACAGCAAGGGCAGCTAGTTTATTGCGAGAGTTTTCTGCACCGGTCAAGAACTTGCGGATCCCAGCAATGTGCTGGGAGATGCAAATGCAAAAGATGCAAATGTGCAGCTAGAAGCGGCAAATTTTATTTCATTTCATTTATTGAAGCCTTAAGGGCATGGAGGAATTACATAAGGCGGGGCAAACAATATGTGAGGGACTCTTCATCACACAAATGGCCGAAAAAATGAAAAAAAAGTAGAAGAAAGGGAAGAAAAAACATCGCTCAGAAAGGAAACAAGCAAGCAGAAAAATATTCAAAATCGTAGACTAGAAATAAAAGAGCAATATACATAAGTAATAAGCATCAGAATGCATGGGTCACTAAAAGTTTGCTACTAACATGGTTCAACTAGCAAGTCATTTTAAACAAAAACCATTTAGGTCAAATGTACTGTTAATTTCTCGCGAAAAGTCGTGCGGTCAGTGGACGAAACAATACTGTTGGGCAGGGTATTCCACAGGGTTATTGCATGAGGGAAAAAAGAATCTTTCATCGATGATGTGCGGCACTGAATGTGTGCGATTGGTTTGCTATGGTTGAGGCGCGGCGAGATTCTGGGCGGGGGTTGAAGTCGAGGGTGCCTGGCTAGTGGGTGGTAGTAGAACGAGTGAAGCAGATTCAGCAGAATTCAGCAGAGTGAAGCAGAATTCAGCAGATATTTTGTGGCAAGGACAAGCAAAAAATTCCCCCGCATTTCCCCGAGGGGGAGAATGTGATAGTGCGAATGCACGGTTGTCGGCCCGCTTGTGGCGCTTGCGCTCGGCCCCCGCAGCCCACCGCCTCGCCGCCTTCTCTTCCATCTCTTCCATCGGGTTTGTAGTATCACGTGTACACCACGCAGTTATCAAGCCGCTATACGCCGCTGAGTCGCCAACGCACGCCGCTGACGACGTAGTTTGAATGCGTTAAAGATATAAAGCGCGTCACTAACACTGGTATCACCGTCGCGTCCGTGGCTTGGTCGGTAGAGCGTCGCGCTGCGGCCGCAAAGTCCTCGGATCGAAACCTGGCGCCGGATGCTGTTTCTTTTTTAAATATACAGGAGCACTGCGGACGCCGACGCCGCCGCCGGCGGTGGATGGTTTGGGGTCGCTTATAAAGTGCATTCGCACTTAAAAGTACGAAATAACAAAATTTAAGCAATGAAGCAGTTTCAATTAGGCGGCTTTAAAAACACATAGAAAACATTGGAGGGCCAACCAATATTTTGTAATTTGTTTGAATTAGCCGAAAGTTTGAATTATTCGAGTATGAATTATCGCAAATAAACTGTATACCATGATGCAGCCAATGGGAAGGCAGCAGAATCAGATGCAAGGAACCATTTTGAATGTCCATTTCAAACATAAAGGTTTAATGAGCTATAAAACTAGCTTCAAGCGATGCATAAAAAAAACACTTCCTATCCTGACCAGTGTTCACAGTATTAAAATATAAAGATTACAGCTTTATGACTAACACTGTTCCACCCATTGTTCTTCCAAAAGTGGCTAATTATCTCTAATTATCCTCGGAATTAATTTTCTGATTTCGAAAATAATGCAATATTTGAAATGAGCAGACAAAAAAGCAGCAAGACTAAGAAGCTTCACAGAGTTTACTCTAAATTAAAAGAAACTGTTTTATGTGCTTTGTCCTGCCTTTATTTTTTTATAGTCCCCGTCTACGTGTGCCGTAAACCCCTTAAAGGCCTCCTAGCAACTAGCACACTAAGCCGTCCTTGTGGACTTTTGACACTACTGACACCATAACTGGTGGCGCAGCAACACATCTCGTTTTAGACAAGAGAAGGTCCGATTAAAAGTTTAGCATAACAATCTGAAACGGCTTGCCATGCTTATGTTGTTGCAAACAAATGCACCACCAAAAGGTGGAAAATGCGAGGACATCAACCCTGAACAACGTGGTCGCTGGTACACAAACATAGTATTGGATAGGGTGAACTGAACGGCCCGCTTGCCTCTAGTAACGCCTGAGTGCAAGTGTGTAAAAAGGTGCAAATGTTAACAGGGTGACCCGCCATGGCGGCTCAGTGGCTAGGGCACTGTGCTGTGAGTCCAAAGAGATTGCTGGTTCGATCCCAACCGCATGAGCCGCTTTCCAAATGGAGGCCAAAGGCGAAAACGCCTGCGTGTTGAGGTTTCAGTCACATTAAAGATCCCCAGGTGGTCAACAGTAATCCGGTGCCCTCCACTACGGTGCGCCTCATCATCTGTGTAGCGTCAACGCGTGAAGCCCCCAAAATTTAACTCTAGAAGAAAAAGTAGAGCACGTGGATGTGCGGACAAACTTACTAAAACCTGCCGGGAGGAAACAGAAAAAAAAAAAGCAACAAGAGTATCAGATTTTACAATAAGCATCTGTTGGCTGCTACAAGAGCCCTATTGCATGACTGCTACTTTGGTCATGAATTTGTGAGAATTTGTCGTGTCGGTGGGGACACTTGGTACACAATTCTAAAACTGTTAGAGCAGACAGACAGAAAGAGTTATGGGGAAGTAACAGCAGTAAAGAATGTCACATGTACGGCTTGCAACAGATATTATTTTATGCATTGTCTTAGTATAAATGCCATGCACAGCTGTGAAGGGGTGCGTGCAATGATGCAGTGAGAAACTGGAAATGATATCCTCCACTATGGCAGGAATCACAACCCAGGTGTGCCTATGGCAAGTGAAATTCCTATGCGCTTTTTTTGTGCCTGCTTCGTAAGTTTCGCCAGTCATTCGTGTTAATAAACTTGGTCAGCACAGTGTTTTTTAAAAAAAATCACCAATTGCTTTTTTTTTTTTTTTTAAATATGAACACTTTTAATATGAACACACCGAGACAATTCGCTGATTAAAAATCAGCTGCGGGTCAAGGGGCTGTCCTGTAACTTCTTTCCTTATCATCCACTTGTTTGCGATCTAAATTTCGAACGGCCGAATGTGAGGGGCAATGGGCTGGCGTCTTCCGGAACTTTGTTTTGAAGAATGGCCTTCTGCTCGGCCTTCGCCAAAGCGGCACCAATTGGGGGGGTCAAATTTTTTCGCCAAATGCGACCCCCAGGGTCGACTTTTTAATTTCTGATTTAAATTCTTTGGATGAATCTGTTTCAAGAAAAAATTATCGTAATTTTTTTAGGGTGACCATAAAGTGACAAAAAATCATTTGTGTTGTTACATACAGGATTTTGATCTTACGGGTTGCTCTTGCTAGCACCTTCTACATAACCCTGTTGCAGTACTAACTTATTTGCGTTCATACATGCCCTGTTAAACAAAAAAGACACGAGGAAGAACGATCAACGATGGATGTATTCCATATGTCACTCCTCGTTCAACTGTGAAATAGTGTTGTGTTTGTATTTAACCCCTGCCCCCCCTATGTAATGCCCATCACGGGCCCTTAGGGTACTAAAATAAATAAATAAAAATAAATATATGTGGTTTATTCATGAGTAGCACAAGAAAAATTCTAAATAAAAACGAGAGAGTAACAAGCCGGCACCTTTTGAGTGAATCAAAATCAGATAGACATCAGTTTTGTGGGCGCAAAAAGCGGGAAGTGCCCGTAGGCCGACACCAAAACCAGCCGCTGCGCGCGCGGGCGCGCATGGGCGAATGCGGCAGCGATAGACGACGCACCGCCCATGAAATACAAAAAAAAGGAGAAAAGATCCTCATCAGTTTCGCAGGCGACCTTCGTCTGTGGTAGGTGCAAGAAGCGAGAGGCGCCCGGGCGCTTCGGTGGGCGATGCCCAGCGCGCCCTCTCGTTAGCAGATGCGCAAGCGAGAGCCGGCGCACCGCTGAAGTAAATCATAAAAAAAAAAAATAGAAAGAAGAGCCATAGGCGCAAGAAAAACATTTGACGTATTTCCGAAGTGTGGCAGCACATGCCAAGCAAGAGAAGTTGGCGAAAGAGGCGTGCTTTTTAAAGATACAAGCGATGCCGTACATGCACGTCATTGACCATTTTGAAAGTGTTTGCCGATGCCGTACATGTACGGCCGTGACCCTCAAAGGGTTAATCAGAGAAGCCGGCATTGAGGACTGCTTCTGGCCGTCTTTCTTTCCCTGTTCTCCTTAATCCTTACTCCCTATCCCATTTCCGACTCTTGACCGAGGCCTCCGGTCATGTCAAGGGGACTTCTCTCCGTCTTTCGTTTTTATTTCAATAATCATGTGTTCACTCATTTTAAATTTTCAAAACATCAGTTGCATTCTGCTCAACAGTTGCGTTCCGCTAAAAGTCATTACAACTGAAATCAAGCAAGAATAGCGTCGTTCCTTTTTTTTTTTTTCTACTTTTTTAGTTTGCAGCCACCTCACCCAAGACGACTGCTCGGCAGGTGCAAAAGCGCAAAGTCAGCCACAGAGTTACACTAAGTAGGTCAACGAACTCAAAAACGCAAAGTTGGCCTCAGAGTTACAGTCACAGGATCGATAGACTGAAAAGCACAAAGCCGGTCTCAGAGCCAAACAAATGATATCGATGGACTCGAGAGTGAAAAGTTGGTCTCACAGTCAAACTAACAAAGTCGATGGACTCAAGAAAGCAAAGTTAGTCTCAGAGTCAAATAAATGAGCACGATGGACTCAAGAGTGCAAAGTTGGTCTCAGAGTCAAACTAACAAGATCAAAGGCATCCAGGGTGCACAGATGGTCTGAGAGCCATACTAACAAGATAAACCACCTCAAGAGTTCAAAGTTTCCTACACAGTCACACTATTAAGAACAATGAACTCAAAATTGCAAAGTTGGTCTCAGTCACACTAACAAGATCGATGGAATCAGGAGTGCAAGTCAGTCTCACAGCCACACTATCAAGATCGATGGACTCAAGATCGCAAAGTAAGTCCCAACGGAGTAAGCACTACTCACAGCCCGTCCCTGTCCCGAGAGCATCTCGGGGGCAATCCATCCGTCGGTGCCCGTGACGCCGGACTTTCGCGAGAAGGAGAGTCGGCCATGGCTGAGCTTCTTGCAGAGGCCAAAGTCCGAGATCATGGCCTTGGCCTGCCCCACCGTGTTGCGGCGCGAGATGAGCACGTTGTGCGGCTTGATGTCCCGGTGCACTGCGAGCAAGCATTCACAGCGCCACAATGAGGCTGTGGTCCACGTCTAGGTGACCAAAACCCATCCAGCCTAGACGAAGCATTACAATAAAAACAGCAGGCACTGACCAAATAAAATTTCTGAGATAATAAAAACAAAAACAAACAAAAGGCATTTTAGCTTAACTACAGAAGCCTTGTTCACTATAACGTTGTGAGCACGGCTTCCCTTGTGAAACAAGAATTACACCATCTTCCCGTAGGGGAACCCTGAGTAGTATGCGAAGCAGCCATGGGGTCGACTGAAGTTCCCATTAGTTTTCAGTTTGTCGTTTACGTTTACGTTCAGCTTTGCGTGCCTTTGTTGTATCAGTAGCTTCTTGACGTAGTTTGAATGAGTGAAGGACATAAGGCACGTTCGTAGCACATGCTCCCGTCTCGGTTTGTAGCGCAGTGGGAAGAGCACCACGTACCTCCCGTTGCAGCCAGAGAGTCGTGGGATCGAAACCGGGCGCCGCCCAACTATTTCTTTTTATAGTGGACTGCGCTGACGTCAGCCCAAACACTGACGGGGCTGAAGAGACGTGCATGCGCAGTAGAGTGCGGACGGCGGACAACGACAACGAGGGAGGGAGGGACACAGCTCCGAGCACGAGATGCTTCGCATCTAAAAAATTGGCCGCATATCTGCCCCTTTCGTTGCAAATGTTGGCGAAAGACGATAGTCGAGTGGCGCCCCTGGCAAGTAAATGCCTCCCTTCTATTTCCTGCTCACACCTCATGCTGTTCATCTCCTGTCTTATTCATCCAAAGATAACATGCCAGAGGTTTGTTCAAGTGAATTTAAATTTACCACATTCAACTACTCCAGGCCGGGTGCCTCGAGGCCAGCGCTGCCGTACGGCGGACATGCGCGTGAATTGAGGCACCCTACTCCAATGTTTATAGAACCACATTGCCCTACTCCATGAGCGTTCCAAGTGAAACGTGGAACCTATCTATTGGGACCTTTCGCTGCTGTTGCCATTTGATTTCTTATTAAATGCCGCCAGGAGCTACAGTAGCATGGGCAACAGCAGACGACGGTTTTCTGCAGTTGATGTAGTATTTCATTTGCTAGCTCAAAAACCAAGCATCCGTAGATTTTTTAATAAAGGAACCCTGCAAATATCACTCGTATTGATTTTCTGCCTTATATTTACGTAATGCCTTGTTCTTGTTCAACAATGTTGACAAGTATGAACATTAAAACCGGACTAAGACGTTCAGATTTGGCTGTGGGTATATAAGACTATTGTGTAGTTTCTGTTTAACTTTAGCCGGGTAACAGACAGACAGACGGACAAACAGACCAAAATTTCCACATTTAAGTAGCCCAAGAAAGACTATCGTATTTAAAATGTTTCTTGCTTTATTTTGTTTTGCAAAAGGATCGACATTCGGGCAAGTTGGCACTGATAATGCATCTTGAATGGCAGTGTACAAGACACAAGCACGAGGAAACGAACGGTTCGACCAAAGTACTCATGTTTGTGTTGCGGTTTCAATAAAATTAGTTTAAGCACAGCGTCGTCCTGCCGTCTTTTTTTTTCGTGTCTGTGTCTCCTGCGCTGCCGTTCAAGATGATATTGTTTTTACAGTGTCGGAAATGTTTCTTAAGTCGGTGTCTGTAATTTTTATTGTAAATAGGGAATTGGTGGAAGCAGAGGCCAGTAGGTCACGAGCTTTGCAGTCACAAGACTACAACTTGCAGCATATGTTCGCTGTTGAGCCCCCCACCCTGCCCGCAATATAGGTAAATCCACACACAAGCGTACACGCCCTCCTGTGCCTCACTACCAAATTTTAAGAGCTTTGCCCCAACTGCTCGCATTCAATTGACGGAACTTGTGTGCAACGTAAAGGGCGTGATATTCTTGTTAGTAAAGCACTACAATGACACTTTGCTACGCAGCCCTCTACAAAGCAATCAAACCCTTTACCTGTTTTACGATTAGACTCGAAGCAATCATAGGTACCATTTTTCTCAAGAAGCTTTTAGGCAGCAAAATAACGATGTCATGCCACTTTGCACTGCACGAATAACACAGGCTGATGGGCCTGCAACACTGTTTCTGTGCGACGAGTCAACACAACAGGTCCCGAGCATTATCACCACAGCTTGTGGTGCGACAACAAAGTCACTGCAAGTGATTAAATTACAACGGCCAGTGCGAGCACATGCCATACCGTACTGGCAGGGTAGACATTGACACATTGACACACGCGCAGCACAAAAGAAGCGGCACGCATCCCGTTGTCTAGCGAGCATCTTTTCAATCAGATCAGATCCATGCATCGCCACCACCCCAGGTGGGAGAGAGTACAGGCGAAGCAACAACGCACCGATGTCGAGCGAGTGCAGGTGGTGGAGCCCCGAGGTGGCCTGGTGGAGCAGCGTGGTGGGCTCCAGGTGTCCCCGGTCAAAGTCGGGCTTCTCCACGTAGTCCTGCAGGGTGGCCTCGCACAGCTCCAGGGCAATGTAGTAGAACTGGCGGTCCTCCTCCTGCGAGGGACGGCGTCAAACGTTAACAAGAATCAAACTATGGGGTTTAATGCACCGACGCTACTCAGGCGATGAGGCGCGCCGTAGTGGACGGCTCTGGATCAATTTTGACCACCTGGGGATCTTTACCGTGCGCCGAAATCTCGTACACACGGGCGTTTTCGCTTTCCGCCTCCATCAGAAACAGCCAGGCGAGCTGAAAGCCAGCAGCATGTGCCCTCCTGCAACCAGTGTGACTACCAGTGCTTCCGCCCAGCTTCTTATACACAACATTTCCCACTAATATATACCCGAGGGAAATTTGGTGCTAGTGTCTAGGCAAGCCACACTTCAGCAAGCGTGCCATCTTGTACTGAGTAGGAACTAAGAGTGCGTTCCAATTTACCCTTTAGACGGCTTCGTTGCCGTCTTCGTGGACAGTACGCCATGTTAACTCTTTCGGGACCGCCGGAAAAAGTGATGAAAAAGGGAGGTCTCGGTACAAATTTTTATTACATAAAGCAAAGGCACCATCCTGCCTTAGCATACATCAAAATGTAGATAATTATATGTTCTTTGACATAGAATACCAAGTTTTACTTCAACACTGACGACGGAACCATGAAAAAATCTGAAAGTAAGAACTTCGTAAAAAAACTAAAGAAAAAGATGGAAAAAACGCAAATATGAAAACATTAAAAAAGAATAAAATTATTTCAGGATATACAAAATCCAACACAATGCTTTGTTTCTTTATCGCGAAAGTTTGATGCGGCTAGGTGTAACTGGTTTTTTGTTTTGTGTGTGATCTCTTTGGCACTAAGGCCTTGGCTATGTCGTCGCCCAGGTACACGCCTGGCTCTCGTCTCGGCGAAAACTTGATCTGTTTCTGCGCTGGTGGCAGGAGATCACCACCATAGGTAGTTAACACCCTAGCGAACAAATATAAACCAGCCAGAACATATTTCGAGCGCACAAACCTACTCCAGAGCCAATTGAAACTGAAACCAACACCCACCTTTGAGCGCGATTTGATGTTCCAGGCTGATCGACACCCGAAACCTCACTCGAGCTGAAATCCGATCTCTAAAGCCACATTCCGACTCTTCACTGCCACTCTCATCGTTAAAATCAACAGTAGAAGGCGAAGATATGCGAGACGAGACGAGGCGGATTTCTTATCGCGCTCGCGCGAGTATGACGCCATGTTTGTTTACATTCGAAACCACTGCCCGTCAGAATAAAATATCTGATGCGTTGCCGCCTGGCGATAAAAAAAGAAACTTCACAGAACAGAAAACTCCAGTTTTCAAACTATCTCCTAGATGTCGCTAGGTGTTCCATCGAGCTAAAATTTGTATTCTGCAGGCTCGCGAAACCATCGATCATATGTGATCGATGGCCTATGGAGCGGTCCCGAAAGAGTTAAGCCCCGTTCCGATTCGAACGAAGCAGTCAACGAAGACTGCTTCGAGGAGACAGCATCGAAGTCAGCAGCGATGCAGGCTACCTTCCTATCTAAACTGAAAAACGATGCCAGCGCCACCTTTTCGCGTATTGATGTTGTTACAAACTAACTAGTTCTTTTATTGAAATATTTAGTACAATTTGGTAGTGGTAAAGATAATTTTGTTTTATTTTTATATCCCGTAATGTTTGTAATAATAACGGTAATATTATTTACGAAACCTGCGGCTCGCGTTTCTCTTCTCAACATGTCTGCTACGAGGTTGTCGTCTGCATTGGTGTTGTGTTCTTGACCGCTGCGCCGTTTCAACTCTTATTCCTTCAGGCGTCTAGTTAGAAACTGCTTCGTAGGCTGTCTACCAAGCTGTCCGCGAATTGAAATGCAGCCCAAGTCCCACCTGTACTTGGCATGGCTCATGAACAGGCTCAAAAGTAGTCTGGCTGCAAAAAAAAAAAAAAAAAAGAGAATATTCTGAAAGGTTATTTAGTTATTTTGTCAGCAAAAAGTGGAGCTCCAGACGACGTATTTGTCAGGCATTATTTAGAAGATTCGTGCATGACAAACAAACAAACAAAAATGCTACCCTTTTTTGTTCATTTTCACTACACGAGACAAAAGAAGCCATGTGGTTAGCCAAGCCAAGCAGAAGAGGAACGCTGCTAGCTGCTATGGCGGTGCCCACGACAGCATGCAACTGTAGCGACAGATTTCCTTCTAGGGTACATTAGTATGAGACTCAACGTTCCCCTCTTTTCCCTTTTCCTCAGCTCGCACTAAACCTGTCGTCGAAAGCGAGTGCACAACGGCCACGCAGTACGCACCATGCAGAAGTAGCGGACCACGTTGGGGTGCTCATCGGACTCTCGGAGCAGGTCCACCTCGCGGCTGGCCAGGCTGATGCAGTCCGGCAGGATGCGCTTCACTGCCACGGGGCGCTTCTCAAACGTGCCCCTGCGCTCGCCCGACAAGTGTTGGCGTCATTTGGCTTGCAGGGTGTGGGAAAAAGTGTGCAGCCCGCTACACAGAGCTAACGGTAATGCACGAACCAATGGGCATTCAATTGGTCACTTTCTGCAAGACCTTTTTTGCGCTTTGCATGTCGCTCACATCACACTGTTCACAAACAAATCAAGCATTTTCGCCACATCCCCTCTGGTTTATATGACAAAAGTTGAAGGAGTTTCAAGGTCTTCAGAAGCATGCTGTGTAGACTTTCAAGGACCACATCGTATATTAGGATTCCAGAAAAGAAGCCAAATGTTTAGGGTACGATGGAGGTTTGAATCCTTGAAAAATGGAGACGTTCATGGAACCAAATTTCAACAAGGGGACTTGTCTTCACACACATACCCTCAACGAAATGGTGGCTCCAGCAACATTTCCTTCTTTGGCAATTTCCCATCATCGTTTGTCAGAGTTATACAAATAAGCACTTTGGGTGTGCTACAACTTGACAACCTTTATTTGATAAAGAAAATCAAGCAAGCAACACTCACACACCCAGTCCTTAGGTAAACTTACGTTGCTTTTGTGTTTATAAGACGAAGATTCAAGAAAAGCCAGAATTTTTGTGGGTCTCCCAGGACTTTCACGGTCTTGAGAAAACAAGCCTTTTCAAATTATGGGCTTTCAAGGACCCGCACCAACCTGGCCTCTACATACACCTAAAAACGTAAAATTGTTAGCTTACAGGGGCTCCCATCAGAACTCACTCGCATCAAGTTTGAAATTTCACAAGGTACTCGGAGATGCACAGAACTCATTTCAGCAGAGGTGAACGTACCAACCACCGCTTACGACAGCGGGCATAGAAAACGGCGGCAGACAAGAACTCGCAACATGCTACTTTAATTAGTACCTTGAAAGCAACCATTCCTGTTGCAGGCTGTCGTTCGAGCGTTTGAGAATAACATGGGCAAGCCCAGTCCACAACCAGTACAACCAACAGAACGAAGTGGGAATGAAACCGTCCTGCCTTACCCCAGGTTTCATTGGCACAAATTTTCATCTGTAGGAACCACTTGGTGAAAACTTCGCATGACGTCCCAAGAGGTAACACACTAGGTGTATCAATCTTCAAAGAGCCTTTTATATATATATATATATATATATATATATATATATATATATATATATATATATATATATATATATATTTTTTTTTTTTTTCGCATGGTGTCAGGACGAACCGAATCAGGACTCACTTGAACACAAAGGTCCCGTTGCAGCCGTGACCAATGACGTCTCGGGTGTCAAAGCTGATCTTGCCGACGTGACAGACACCGTCTTCCGTCACTTCTGCACAAATGTTTGGTAAATGGAAGGAGAGGGACAAACAGGGGAGGAGTTAGCAACGGTAGGCTAAGTGAACAATCTCCAGTAAAAATGTGCGCTCCACGAAAAGCCATACCCAGAACCTGGCTTCCACCACTGATTCTCAGGTTCCCACTCCGCGAAGAACGCTGGTACTCCCTTGCCTGCAGACAAGAGAAGGTACGGAACATTTACAACAAGCTACCAGACATTTATGACAAGGTTCGGAGCATTAACGAGAAAATACGTGGCAATGATGACATTAGGATCAAGCTACAGGACATTTATGAGAAGTTATGGAACATAATAACATGTTACGAGGCAATGTTGACATCATCAACAACCTGCCGGGCATTTATGATAAGAGTCGTGAAACACCAACAAAATGTTTTTGAGGCAATCATGACATTATGATCAAGCTAGAGAACACTGATAAACTTATACTGAAATTGAAACCATTTTAATGGCACCTTTCGGGTCATTAAAAAACACCGCTGGTGCACCTTTGGAGGAATGCATGTTTTCTGAAACTGAGGTAACCTCCTTTTAAGTATCAGCTTGGTTGCTCCTCCCTCTCTTTCCTTTCAGCAGCAACGTGTTAGTGAAACCCCATTGTATAGGCATGCACAAATTACGTGAAATGCAATCTAAGCTATAGGTTAGCAAATTATAAAGGACACATGCTACAAGGTAACTACAGTAGTTTAGACAAGTTCTCAGCAAACATGCTGTGGCAGGCCATGTACTAATGGAGTACAGCCAAACCTCATCACAAGAGACACTGTTACAAGAGACACTTGGTTATAAGAGACTTTTGAATGAAAAGGTCTGGTTAGTTCTCCTATGTTCGCCATGTCAGTAACATTCACACAAGACACCTTGGTTACAAGAGACCCATTTCTTGAGTTCCTGGAGTGTCTCTTGGAACGAGGTTTTAATGTACCGTATTTACCCGATTCTAACGCGCACTTTTTTTCCGAAAAAATATGCCGAAAAATCGCATGCGCGTTAGAATCGGATTGCTGAAACAATGAAAAACACCCATCGCCATCGCCATTTCAAGATAGCTTTAGCAATTTTTGCAGCAACTATTCTATAGCCAAGCCTAGGCGCCTAGGTTTTTCTATCGGCGAAATCGCATTTCACTTCTTGATAACAGCAATGGCAGCAGCGGCTACGCGTTCAAAACGAGCGGTGGCTCAAAATGAGAACCTCTCGGGAAGCCACGATCGACCATGAACGCGTTAGCATCGCGAACGCGCTTGAAGGCACCGAGGCCTACGAGGAGTGAAATGAGTGGGATTACTTCGGGAAATAAATGGCCCGGTTCTCTCGCATTCACAAAGTACAATCGGAGGTGCAAGTTTTTTCGCTTTTTTTGCAGGAAAATCGGGTGCGCGTTAGAATGCTCGGGTAAATACGGTATTTATTAACATTATAATCATACACAACCAGTCACGCACACTTTTGTGTGGTTCCCAGAAAGCCACATAATTGGGGTTCCAGTTATCAGCATCCATTTCAGTCATGACGTAGTTGCGCTTGCGAGGCTTCTGACCAATGGATGTGCTGCGGTACATCTACAGGGTGTCTAGATTGCTTAAAACTGTTACAGAGATTTCCTGACCTATACAACAGGCGCCATTCTGTGGAAGTGGTCCGTGAAGCATATAAAAAGCATATACAAAACACATTCCATCATAAGGAAAAACACATGCTTGCCCCAATTCTCAAAATGCACTTGATCAAGTTCAGAGGTTTGCTTGCCTTCTATTATGGCTTCAGAGAGTTTATTTCATCTTGCGGGATAGAAGCTTCAAGCGCGCTTCAGCGAGCACCTTTTGCTTTTTTTCATTGTCTGGCTAGACATGCAACGTGAACCGCATGGTGCGTTTTTGCACGCGATTTCGGCCGATTTTTTGACGCCCGCGTCGACGTATTCGCGCGCGCGGCAGCTGCTGCCTCGCTCACAGAAAAACGCGCGTCGCGCGAGGCAGGGCAGTGGGAGGACACAAAGAGCCGCACGCCTCATAGTTTCGAAGCTCTCGAGACAGCCACCGCCAGAGATGTTTAGGCTTACCACCGGCAGGTATTGCATTTCACTAGCGGCGCGGATGATGAGTACCGTTTGCGGAGCAACTTCGTGCGTGCCTAGTGTGGCATTTTAGAGAGCGAGCGGTCGCTCGAGCTCCCGTCAACTTCGCGGTATTGCCAGCAGCACGCGCGCTGCAGCGTGCAGGCGGTTAGCGTCAGAGCGTCTGTGACGTGCGTGGCGCATATGCGGTTCACGCTAAACCATGTCACACTCACTGATGTCATAAGAAAGAAGTTCTTTCAAGATTAGCTCCAAAAAAGCGCTGACTTTTAAAATTCGCTTTGTGCATGCGATTTGGGCACCACCCATCGCCCCTCTGCGCAAGTGCAACCAGCAACCTAAGCCAGCTGCGAGCTGCGTGATGGCGAGTTTTGCACGCGAGTTCGTCGACGATTTCGGCGCCTACGGTGGCTCCTTTCCTGCACAAGCAAGTGCGTTTGTGTGAGTAGCATTTTAAAGAGCGGTTAGAAGCGGCCGTTGGAGCAACCGCACTTCCGCGGCCGATCGATGCATGTTGCCGGCGCCTGCTTCGGCACGCACAGTGCGGGTGGTCGTCACAGGCGTGCGCGGTGCGTTTTCGCTTAGTTGTTCACGCTTTCGTTGCGAGGCCTCTGACTATTCTGAAACTGTGGGCAGGCCCTGAAGTGGTTTGCCCTGACTGGTACTACTTGGTACATTTGGTCATCTGCTTTCGGCCAATCATGGCTCGCTCGAAATGAACACATGGATGGAACTGAGAATCCCACCCGTGGACACATGCGATTCTTAACTTCCCGAAGCGGCCTGCGAGGAAACCACCTCACCTGTGGATAAAGGTACGCGACGACCCCCGCCATGCCTCCCAGGAGGAGGACAAGGGCAATCTGCACCCAGGCCATCTGGCCCGAAATGGTGAATGAATCGTCCTGGGGCCAGAAGGGCGCTGGCGTCTCCGTCGGGCGCTGGCGTCTCCGTCGCGGCGTCACCTCTCCCTCGCCTCCTCCCCTGCTCCTCCTCTTCGGTACGGGAAGAAAGGCGGCGGCCGGGCCATCGCCGTTGTCGCCGGCGCTCCGCGAAAAAGTGAGGCTCGCTGGCCGCGTCGCGACCTCTCCCTAGTAAATTTTCGCACACACACCACCAAAAAGAAAAATAAAAGATCCTCAGAATGAAAATTGTTGCCCTGCTCCTCCTCTTCTGCTTGGTATGGGAGTAGAAAAGTACGGATTTTTATTACATACCTTCGAAGAAAGGTGGCGTCTTCCGCCAACTCTTGCCGTCGTCCCCGATCCGAGAGTTCCCGGTCAAGACCCCCACCGACGCGGACATTTCTATTATCGTCGCTGCCGCCCGGGTCGGCCGCCAGCACACGTAAAAAAAAAAAAGGCGGCCGTTCTCGCGGCACCAAGCCGCTCTTTGACTGGCAGGACCTGTGACGAACTTGCGCTTTGCTGGCTAAAAAGATACAATACTTCTTTTTTTAACAGGCTTCTAGGGGGTCTTGTGAATGCCGCCATTTGGCGCAACAAGCTTCATGAAAACTTTACAGCAAAGGAAAGCTGTGTGTGATTTTTACACTGGTAATAGTTTTACCAAGGCGTGAGTTATAATTATTAGAAAAAAATGTTTAAATGGTGCATGCTTTGTGATTTGCAACAGCTGTGGATAACTTGAACTTCGAAACAAGCACTAGTAAATTTTCCAAACAAGTTGGTTTTACACGTGTTTTTTATACACACAACGGTGCTTTTAAAGAAAAATGAAAGATTTTCCCGCATCTTGCGTTTTTGTGGAAAAACCAGAATGAAAATTGTTGAATATTTTCGGTTGCTCGCTCGCCGCCGAAAAATTGGCTGCACTGAAGAAGTTTACAATTGTCTGTTCGCGTTGCACACGAAAAGAATAACATGCATTGCGGCGGCACGGACTGAGAAGCGTGGTGTTTGTTTGTTCCCGCGTCATTTTGGCGCCAACATCCAAGCGTTTGGTTTGTTTTTGCCCGCACCTGGCTTGTTTTTGTTCTGGGAGAAAATATATAAGCCACCGTTGCTTGCGTCTTGGTGAGACAACCCCAAAGCCCGACAGAACCGGAAAAGCCCTACGGATTTTCATTAGATACCTTCTAGTTTGTAAGTAATTTCGTCTGCTTCTGATCCCTGATATCCCCAAGCTGGTGGGTCGAGGCTAATTATGTAGCTATGCGTTAAAAATGGTGTCCAAGCTTTTGAATGAGCCAAAGTTGTGTTTTCTTTAAAGGGACCCTGCAACACTCTCTGAGTCGTGCAAATAAATCTGCACAACAGTAGATTACACTGCCAGGAATACCTGAGCAAAATATTACACGTGCACGTGAAGCGGTGAGTGCGCAAAACGCTGCGAAAGACGCGAAAAAACCAACCACGCTCTCTTCAATTTTCCTCATTATGCACCCCTGGCATGACTTAACCGACGTCATTGAGGCCATGGCTGTCCTATTGGCTGTCACTGGTCAACTTCGCAGAAAATCTCACATTTTCTGTGACGATTTGCCTTCGCTGGTACTGTGTACCAACCTATTCTATGCCTGAACCTGAACGCACAGTTTTGGCGTTTTTTTGTGTGTGCTTTGAGTGCGTGCGTGCGGAGTTTAAGTAACAAACTCAACACTTCTCTTTCAACCAGTCCACTCAACAACAATCGAAAGATAAGACCACTCGAAAGACTGTGAAAGATGATTGATTGCGTGTGGAAGGTGGGGACCAAAAAAAAAAACTGGTTTTGTCTTCGAAGCCCAAACTTCGAACGGTTGTAACTTCTGCTACAGACCGGATAGAATGATAATGTTGGTCTTATTGCAAGCCTTGATTTGTGCATAGTTCACTGGTTCAGATGCATCACTCCAGCAGTTCTTTTACAAAAGCTGTCAAACAATCATTTATAAAAATCCGAATAAATAGGAATGTAATAGTTTTACACACAAACAAGTTTCATATCTACAATCAGACTGAAAAACTACATTCATCCCCCATTTTTCACCATCATAACTGTAAAAATAAAGTTTTTGATCAAAGACCCGTGTGCTCCCTCAAGAGAATGGTAGTTCAAACACAAAGCTTTCTCCCATGTAACCTGAGTCAAAGTCAAGGTCCGAAATCCAAGTGCTTCGACCTTGTGGGAATGGTGCAATTGACATGGACGTCGGCTTCATAACGCGAGGAACCCAGGTTCGATTCCGGCCAGATGAAGCACTTTTTCTTTTGAGGTGCTTGATCTGCCTTAGTGGAAACCCATTGCGTAAAGGTGGCCTTCATGCAATGCATTTTGGGCATAGCGATTTGGATTTTGGACTTTGAAGACATTAGCTACCGAACGGAGAAGGCATCGCGCTTCAACCACCTTTCACTTCACCCACAATCGTCATCGTCAAAGAAAGTTGGCTTCCCCACAGTGCGTTTTGGGGCAATGTCACCACCAGTGGGTCCCAGAAAGCTTGGCCTATAATTCAAGAGAGCCCAGACGTCTCCAGTGCCCACTCACCCGTTCCTCTGGTTGCATTTCCTTCCACGGGAGGAGTGTCGCGTTGGTCTCGGATGTGGTGGCGGTTCCGGGTGTCCTCCGACTGCGGTGGCTTCCGGTAGCCAAGCTGGAGTCTCGAGAACAGCACTGCCACCATGGTGTTCGGGTACTCGTAATAGCCTGCCAACAGGTGACACAGCCACAGCGTTATGTTCTTTATATAATATAAAGTGACATATCCTTATATTCTTTATACAACTGCGTAAAGAACCCTGTTGTTCAGCCTCAATAGCCGAATGGTTAGAACCACTGGTCTGGGCATGAATGGCCTGGGTTCGTCAAGCCCCAGCAGTGCAAAATTTGTTAGACCAATGTTTATTTTACCGTAAAATGTTACCATGGCTCGAATATACGTATTCTTTTTGTAAATAAGAGCCCTTTGGTATCTTTTATAAGGGCTTAGTTGCAAGACACGGCGTATCAACATGTTTAATTAAGCTTGCAATTATCTCGGAACGGAGCAATGCGTCCCGCTAAGCCTTATAAAAGCAACAAACTTTTCATACAGTCATTACCACAGCATTTTTACCGGATTCAAACATCAAATCTTTTATCGTAGACTGCCATATACACCCAAGGGCAAATCGGAACACTAACCAGAAACAAAGGTTCTTTTCTTTTTCTCTCCAGAAGAAGAGCCGGAGTCCCCAGTCGATGTTCCCGACGGGCGCTCGGCCGGTGAGTTGGGGCCTTCCAAAAGGGGTATTCTCCGGTCTCGGGACTGTAAAAAAATAAATAAAAAAAAAAACAATTTCAATTACCAGACAGCAATCCAGCCAACCACCAGTTAATTAGCAAGAAGTGATGGCCTATGCCCTCGTTAGTGTGACTCCTAGATTCCCTTGCAAACGAAATGTATATGTTGTGAGAAAAGCTTGTGAAGTGACAGCACTTCACAGTTATGTAGGAATAAAAAAAGAGCCCCCGGAAAAAAATCGAAGCCAAATGGCAGAGCACACGGCAGCTGTTACACGAAATGTCCCATTACAACTATAGTAGACCTGCAATAATTAAAACTCCAGTAATTCAAACTTTCAGTTAATTCACACCAATTTTAAAAGTTCCGTTGGCCCGCTATATTTCCAGTGTATGTTAAAGCCGCTTAATTCAAACTGCTCCCTTACGTAAGTTCCCTTAATTCATACTTTCTGCTTGTCCTTGCCGGAAAACATTTCCAGCATTTGCCGCCTCTAAGTGCCCATTTTCATCCTTATATCGCCGACAATCGCAAATAAAGGCAATTGCCTCCATTCATGTGTCCAAAGCAAAACCTGCAAACTTTCACGCAAAGGAAAAGCATTTGTTCATTTGTGATGTGTTTTTTCATAAGTGTAAATAGCACTTCAGTATAGTGTGAATGCTGTATTATTAAACATATGTTCTGACAATTCAAATTTTGGATAATTCAAACAAAATCCTGGCGTCCCTTTGAATTTGAATCATGACGAGTCCTTTGTATTAGACTGCAAGAAGTCCTGCTCCTCAACCCACTCCTCCCATGCCACAAGAAACTGCAAGACGCTCGTGCAGAAAGGCTTAGCGGTTATGAACTAGCAGTAACGGGAGCGGACTTGCTGAGAGAAGGTAGGGCAAAGGAGAAATCGCCATCATCGTTGACATCAACTCACCGTCATCACTGGCATGTTCTTGTCGACGAGGGCAGCGAGAGCATAGCTTGCCTTGGCGTGCTCCCCGAACATAGAGGGCAGGACTGAAAGCAGGGACAAATGCAGCAAATGGTTCGGGTGAATACAATCATACGGGAAGCAGAACAAGTAGCAAGTGCCTCAACTTTGCTAATGAATGAAACAGATCAAAATATTTACCAACATAAAATCCGTCCAAGTGAACACATTCTCACTCCCTTGAATTCAAGCTGAAAAAAACTGCAGATGATTCCTAGAGTAAGCGCTACTATCCTATTATGCAGCAAAGAGTTCCGACAGGTAAATAAAATAAATCTTGGGACAGACTTTCCGCTACTCAGGTGTCCAAGTTCCAGCAGCTTGGTAAGTGAACGACAGCCTTAACTTTTGTCCCCACTATAGGCCACGACACGGGCAGAAAGGCTTAACGTGATTTAGCTGCCTTGATATCATGTCTATTAAGATATCTTGCAGTTCAATAACCTAATCAGAACTAAATAAGCTCGCCATCATTGCAGCAGCAAACAGTGCTCAAAGCTACAAATTCCGTGACGTCTGCTTCCAAAACCTGTGAAACATGTCCAACAGGCCAAAACATGCTGCACCAGTGAAAGCATTGCATCATTTCAGTCAATGCTATCACGGCATGACCATATACGTGTTATCAGCTAGCACTAACTGATATGTGTTTGTTATCAGGGAGCATGCAAGCCCTTCATTGTAGTTGGATGCAACCTATATTTCCTTGCCACCTGCTCACGCAATCCCTTGCTGTACACACATTACAACATCAGCACACTACACACAGGCAAGCCATAAGGCTGCTTGATGAGGTGCTCTCTTTTTTTTGCACCACTAACAACCCTGATTCACCCCTGCCCTGGGACCGGGACAAACGCTCCTTCCACCCCAAATGTGCAAGGAAGCTCTACAGATGAGCTCCATCGACATACAGTTCAAGCAGTAGATGCTAGATGCTGTCCTTCCAGTGTTTTGCAACCATCATCCCAGAGGTCTCTCTTAAAAGCACTCATCTTTAGGGCTAACATCTAAGTGTTAGCTAAGACCGTCTGCAGACATCTAAGGGAGCAAGCTTCTGTTATGACGATAGTCTAAAATATACCTCCAGGTTTTACTACCAAACCTGACCTGCACTTCCTTCACAAGACCACATGAGGGACGTGAAATTTCACGTAAGGAGGGCGCGTGCCAATGCAATTAGCCCAAAAAACAAGCAACTGCACCAGAGCGGGCACTCACTAGAGGGTGGTGTGCTGCGATGGCTCCAGCAGGTTCTTGTTCCAGGAGGAGCGCTTGAGCCGGCCCGTGATGTCTTCCAGTGTCCGGTGGGCCACGGGGGTGAACGGGAGGCGCCGCAGCGAGCCTTCCTCGCCCACATCGTACACCGCCACCACGGGACTCCCCAGCTCGCGCTCCCACAGGAAGTCACCTGGACAGCGATCCACACCCCGCAACAAGTCGCTAAAACAGCACCAGCTCGAACGAACGCGAGTGAGACTAATTGCTCTTTCCCTTGTGTACACTTCAGTTCACCGTACTCTCTTGTGTGCATCCTGCAGTTCACCATACTCTCCTGCATGTGTGTGGAGTCTACTGCATCCCACACTGTACTGAATTGCACGTATACTGCAGTTTACTGTATTCTCCTGCTGCATACACTATTCCCCTGACAGCATAACGCAGTTTGTTGTATGTTCCAGTGAGCACTACGTGGTTTATCCTATCCTCCAGTGTGCATTACGCAGTCTATCGTACGCTTATGAGCACTATGCAGAGCTATGTAAGCTTGACGTATGCAGTGTAATGCTTTTAGTGTGCAGTGCTGTATTCTCCAGTGTGCACCCTGCTGTTTATCGCATTCTCCAGTGAGCATTATGCAGTCTATCGTATGCTTGTGTGAGCACTATGCAATTTACTCCAGTGTGCATCCTGCTGTTTACATTATCCTCCTGTGAGCACTGTGTGGTTTACCTTATTTACCATGTGTACCCAGAAATCAATTGTACCCTCTCGTCAGAGTAAGCATATTCAAATATCCCCATGCTACAAGTCACCAGTTGCATTCTGCTAAGACATGTCACTTTAGCTCGTGCTAGTTTAGTCCTCCAAGTATTACAAAGGCAATAACTATTTGCACGAATCTTAAAAAAAATTAACTTGCACTCACCTGTTTCCTTGCTGAATGTCAGTACCCGCCCACTTTCGCTCGACGTGAAATGAGCCAAGTCTGCAATTCCCGTTGAGAGAAGAAAGCGATATAAGAATAACCTGGTCACCTCGGACTTAATCCAAGGAAAGCAGTAACATTCCGGAAATGCAAGAAATTCACAACTGCCAAAAGCTCCAGAGGAGCGCTCAGAGGAACAAAATTTGGGGTTTAACACACCAAAGCTACTTGCGTGCTATGGGATGCACCCTGTAACGAAAAGACCCGAATTCAGTTCGACTCTCCAGGCATTCCAGGCCCACCGAAAAATCTCACACACACAGGTGCTTCTGTATTTCATCTCCACCATAATCATTGCTGACATGGCTGGCAGCACTTAATGTGCTACAATTTATGTGCAGCAGCACAAAGCTCTAACCACAGTGCCACAACTCTGGGGAACCATAGGCAAAAAGTGGTACAGATGGATGATCTAGTACCATGGATGAGTTGTTTTTAATCTATGTTTGCAATTTACCATATCCTTGGCAGTCCCTATACCATGCTATCGGTTTACAAGCAAAGCAACTATACACAAACGATCCTCAGTCAGCAGAATGGCTCTGAGCAGTGACCACACTTTTCCACCACACTTAGAGGATGCATAGTGAAATAGTGAAGTACACCTTGTAAAATCACTTTGCTTATTTACAACCGTTCAGCATGTCAACAAAACACCTAGCCCATATTTTTCTCGTTTTTATTTTACTGTAGAGGTCTCTCACACTGATTCATGCGACTTCTCTTTCACCTACTCTGTCGGCCTGTGCGAACATGGGTTTTTGGTTTTGAAGAGAACACAAAGCCAGCAATGATTTTTTTTGGAATAGTTTCTGACAGATGCGAATACTATTTTCACATCAAAGCTAGTGATAAAGCATCGAAGACCCCAGCAGTAATAAAGGTCTGCAACCTTTGCCTTCACGTCAGCACCTCCGTATTAAGAAGAAAAATTTATGATCGTATCACAGGAGCATGAGCTTTGGAAAGTTTAATGTTGTTCTAAATGTCCTACAAAGGCTGCCTGTCATCTGACAGACAGCTAATGCCTTGTTCGTCATAAAGGGCATGTTTCGCGCATGCTCTCAGCTGGAAATTTCTCATAATTAGTGGACGGGGGGAAATTACTTCATCTGAGTTTGCTAGAACAAGGTTTAATTGAGTACTGTTGAGTATACATCAGCAGTTTCGCATTTCAAAGTACCCCGACAATTTCTCATCCTTTTGAAATACCACTATATGATTCAATCTCGAACAGAATAAAGTATTATTCGGTTCAATATTCTAAAATTTTGAATACTCGCACACTTCTATACACTGGCTACACTAGTCATACCCTAGCGTATGACTAGTGTAGCCTATGACTAGTGCATGACTAGTGTAGGTGTACACTACATTAGTGTAGTGTGCACTTCTATACACTGGCTACACTAGGATTGACCTTGCCCTTCCGACAAAGTTGTGCGCACCGAAAATAATTGCCTTAGTACAACTTTTGCCCTGCAGATGACAAGGAACACCAAAGCTAGACTCGTATAAAAATCAAATGAAATCATAGATAAAAAAAGTTGAAAGAATAGAGGAAAACCGACATTCAACACCTAAACAGAAAATAAACATATTCTAGGGGCAAAGCTGCATCAACACAATGTACATGAAGGCTTTGAAAGACCGTGCACAAACTGTTTCAGTCGTCACCGACTGCTTTCAAGCAAACCTGGCACTGCACAAACGCACATATGTGGAGAACGTTCTTGCTAGTACATCTGGTTTGGATATACCAGTACGCATGTTTAAGCGCTGAGCCCCGAGAGCAGCGTCGGGCACTTTTTAAGAACAAGCACCGTCAACACTTAAACATGCGTTGACAATCCTTTTATCTTCCGGGAAAGCCATTTGAATTGACCAGAAGAAACAACAATGCCTCCCTTTCAGCTGCTACAAAAACTTATAAACACTGAGGAAACCAATCCGTCGTCGAGACATTTGCAGCAGCTGTTGTTGTTCGAGCCGCGTGCGCAGTAGACGGCAAACAGGCACGCGATGATGACCTGCCCTCGCTTCCGTTATCCCAAGAAAAGTGGACGGGAAAAGAAAGATGGAGAAAATAAAAAATTGGAGTAGGAGGCATGCACAGCTGGCGAGTGACGAATGACTACAATGGCAGAACCTTCGTCGCGTCTTTGCAAAAAAAGAAAAAGAAAAAAAGAAAAAAGAGCGAAAAGTCGAATGCAACTCGCCGTATTCTTTGGCCAAATCCGGAGGCGTCTGGGCTGCGTAGTCGAAGAAGGAAGCGTTCCACCTGCATTGTCAAAATAAAGGCACACGCTGATTGAATTCTGCGCACAAATTTGGCGACAAAAGTGCAATGTTGTGTAACACGATGCACACTAGATACTTCAGTGATGCATTGCTAACAACATGTGAGCTGCGCGAAATGAGAACTATGCATGAAAAAAAAAGCAACATATCTCACCTCAAGCACCAATACTGTGACAATAAATTAAACAATCAAAAG
Organism: Haemaphysalis longicornis; assembly: GCA_013339765.2. NCBI lineage: Eukaryota > Metazoa > Arthropoda > Arachnida > Ixodida > Ixodidae > Haemaphysalis > Haemaphysalis longicornis. The sequence continues at coordinate 37,868,614 of CM023458.1, forward strand.
AGGTGAGCTATGTGAAAGAAGTTGCGTAGAAGAAATGCACATAACACATAAATGCACCAAAAGAGCACATACAATAAAAACGCATAAAAGAGACAACAGAGAGCAAGTTATTTTGTGGGGCTCCCAAAATAAAGGCAGTGGTACCACCAACGAGTTCTTGCGCGCATACTATCCCACTAACCCGTACAGACATGAGCACAACGTACACCTACGATGACTTTGTAAAAAGAAAGACGCGTGAGGTTTGCTGAGAAAAAAAATACGGTTAAGAAGTTACAGATGATGCATAGATGTCCACTTAAAGAAGCCACACAAAAGATGCCGTGACAAGCCGATATACATTACACTTGCAGCATACACTCTGAGAAGGTCACTCAGCTTAGACGATATTTAAAAAGTGCAGGAAGTGCCGATGAACTTGAGTCTGTATGAACTGAGACACACGTCTAAAGTTTGTAGGCCATTCGGTCGATGACCACGTGGCATTTGTAACCCCCCTGAGACATTTGCAACAGCACTACTATCGGGAAGAGCAACACATTTCAGCCTGCAAGTAGCTTTTAATTATGTGACCGGTATGAGTACGTCAGCCCCGAAGGAGAAAGCTAATGCTGGCAAGCCATAGGAACATGCGACAAGCTAGTTAATTGTTGGCGAATGAGAAATGTCATGCAGTGCTTGCGAAGCTATTTTCGATGGATCTGCGAGGCATTCATAAATGAGAGTAAACAAACATAAGTTGCTTATACCCGAGCCACACGTACACGAAAAATGACATTGTCTGAGGCCTTAAGATACCGAATGACATTACTATTTGGGCGGGCCGTGCTAGATCGTGAAAACGCAAAGGAATTAAATGTGTTAGGCATGATGGTGATAATGACCAAAAAGAGAAATGCACTCGTATTTTAGAAGTCTCTAAACTTCTTAGAAAAACTTCTTAGACGGGTCAAAAATGTTTTTGCGAAAGAAACTAGTGCTTTCTTCTAAAAGTGGCTTCAGCAGCTGACGTCGCCTGCCAGTGGTAGCCAAATCCGAAAAATTCAAAACGACGAGTAACACGATGTTTTGCCTTTTGCCGCTGTTTTAGTGAACTTCGTCTTCTTCAGAACTTTCGCCACCAAGAGTGCACAAAAAATCGTCCTTATTTGAAGTTCATCTACGTTTCCGCGTCAACACTCTGGTGCTGAGAGTTTCGTTGGTTTCATTTGGTGCTCATCACGTTTGAGCAGTAGGCAAATTTAAGGCCGTTCGTGAAGGCGAATGAGTTGTGGCAGAACTGCTTAAACCAAAAGGACATACAAGCAGCGAATTGGCAAATTAGATTTTGCGTCGTAGCAGCAAAGTGAAATGGCATTAAAACTTAAGACATTAAGCACTTAATGTCCAGTTTATCAGTGTACATGTGGCCCGGGTAATAGAGCAAGAGTTGTTAAATCGGGTAACCACTCACACAGGACGATGTTGCTCAGGAGTTGTTCAGTGTCGCCAATAAAAACTTTTAGCCAAAATAACTGCACAAAGATGGCATTCACAATAATTTAGCCTTTTTCGGTATTACTTAGAATGATTACGTAGGTACCTATATTAGCAGATACAGTGGTGATTGCAATAAATGAAAGCTTAAATGCAAAAAGGATAACGATTTTTGAAAGGAAAAATAACATATTTTGCATTCGTAAGCTGCAATGAGTTTAATTTCACTGTTTAAAATGGGATTTTACATGCTGAAGCTACTTCCCGGCTCCGATGCCTTGTGTAGCAGAGGGCCACAGACGTTTAATGCGAGTTAATATTTCAGCATATCAGAGTTTTTGTTGTTTGCCTCCATCAGGGTAAATAGCCTCCACAGCCAAAACAAAGCCTGCGGCTTCATGCACAGCAGCACACCGCATTTGTCACTCAGGAACGGCAGTGGGCAATGCGCTCAGTTTCTCAGCTGTGAGCAATAACATTGTTTGACCTTTAGAAACTGAGAAATCCTGGCAGCTGCATGTTCTCGTTCATATTCCCACAACTGATAGTTTCACTCGACCTTTGTAAACAACAGCAACAAAAAATTCGCACCGCTGCGTCCTCCTGTCCATATTATTACAACCAATCATTACATTTGTCCATAAAAATACACAAGAGCATTCCGTTCCCCAGCTGTGTATACTGGGAAAAGTGTAAACAGGGAATAAAAAAGAAGAAAGAAGATGAAAGTCTGAGGCGTGGCTTTACATTGGTGCTACTAATGTTATTGTCAGCTGAATTTATCATCCATCAAAATTATCTGGCAATTGAAATTCATAACCTAACTGTTTGACTGAAACTAACGACTGACTATAGCAAACCAAGTGAACTTACTGCATTTCTTCTATTTTAAGCACCTTTATTTTTTAAAACCGCTGCAAACGTCCTCCCTACTTCCTCCTTAAAATACTTACTTAAACCAGGAATGAGCACTTAGGTTTTAAGTGCATCTACCCTGAAAACATAAACTGTTTTTGCAACTTCATCTTTGCTAAAGTGAGAGAGAGAGAGATGCTCAGAATAGAGGGGTGATCGGAATTAAGAAAATGCGGAATTAAAGTTGCTTCTTTAACCCTTTTCCCGCCCCCCATTGTGGGTATGTGTGCACGTATGTTTGAGGGACAGCTTCAGCCAATCCCCTCACTAACTTCCCATCAAGTTGACAGATGTAACACACATCACCTTGATCTCTCTGAAACACCAAACATCATGAACCCAGCGATCCCAAGTGCAACAGGTGACGGCACGAAAGAGCACACAACTGTCTTAGCACAGCCCACGTCACAGTGCTTCAAATAACAATCTGCTGATTGTGAGAGTATGCTCGCAATCCCCGAAAAATACTGTAGTCGCACGTTGCCTTGACATGCCTCAAGTTACTGAGCTGCTTGGCAATGAGAAAAATGTGTGCAGGCATGTGTTTAATAGGGATGCATGGACTAACCTGCGACAAACATGCAATGGGTCACAATAACAAGTGTCATGCGCTTGTGACGCAACACATATTGCTTGACAAGTACACCTACGAGATGCGCAAAAGAGAGCACAGAGTCAGAGAGGCTCACCTTTTCTCGCCAGTCTTGCTGTCATACATTGCAATCTGAAACTCTGCACAAAAAGAAGAAAAGAAAAAACAACACATTTTCGATGAATCGGTTTGTGTAAAAAGCAAGCAAAAGAAATACAGGCAGCAGACAACAGTGAGCAGCCAAACAGAAAGAAGACGGTTTCATTGCTTGCCCTTACAAAAAGGGCTTGAATACTGCTGAGATATCTCCGTTTCCATGAGCAATGCTAGAAAACGTGACAGCTTTTGTAGCAATGAATAAGTACGTTGCCATCAATAACACATACAATCAATGGCGTATTTCAAAAGCCACAGGAGGCCATACCACCAGCTACTATTCTCGAACACACACAACAAAGCCCGAACTCCAAGCACTAAAATTCAGCAAAAAAATCTCGCTAAAACAAAAAGAAAACACACAAAAGGAATGGCAAATCCACTAAAAGCGGAAGTGTGAGACAATACCTGTGCGGCCGACAAAAATGGCCTTTTCGTACGAGACTGGACAGATCTTGTCCGATCCATGAAAGGAGATGGTCTCCAGCTTGTCCCCGGTGAAGAAGTCGATGGCAAACCACACATCCAGTTTCTGGCCTGGATGTAGCAAAAAGAACAAAAAAAAAAATAGACAGGCGATGATTAAAAACCACTTAAACACAGCTGAACTGTGCAACGTAGAAGGCATTCGTGTTTTTTTTTTTTTTGCATGTAGTGATACCAAACAACAATTTCAAAGCAGCCCACCCCTGACCTTTTCATAATGAGTCTGGTCTATCAATCTTTGACAAAATGGGCCAAGCACACTTCTAAAAGAAATCTAAAGTGAAAACTACCCAGCTGAACAACTTCAGAAAATGCCACGGTTCATTCCATATCAATCTATACTTGCAATCTGCCTGCTGCAACAAATAACCAGAGAAGCACCACTAAAATCGAATTTTTTTTCTGTTACGGCGTGCAGACTTTTTTGCTTTGCATTGCGTTTTCCCCCCTTAAAGCACGACTCCTCGAAAAATGCACATGATTTGGATAGAAGGTAGGCTACCCGTATCCCTACACATGGTTTTGGGCCTTTCCAGTAAAACATGCGAGTTCGAAAATCAAAACACAAAAAGATGAAAGCACTGGACGACACTAGCGACACTAGTTGACAGGAATAAGCAACACAAATATTTCAACTAAGCAGGAAAAGTGAAGGTTGAACAAATTTCTTTGGCCCACTTTGCCCCTTGTCTGCCTTGCGCCATAAACATCCAATCATCATCATCATCGAAGGTTGAACAAAAGTGACGGCATAGATTGGGAACAAATGTGGACAGCGCACAAAAATAAAACTAGCTGAGCAGTCACAGTGTCCTTTGAAATTGCGTTTTCTAACTTCTTGACCAGAAAAAACACAAAACCCAAAATCAGAAAAAAAAAAAAAGAAAAGGAACAAGCAAGGTTGAGTTCGGGACAAAAGCTCACCAGCCCAACAGTCATAAACATAAAAGCAGCAAGTTAACATCTTTGCAACATCATCAAGCTTTTGTCCGTTTACATCTAACTATTTGTTGTCATTGCTATCATTTGTTTGCTTTACGATTATCCTCAACTTTGATTTTTTTTTACCTAACTTTAAGGCTGCAGATAACAGCTGGGCTTCATTATAAGCAGCATGGCATTTAGCGAGACTCCCAATGCAACAGTTACTATTTTTTCAACAGGGCAGCACATTCTTTCCGCGTCCCGCAACAGCTGTGCAAAATAACTAGCACTGCTGATTGCGGGCCAAACTACGTCCTGACAGTTCTCGTCCTTGCTCCAGCATTTAGACACATCTCATTGCTGTCCATTTAAACAGAACGGTATGCCTGTCAAGCCCGGCATGCACAGGACAGCTCTTGACTTCACCACATTGTAAGCATTTGAAAAATGCTCGTCGTGAATGGAATCCCCTCAAATTGCTGAACAACACAGGGGGAAAATGTGGGGGCAATGTATGGTAGCAAAGGAACGCCAGCGTTGCAAGAAGTGCAACAAATAGGTGGTGCTGATCGTGCAAAGTCTGGTAATGGTATTGTAACCAAAAGATGGCGGACAAAATGGCTGACTGTGCAAAAGGGAGGAAAAGTAAAGTAAGCCCGCCGAACCGAAAATTGACTAAATTTTGACTTGGGTGGGAACTAAATGCAAGGCCTCTGGAATCTCGGATAAGCATGCATTCGCAGTGCCACAACAGCTCCATGGCTCTAGCTGACTGAAATTGGACTTAGTGAATGCGTTGCGGCTTTGGACTTAGGACTGTGTGCTAGAGACATGTAACTAAGGCCTAGACAATCACTTTTTTTTCAACTTTTTTTGAAAAGTTTAAATGCTTGCAGAACGTAGTCACCCAACACACCCAGTACTTAGATTAGGGGGTCGCAAAGTACCTCTGCCAAAAGTTACTTCTCTATGCCCACCAGATAACTTGGAAACTCGCTCAAAAGATTTTTCTCTCTTTCCCGGTCTTGAAGCTCTTCAACGGCCCGAATTATGTTACTGAGGCCATGTAGCAGCTGTTGGCCAGTTTTCCTTCAGTTACAGCAATGAACGCTTTTCGATAGCAACTTTAAAAATAAAGCCACAAAAACAAAGCAGTAGCGAAACGCACATCTGGTGTGACGAGCAAATCATGCAGTGCTGCTCCGTGCCGGCGTTAACTGTAGCTTTCGCAGTGCTTCCAGACGCGAAGGAAAGAGTGAAAGCAGCTTTTATCGAAAGTGTTGCAGGGTCCCTTTAAGAGAGCAGTAAAGCATGTTAGTAAGTAAACCGTCCTCCTTGCTTGGCAATGCGAATGTGGGTATGCCTTGGTCTGACGTTAGTTAAACCATCATGCAACGTCTACCAAAATGTGAAATTGTACTGTGGTGTCCCACCAGATGGCGTGCAAGCAGTGTGAATGCTTGTAGGCATAATGCTACGCTCTGAGCTCTGTCACTAACTGCTATCAGGTGCTTGACGCACCCGTTTGATTGTGCTTGACATGTTGTAAAGCTCACCGTTATGTCTACGTAACGTTAAGCCTAGACATAGGCCAAACAACGTAACTTGGCCTAGGCATTCAGTTGCAGTAATGCGGAGATGAAGAAAAAGAAAAAAAAAAGGTGATGGTGATGATAATAAGAGAACACCCTCAGCAATCAGGGATAACACTTGCGCGTTCACTACACCATAAGCAGTATTTTCATTTTCTTTCTTTAGGAAAAACTGCAAGGAGGGGCCAAACCTCGAAAGAGCTGAGAAGCAGGATTAAAGGCACATCTGCAGTCTCATAGTGAGATTCCCAACCTTGGCATAGCGTTACCGTGTACTAGTATAATATATCGCGTCTGCACTCAGAAACACAATCGACAGCACTACTAAGAACCACATTCGGGAGGTCTTACCAGTGTAGAGGACACCGTCAGTGCTTCGGCATGGTGACGCCGACACCAGCTCCGGGATGGTGAAGGGGAGCTTCTTGATTGCGTCCTCCCCACTGCCCTCACCGAAACCGTAAATGTACAGGCTGCCATCCTTGGGGTCCGGCAAGAAGCTTGTTCTGCCGGGGGGACAACGAAGGAGAGACGACAAAATAAGCGCGGGTGGTCGGAACAGCAGTTGCTCTTTCAGCGCTTTTCACGCACTCTGAACGCGACTTGCCTTTTGGTTACGTCAGCAGGCACCTTCAGAACTGGCTCTGTAATCAGAAGGAACGACAAGGAAATGGGTTAATACAAGTAGCCTCATATATTTCAAAACCCTGGGAAAGAAGTCCACCACTATTAGAATGCATACAAAGTCAGAACTTGCAGACAAAACGGGCCGTATGAAGCCAACTAATATGATAAGCTTTTGTAAGTTTTGGGCCTGACCTTCCTTCCTCGACCACCGTATGCTGCCAGACTTCTTCTCGATGGCGTGAAGTGTGCCATCCAGGGTAGAGACCAGCACCAATGGTTCAACGATTGCGAGATGCCGATCATCCTGGAAAGACAAGGACAACTATCTGTTAGCACTGTGATGTATTCCGTTGGCTAGAAGAGGAAAGCTCATTGCCTTGGAGCAAAGTTAATTATTTATGCTTAATCTTAGTACACTGAGGTGTTTTGGAACAAGGAGAGGCAACAACTTCCTTCAGAGATGCTACTTTTTTCTTGAATTTCCCCTGATGTCCTCTCATATTTCTGACACACCTATACATGGGCCACAGAACTTCCACCATTCACAAAATGAAATAAAAAGAAATTTAAGCTACTTATTGGCAAGATGCAGCCGAAATTTGGTGCAAATCAATAAAAGGAGTATTGGTATTTCCTTGCTAGGTCAGTTCTAGAAAAATATGCCAGCTTACCAGGAGGTTCTGAAAGAAATTTGCAATTGGATATGACCAATACAGCAGCTTTCAAGTTTTCGACAAACACTGGACATTAGGTTTAAACAAGTTCTGCCTTAATTACCCTCTTGCACTTGCACAGAAAAACTACGCCACTGATTAATCCATTTTCTTTTAACACCTCAATCATTTGTTCAAAGTTTGGCATTAAACTGCAATCATTATTATCGGGGGAAAAAAAACTATTTTTAATGAACCAAACGTACTTTGCCCTCTCGGCTCCTTTCAAGAGGATCGAACCACATTCAACGGGTGCCCTCCTGCAGACCCCAGTGTGTGAGACTCAAGGATTTGTTTGCATGCAATCCTACACCAACATCTGTTACTTGTATCAGACAATGAACTTATGAACGCTTACAGTGCCCATTTCGTTACAGTGCCCATAAGGTGTACCTCCACTTCCAACATGGTAGCAAGGCCAACTGCCCTTGTAACACATGCACTTATGGTCCCACATTTTGAACACTAACTCGTTCCTATGTATGCGTGTCTACTGTCACATTTAGACCTCGGTAACTAAATAATTTTGCAATAAAAGGCAAATTTTGGTGGTGCAAAATCAAGCGTACTTCACCGCACCATTAAAAACAGTTATCATTTGCAAAATGCTATTCCCATGCAGACGTTATCTGCTATTGAATTCTCCTATTTTTCAGCTTTCTCGGCTGACACCAATTTACCTCGACCACGCGGCTGATTGGCATGCCTTCTAAGCTCACAGCTAACCTCATCTATTCACGTCAAATAGTTCTTTGAAGACAAAGGAGCTTTTTCGTGTGCAAACTTTCTAATGTTTTTTTATGATGCAATAGCTAGGTTTAATTTTTTTTTTTTTGGAGCAGCTCCAAGCAGCCCAAAACTGCTCCAGCCATTGATGTTCTATGGGCAAATAAAATACACAGCTGCTTCGGAGCTGCTCAGAACTGCTTTGAGCAGACAAAAAGAAGAAAAAAAAAGAGACCAGACAAGTTTCACATGTGGACAATGCCTCAATGCACCATGTCCCAAGACGTAAAACAGCGGCAGCACAAACCTCATCCAAAACTGGCTGTGCACTCAGACTCTGCTTGAAAAGTTACTGCAAATGTAGTTCAGGCACTTTTTGTGAGGCAACAGTGACATCCCTGGCTCCAAGGAATTTGTCCTGTGGAGCAGTTGACACTCTCAGTGCCCATTCCAATCCCTTTAGTTGTGTCGGCAGCATGATTCAGTAAAACTCCATTACAGCCGTTATGCCTTAATTGGGGAGAAAGCCTTCCACATCAAGGATTTTACTCCATTGCAAGATCCTTCAAAGCCCCGTATTCAACAACTCAACGCCGAAAGGTAGCACCACATGTCATATCAAAGCGCCCAAAGCAACCTCCGTGAACTCCCTGAAGGACCCTTTATCTGCCTACAGCACGTCATCTGCCATTTTTACTCAACCTTATCTTCAGCCTTGGGCCTCGCTTCAGCATCTGTGACCAAGCCTAAATAGATGCGCCTAACCAAAGGTCTACTTCGAAAAAAAAAAAAAAAAAAAAAAAACAAGTTTAATAAAAAGACAAAAAAATTGCTCGACCAACATCATCAAAAAAAAAAAACACAACTTCAATTTGAGTGTTATAACGACCCTATTGTAGACACTTGGTTTGATGCATGCCTAGCTGCTCTGGTAAAGTTTCTAAACGCTTGCAAATCCACGCTATTCGTCTCTGTAAGTGCAGATGTTACGGCTCGCCCAGACAACATCAAGTGAAGACAAAGAGCACTTGCCTGCCAAAGGCCCGTCAGGGTAATTTGCATGAGCAGCTAACATCTGCGCGCCCATCTGTTTTGCCATCAACGCTTTTCACGATCAGTTTCGAGTCTGTTTTTGCAATCAGAGTTGGAGCCCCTCAGCTCTGGGAGGTCTGTGGTGCCTGTCAGACTTCAAATTCCGACGGTTCTACCCTTTTACGTCTTTCAGTTCAGCCGCTTAGGCCAAGCGTTGTTCCATTCCGCTCATAGCTTCAGCAAAAAAGGCAGAGACAACGTGAGGTGATGAACAAGCGGACTTCTTTGACGTACGGTTTACCGACTTCAAAGAACTACAGGAGGGAGAGATCAACGGAGACAAAGACGAAAGCAAACAGAAAAACAAGCAAACTCAGACAGCCCAAAGGCACTCTGAAAAGGCACTTAGCCAAAACAACTCGATAGAACTAGGTATACATTATGAGGTTTAACGTGCCGACGCTACACAGGCGATGAGGTGCGCCGTAGTGGAGGGCTGCGGATTAATTTCGACCACCTGGGGATCTTTTACGTATGTTTTCGCTTTTCGCCTCCATCGAAAAACGGCCAACGCGGCCAGCAATCAAACCCGCGTCCCGTCCTTAAAACTAGGTACACAATGTCTAGCTAAATGAGTTCATATATACTAACAGTACATCAATTTTCATTCTAACCCTTCAAGTTTGTGTGTGTCGGTGTGTATAAGCACAAAGGTATACAACGAATAAGATTAAATCCAGGCGGTTGTTTTTATGTTATGGCTGATTTTTGTTGTAGACAAGCTTGCTATAATGCACAATAAAGTCCCACTGCACTGACTACACAATGAAATGGCAGAGAAGCTTTGCAGAAAATAGTAGCACAAATTACCCGCTTACAAAAAGAAACTCCGCAATGACAGCTCACTGATATGAAATTAACTGTTTATCCAAATATGCTTATGAGATTTCACAATGTCACCTTAAAGCCTGTTAGCTAGAGTTGGGCGCTACCATTTCGTAACGGATTTTCGCAAATCAATCGTAGAAAGGTGATTGGTTGCTGGAAATTTCCTGCATGTGTTCCCAGTTTTCTTTTTCTCTCTGCCTTTTTTTTTCCTGACTTTTATTCTGCAACACAGCTGCACACTAATAGCGAGAAATGAAGTGTTATTTAGTTAACCAAAAAGAGAATGATCTTCAGGCTAAGCGCAGCATACCCCAAACTTTTTGTTTATTTGGACTGCTTAGATGTAAAAAAAAACAATTAAAGCCTGCTCCACTCAATGTGAAAGCTGTTGGAAGTGCAGAGCAGTGATTTGCCATAATGGGCTGTACTGCCGTTATCCACTTACTGCTACCACCCCCCATCCAACTTCAATTTCCCGCCTTGCAGTGCTCGACGCGCCCCCTGCCTAAAACTGCCTGTTTTCTTTGTGCTTTCTCTCCCGCACGTGCCGGCGTTGCACTGCCACATTTTTAGTTTAAAAAACAACCCAACGAGTGTCCTTAACTAAAGAAATGCGGGCGCTGCCGGTTAATTACGTATATTTTTCCTCAAATGTACCTATAGTTCTCTTTGCACTAAACAATGGGAAGATGTATGACAAGCGCCAGCGTTTCACAAGTTTCGGACGCTTATGACTATATAAACCACTTGGCTTTCGAAGCCTCTGGGGTACGCCACGAACAAGTGTTACTTGGATAGGATTTGATTGGATTGGCTACACTGGCCGAGGTTGACCAGTTTCGCGTAGCTCCTAGAGAACCGTGCTGCGCAAGCGCGAGGATTGCACTGGATTGGATTTGATTGGCTTACATTTGGATTGCATTGGATGATAAGCAGCAGTAAGTGTGATAATCAGCTAATCCTAGACAATCAGGAAAGCTAAGAATAACCAGCTGAACCCTAGCTCTCACTACGTATATCCTGGCGTAGCCACTTGGCTTTCGAAGCCTCTGGGTTACGCCGTGGCGAAGGGACCTGACAGGCTACACCGTAACGCCGTGGCGATACGCTTGGTTCCAGCGAGCGAGCTAGGACGACAAGGCGAGCGCCTAAAGTGCTCTGCACTTAAAGGGGGCGCTTGACTGCTCGCTGTACGCCAACCAATGCTCGTACCTGTACAACATGTGTGGTATGTTTAATGCTGCATCTATAAGTGACATAATTCAACCATTACGGCTCATCCAAGTAATCAAAATCAAACTCCAAAACCCCAAAGTTACTTGCACGAGCCATATCCGGCTGAGTTACGCATAATAAAAAGTACTCTATCTATTACGGCTCTGGGCAGACATATTTAAAAAAATGTAAATGGGTTACGACAGTGCAGCTTTTGCCGACGTATAAATTTCTCTATGCTGCTTGTGCGTTTGCAAAGCCTAAGCAGGTTTTTTATTATTTTTTTTTTCACTGAAGATGCAAATACCGACACCTGGCTAGGAACGTATCCAGCACTATTTGCGGTATATGCATCTTCCTTTCGGCTGTTGTATTCAGCCCGTATAAGATATGCACCTAAGAGGTGAAAACCTAACGTCTCGCAGACCAGCTCGAAAGAGGACATACACCTAAACCACAAGAGGAAAGAATCACAGATGCAGCAATTAGGGATAAGAAGCAAGAAGCCTCATGGAAGGCAGAACGAACCATGCGGAAGACACCTCAGCTCACATTAGGATGGGAAGCAGGCAGACTTGGCAGTAATGAAATTACAGTAATTAAATTACTTTTTGTTGTAATGAGTAATGTAATGAATTACTTTGGGTAATTAATTTCATGGAAATTACTCATTACTTACTCAATTACTTTTGACTACGATATGGCCTGTTCGCTTCTCTTCCTACATAAAAAGTTGACCAAGTAAAGCTCGAATGCCCAGAGAGTCTCTGGGCATTGGAACTAAGATATCTAACATGTAATGAGTAATTTACAGCATAGCGCTGTAAATAAACTGTACACAAGTTTGCGTATAAACAAATATTTTTGGGATCGCAGTGTATATGTGTATGAGTGTAATTAAAGTGTATATGAGTTGGTAGTGTATGAGTGATGAATTTTAGTTAAAGTAATTTTAAAGTAATCTCATTACTTTTGAAAAGTAATAGTAATGTAATGGCATTACTTTCGGCGACTTGTAATTTCTAATGTAATTTAACAACATTTTAGAAAATTCTAGGAAAGTAATGAGTAATGTAATTTAATTACTTTTTAGAAGTAATTTTGTCATCAGGGGCGCAGAAAACCGGTGGTCTGCATGTGTATCCGAATGGCATGAGTAGCATCCGGGTCCTAGACACAAGGACAAGCAGTTTATTGGGAGGCAAGGCGAATACAGCAGGTTCCCAAACCATGCAGACTGACCACAGTCACTGCTGCCACGCACAACTGCGACCCACACTGGTATATCCAGCAAACTTAATTCCCTGATTGGTACGAACAGAGATGCTGACGACAGATGAAAGGTGTTTCCCGAACGCAACAGGGTTTTTTGGCATGCTGCAACACCGCTTGGCGCAGCGGACAACACCAAGTGTGGAAGTGCTGGACACAAAGCATTTACAGCTGTCTTCCTTATATGGGATCCCTCTACTGGACTGCCTCTTTTCCCAAAGTTGCCTGCAGTTAGAAGCCACAGAGGAGGAGACAAGGTGATCCTCGTTCGCCTCCGCCTTCATTCCACAGTCTACCTTTCCCACAACAGCACTTGGATAAATCCTATCACAACCGTAACAGCTTTGGTAGTGCCGAAAAACACAGCGACTTTTTTCTCTCGTGTGTCTCAATGTAATTTTAAATACAGTTGAACCTCGTGATAACGAACCCTGATATAGCGAATTATCGGCTATAGCGATCTAAATTTGAACGGTGGTTGTCACGCTTCATTTCAATGACACTTATTCTGTTATAACGGAAGTGAAGCTGTGAGAGCCGCACGCACTATCGGATATAACGGAGAAATATTTGACCAGTAGGCTTAGAAGCTACTTGGAAAAACTCTTGGCATCCGAAAGCTGCATAAGTAGAAAAGGCCCCTTTGTTCGTGGACACTGCAGAAAACTGCTCAGTGCTGTGAATAGCCACCAGACAAAGATCTCATACTTCCTCGAAAAAATTGGAACGCAGGCCTGTTTTGTCAAATGAACTTTGTTCTGCTGTAATTTCACGTTTCATGTTCTGGATCATTGAGCTGGAGATGTCACAACGAGAAAGATAAGGGTTACCTTGTTTATACTAGTTTCAGATTAAAATAATGCCTTTATGTATCAAGGATTTTTGCAGGATCCAGATTACCGATTGGTTTGAACCAATTTTCAGCTCTACTGTTACAATGAATATCGGATATAACAAACTAAATTATTACTGTCCCGATACTAACTCCAGATGCTTCGTGTTCACGCAATCAAATCAGCCGTACAAATATCACGCAATCTTTGGCTGGCTGGGGCGTGCCGCTTGTCCCATCGTGACTAGCATCACCAACCTCACCCTGGATCTGTTGCGGTGAAAAACATGTGCGTACCACCCAAAAGCATCAACTTGGAAAATTTCTGGAGAAAAGATTTCATTCCTTAACAACTGCACATCTTGAAACAAAAACCGAACCGTGCTACAATGGCATCAAAAAAAAAAAAAAAAAGATGGTTGAACTTTAAAATATGGATGACTTGGTTTTCAGATTAACGTTTGAACTTTTAAATACAGATGGCTCGGTTTTCAGATTAAGACAGAATGTTGCAATAAACCTGATACTCGAAATTGCCTGTTTCTGGATGTCTTGTTCTTCTAATCACTAGATTGCATTATCTTCCTGCTTTTTAAATGTCGAGCATCTGAGTAACCCGGCAGAGAACGAGTCTGGATGCGATAAATTAAACATAAACTAAGCAAATTGAGCACGCAGCATCGCAACACCTCCACAATGCGTTTTAAACACTCTCCTGCGAGAACACTTCTCTTGCTGTGTTCCAACTTCGCCTGATGATAAAGCTCAATTGATTTTTAGCACACCAAAACACTTATTTCCGTTAAAAACCTCGCTCAATCGCAAGCGTTGAAGAATTGTAACAGCGTGTTCCCGTCGAACTGCTCTTCAAAACAAGGCTATAAATCCGACCGGTGTGCGAACCAGCCAGCAAATTCGACAAAAAGTTTATTTTAACACTCTTTTTAATGGCAGCTACAAAGGCTTGTGCGGACGATTATGGGCATTTTGATAGCTCCAAAAGCGTAGCGCCCTCATTGCAAAGTCGTTCAACCCTACCCATTTCACCGCAAAATGAAAGTCGAGAGCTTCGACAGCGAATGTTCCCTATCACGAGCTGTTTCAAGCGCGGCCTGTCTGCAGTGAATCAAATACGACGCAGGGAGGAAAAGATAGCCAAGATGATACACGACGAGATGTCGGGCTTTTGCAATCGCAGAGAGATAGAACGCGCTTCGTTCAGGCAGTGAGCACCCACCGCGAGCACAGCTGCGTTTTCGAGAGCGTGAAAAAAGTACAACGGCGTCATTTAAGAGGCGGCCGTGATGTTAGTTTTTATTCGTCTAGGATAGATCGACACATGCGTGGCAGGTATAATAGCGCACGCGTTTCAAGGCAACCGGTAAAGACGGCGATTTTTCAAAAGAAAACGTCTGCGCGTTATTTCTCACAGGTCGCGTGCCCTTTTTCGAGAGTTCGCCGAAAAGTCGCGTCAACGCGCAAAAACGATTCCAATCAAGATGCAACATCGTGCGAAGTGAAACACCTGCCCACAAAATCGTCGCGCTTGAGCGGCGCGAACGGTTTGTGTTTCGCCTCGGAAACATTGCGTAAGACAACAGAAAGCACGTCGTTGCTCGAGCCGACTGGCTTCGCGATCGATGCAGTCGGCAGGGTTGCAACGCAACAGCGCGTCGTACTTGACGAGAATAAGCAATCGAAATGGCCCGTGGAATGATTGCCGTTACCTTGGCCGATTCTTCAGCGGCGTCGGCGGGAGACCATGTTTCCGATTTGGGATTGGCGTGCACCACGCAGAAGATCGAGGGCAGCAGGAGCACGGTGACCACGAACGAAGACAGCTGTAGAAAGTGTGGGGTAGCGACGTCCACGGAACGCATGGTTTGCGGTCGCATGTCTGCAAACGCGGGACCATGCTCCCATAGTAGCGTTGTCCCCAGAGATCAACTGCGCGAAACGACGAACGGGCACAAGATTAATCCTTCCGTGTCGCTGCCGTTATTATGCCTTGTTTCCGTAGGGTTTCCTTCACGCCGTGAGTGAACGACGCGCACGAACGGTCACCACAAACACAACACCAACACGCACATACGCCAGCGAAAATTGCAGGCCCAGGCGGTGTGTTCCGTTCGACACGCCGATGCGCCCGCAAAAGCGTCCAACCAGTCCAACCGCGGACTTGAGCGTCTATGACGTCACAAAATTGTTTGCTGACACTCACCTTTTAAACGCTATTCGCAAAACCGAAGCCGCTTTGAGCCAGTTCTAGAAGTCTCGAGAATCCGCGAGAATCCACACAAATAAGGGTAGAGAAAAATTTTGTTTTATCAAAAAACACAAACAGTTTAATTTTTTGCACAAAAAATTATACTGTTTTATATTTTGTTTTAATAATGCACAATATATGATTGCATTTGCGAGCATACAAAAATGGGACGATAAGTAGCGCCACATTTTATTTGAATAATGGATTGCTCGACTTGTGCGCTTCTCGCAATCCAGTACCGCTCTTGGTTCCGCTTTCGCGAGGAATAACATTTTCATGGACGCGCCGAAGGCTGCTCGGTGCCGACGTCTCGCTATCTCCGTCGCGATAACGCCGCACCCTGCCTTTAGACGGTAAAGTGAGCAGCCTAATCTCCGAAAGAGATCTCCGCGATAAAGAACCGGCAGCCGCTGTCATCGTCGACGCCGGTGCTCGCTCGAATCGCCTCTGGGAAAAGCACACGGTCATCAGCTGAGATGCGCTGATCATCGAGTACTACCGAAGCACTCGACTGGCAGCCGCTTCGGCGCTGGCGTTGCTGTAGAGGTAGTCATTGTGCCGCGATCTTTCCGGCTCCTGTCGCTCCGTGCACCGGCCTTCGCGAAAGCATCGAACTGTCTCCCAAGTCTGTTCGAGCACGGCGGCGGGCCATGCCAGGAGCGACGCCTGGCAAACCGCACCTGTTGATCGTCGAATGTGTGTTCCGACTGGTTGTGCTGGGGTCGCCGGCGACGCTGGCGGCATGACGCCCCGCTGACGCGACCTGTCACAACGCAGACGTGCTGAAAGGTGAGGCGAATCGGCGCATCGCAAACTCCGCGGTTTAAACCCCACCAATACGGCCGAGGTGCACGCCGGCAGCTGGCCGAACAGTTGTTTCCCAAATGCACCGCGTGTTCGTTACCCTGCGTCGTTTGTCGACAGTTTGTCAGTTCGCGCTTCTTTTAATTCGCAATACGCCGCAGAGTTTCCGTCTGATATCGAGCTCGTGTTCGGTACCCGCCTGCATGCGCACATATGATAATTATTTTGTTTGTTGGCTTTTGTTCGCCGCGCGCTGTTGTTTTCGTTGCTTGAGCGATTTCACGGCTGGGCGAACGCGCTGCATGGGCTGGACGAACGCGATTGGCAGGTCGTTGCGTCCGATATGAATCATCCGCGGCGCAGACGGAAGAAATCGCCGGCCAGGTGCTATGACAACTAGTAGCCCGCATGTGACCAGGAAAATGAATGGCGCGGGTTGCGTCCGGCTGGTCTCGAGAAGAGGGCATGTGAACAATTGAGCGCCGTGGTAACGGGCCTCGAACTGCCGCTTCATTTTGTCTGGCTTCCGCGGGTTCTTTCAAAACTTGGATGTGGTGCCAACTGGCTGAAACAAGCTTCTTCCGGGTGGCGGTGAAAGTGGTGCGTTTTTGAATGATTTGCAATTGCATGCCTGTTTCGTTGTGGTCGAGTTCATCTCCTAGTGCCGGCAACACGGCGTCGGAATTTAGTGTTCATGTAGGGGACGTTAGCAATTTCGGTTTTAAGGGCCATATGCACTGAAATAGTTCCGGGTATTACCGAGGCATTTATCGGCCTCCCCCAGCCCCTTTTTTAGTTTAACAGACGGCACTGTTTTGGGTTGCCCAAAAGTCTCTCATTATTGCAGTGTAATTGCACATAGGTGGCACCGGGACTAGGCTTCTTTACTCAATGCTGTTGCAGCGTGTAGCACAGCTACTAGAATTAATTCACTACGGGAAGGCTGATAATTTGCAGAAGGTTTGGGCCATATTTGCTGAATACAAATGTTGCAGCCTGTAACTCAAGCCAACGTTTTGAGATTAGCTCATCTAAAAACGTTGACTTAAGCTTCATCTTGGTACTGCTGCCCATTTAAGGAATGTAGACATCTTAGCAGCACCTTATATCGGCACAATATCTCGGCCACAGTAATAGCCTCCTGTGTTTGCCACTGTTGTTGCCTCTTGCCAATGTTTTTCGCCAAACTCTGACGTGGTGTGGAATTCTGAGCTGTCGTACGTTACAAAAGCGTCCTCTTTGAATGTTGGATGCTATTGTATGGCTATATAAAACTGATGCAGGAAGTGTTGAAGCCATAATGCTGCTCCTGTTACAGCTGTTAAAAATGGTTATCTTTGACACCTTCATAACACAAAATTCCGCCCCTAATCTGACGTATTCAGGCCGAACTTGTTGTTGAAGACGTATTTTTGTTAACGTGTCGCACCCTACTTCAGTATCGTAATTTTATTTTTCGTACGTTCGATTTTGACTGGTTCAACCCAACCAAAGATGCGCACCTGCTCATTATAAAATTTTAATCAGTAGCAGTTACAGCAATGCTATGTGCTGTCAAAAGAAATTATTTTTAAAAAGTGAGCAGAATATGGTGACACCGACATGAAAAATTTGGTGCGATAGTACTGTGAGTGAAAGTATCATCATCACTGTTCCCCTGGGTCTCAGTGATTCGTTATTAACAAGTGCACCGGTAGGGACTCCGCACATTCAACAACCAAGTTAAACAATTGGATAGCGGCAATAGCGAAATACACTGCCGTTATAAAATAGCCTATTAGGTCACGCAGGTCCCCAGGTAGCGTTAAAGTGGCCATGAAGACAACATACAAGTTTTGTTCGTCAAAAAGACTGCTTTGTCTCGATTACAGTGATACCAATTTTATCGCAAAGTTCCAACAAATAATCTCGATATTAACGGAAACATCTGAAGCAATGGCAAATCCCCAGCCCCTTTTGAGCAATTTCTCTGATGTCACAGTATCTTGTTTTTACAATTAATTGGAAGTCACCAACTGAAGCCGCCGCCAAGAAACAGCAGTGGAAGGTTGTAGTGGGGCCTCTAGTCCCATTTGATATCACCCCCAGGGGAAGGTTTTCTAGCTGGATTATTGAACCAGCAATTTCTTCTAGCTAGAAATAGATTTTCTAGCTAGAAGAAATTCAGTTTCTAGTTCATTTCTGGCTGGATTGAGATTTACTTCCAGCTAGCATTTGTCAATCCTGCTAGATGGAAAAAAAAATCTCGCATGCTGGATATAATCGTCTCTAGCTAGACTGAGAATTTTTCTAGTTAGAAGCTGTCGATTCCAGCTAGAATCTAATAATATAGTCAGAAATGAAGCTAGAAATCGTGATTTCTTGCTAGAAATGCTTGTTTTATTTTCACGTCTGTCGTGTATAACAACACACTGACAACTGTGTTGGCTCATATTCCGTCACTCCTACCTTATTACATCGTTGCAGCGCGAAATTTGAACATTCTTCGATATTTCTTGCATCCTCTTTTGTTTTGTTTTGTTAAGTCTTTTAGGGCTGGGGTGGAGCTGAGTGAATTATTTAAGGTTAGTTTTTTTTCAAACCTAACAAGGTTTTATTTTGTCTTCATGGCCCTTTTAATTGCCTCTGATTGTTGCCCTTTTTGTTAGAACATGTGCGTTTCAAGTCACGCAGTGGCTGTAAAAGTAACTGCCTCCCCTAGTGTTCCGGCTTCTTTTGAAAAGGCGAACAATGTAACTCGATCTGTCTATTCAGCTATGCACAGTCAACAGGATGAATCGCATCTGGAACAGCGTGCAGTCATGTCCTTGTAGTTACATTATCTGTTGCTTTCTGACAGCCTTTAGAAGTTGCCGGCTTACTTGCGACGGTGGCGTATCGATTGGGTTGCCCAAAAAATTGACACTAGCCCTGGGACGTTGAAGAGAGCACTGTCGTCATCTGGCTGTTTGTTGATGTCGGGCATCAAGACACACCAGCAAGTCTATTGGGCGGTACTTAACAAATTGTGAACCCATTTTGGCCGGTAGGAACCACCTGTCTGGGAACTATGAACGGTCAGTGTTAACACCATGAAATAGCTGAACATTAAGATTTTGTAGACTCGAGACAGGCATGAAACAAAGTTGGGAACCAGCATGACGTTGCTGCACTAATTCATGAAACAACCACAAATAATGCGTAGTGCGTTTATCTTCCTACAAGCTCCACTTTTGATATTGGCTCCAGATTTCGACTTAAAAGTTCATTCAGGGGTTTTACACATCAAACTATGCAGTGCAGCTACAGACAGTGTACAAAAATTGGTGCACGAGAAAAAGAAATTGGCAAAGCGTGCTATTAAGTCGTACAAGGCTTTAACCAAAGAGAAACTGGAGGATTGCTTTCTGTGTACGCACTGAAGGACACACCACCACGCATTGCATTAGGTTTGAAATCGTTTATTTACATGTTCAGTCGTCGCTTTTCACTGTGGTAGTAGTAGACATCGTCATATCCACCTATATCGTCGTCTACCTCATGCATCAGCTCGAGCTGTCTTGTGCTCCCCCCTGGGCTCCCACGTACGGCTGATTGGCTGTCACAGCTCCCCCCTGGCAGCTGTCTTGTGCTCCCATGTAAACTGTTTTCTTGGTATTTTATTGCGAGCCCCATGCGCAGGCCTGGGTGCCGCCGGGCTCTCCTGCAAAACGCGTGCTCACATGCATGGTAAACGGTGGGAGTAACTATTACCAGAAATTTCTGATGATATTTCACACATTACGGCCAGCAACAACAGCTCTGCTGTTAAAAAGCCCGCGGTTGTCTCTAAGTTAATCCGAGTTCCCCGCTACAGCGCACCTAACAGCTTTGATATCCTTTGCTGCGTGGGAATTCCCTATATTTATTTGTTGAGTTACCAAGCTTAGGTTTCCTAAATGTTCAAGCGGGTTGGTAGCTTGTACAGTACTGAAACATCGGGATAGGATTTACAGAAGACTCTGAAACAAGACAGCCACGAGTGGTGTTAGGCAAGATCTGTTGGTGTGTCCTTAGGAATGCACTTGCATAGCGTACTTCTGCTTGGTGAATTCGAGGATTGGCCAGATGTATGCACTTCACTCTGCGCTTTCTCACTTGCCATTTGTGAGCTGCAGCCGTGCCAGCCGTGCCTTGCATCCGTCCCGTTTCAGTGGTCACGTTTGCTCGTCCAGCGGCATCACTGCCCACCTGTCGCTCCTTTCGTTGTTTGGCAGTGCCGACATTGTGCTGCCACCTTTCCCCATCTGTCCTTTTTCGCCACCTACTGTGCCCTGCACTCTCTTCACACTCCATTTTACACTATACATCAACGCGTACTAGTGAGGACTAGAAACATTCGAATCATCATTTATTGTACCCTGCCCAAGTGCCCTAACAACTGGGCCAGCAGCACTGCTGATGCCGCCTCATCTTCAAGTTGGCTTGTCTTGGCTCTCTGCACACGGCTGATTGGTGGTCACCTGGCTGTCACTAGCTTTTGCATCATTTGTGCTGTCCTTCCCTCCTCTTCTGCTTGGCCTGCGGAACCATGGCGGCCACTTTGCTGGCGTGACCTGTCTCTACTGCTTGCGGTAACGCTCGCACACCTGTCCCCCCCACCGATCTCGTAATTCCGTATTCTTGGACTACCTTGCAGGATTTCGATTTGGTTGTTTTCGGAAATTGGTAGCTTAAATGGTCATTACTGCCTCGTTGAGTGATGATTTCTGTTATCTTATACCTCACCAGTGAAAAGGATTAAGTTTTGGCAGCAAGGGAGGCGGGGGGGGGGGGGAATTGGAACGATGCAGTGTGGACGCAGTTGAAACAGGGGCCTTTGTTCTGCAAGTCAACATTGCAGGGAGATGATGATGAATTTAGCTAACACAAAGTAGCTTGCAGTTAATCTTGTATCCTTCGTAACATGTGTATCGAACTCCTTGTACAATTTCATCAAAGGACAAAACATCATCGATTGCTCAGGCCTGATAGGCAACATTGTAGTCCACATTTAGATGTACGCTCATGTGTGAGATGTGTTTTGAAGACAGCTTTGGCTTGCCCGGTGAATTTTTCGGCCACAGTCTTGCCACTGTCTAGGCAGTCGTTCTCCCGAATCGGCTTGAGCATTTCATCAGTGCTTTGAAAGGTGTTGATAAGAGGAGTCCTTTCGAAGCACTGTACTCATTCTCGGAGCTTGTGTCGGCACACCTTTTACCGAGCAACCCAGTTCGACATCATAGCATGCGAAAGGGGCACTTGTCACATTGTATCTGTGCGAAATCATTGAAGTCGGTGGGCTGTTTCAGAGCGCACCGTGTTTGACGTCCCGTTATCTCGACGTGTGCGATATCTCCTCTTCACAATGGGGCAAGGTGCTATCGCTTGAACCGGTGTTTGAGCCCATTGTGTGCGAAATGTTTTGTTGTCAGTTGACCGTGCAGTTCAAATATATCTTTTATCGGTTAACTGTTCATCACGCGCAAAACAAATAGGCGGTTTGAGCCAGTCAGCGTGTCTTCTGAACACATTCCTATGGGACACACTGATAATATATGCTGGCCATTAGATAAGCGTGTGTACATTATTCCAGGTGGCTGACTTATTGCACGTGTGAGCTGATAACTTGCTTGTAAGAGCCACGCGAGTGACTGGGGATCTTCACCTTTCTACGCAGCGGTTTAACATAAATAAATTTGGCATGCGATAATCTCTCTTATCTTTCATTGATAGCTTTTCTCCCTTTCCTTTTCCTTTCTTTTTGATAAGGTTTGTGTTTGCTGCGTTTTTCTGCTGTGCAAGCTGAAGTTTGCAACCAGATGGAGTGCTGAACCTGGAATTTCATTTGCTAGCAAGTAACCTAGCATAAAATTAGCACTTCAGGTTTATTATGTTGCTGGTATACTGGGCACACGGTTTATATGCATCTTGGAGTAAAGGGATCTGTGGTTAGATGAGCCTTCAGGCTACTGTGCGCCACTCAAACCTGCGTTAATTGGCAGATTATTGCCAGGGTTTGCACTTGCCAACCTTTTTATAACAAATAACAAGCAAACTGATAGCCGTAATAATGTAAATATATATGAAAGCAGTGAATGCCACCCGTAGTAATTTGTTTATTTGGTCTTTGCTCCTGGGAACCAAGTGTCTTCCACAAATGGAAGTCGCTACCAAATAAGAGTTATGCAACTTTGTATCTGTCTCATTTAGACCACTCTCTATTTCTGTGTTTGGGGACAAGCTAAATTGTGTGTTTGACCCCATTACCCTTGCATTATTGCTTTTTTGCTTATTGCTTTTGCTTATTACTTTTACTTATCGCTTCCTGACTTGCCTTGACATGGTTAGTACAGCTAGAGTTTTCATTACACTTTATTTATGGCAACGTTCAGCCTCACAAAATGCTGATTTTAATTAAGAAAGCTGGTGTATCTCTTTGGGAATTGAACATTCTAGTGTCCTTGCCTTCATGAGCACACAAGGTTGCAATCCTTCACTCCAGACTGGTCTTAGAGCTATTTTTTTTATTTACCAACCAAATTTAATGAAACTGCACTGCATTATAGAGTTTTTTGTGCTGATTTCAAATCTGCCATTAAATCTTTAGTACGTTGATTATATTTTGAGTTAATTAATGATTAATTGCCATTATTTTGGGTCACAGTTACAAAATAACCACTCCATACAGAATGGCAATTACCGCGTGGCTAGGCAGACAAATGACTAAAGAATACAACATAGGAAGTACTTTTTTGATTCAGCTATTTTTGGTCGTTTTACAACACAGGGAACTTCGCTTCTCCCGTGCTCTGCCAGAAATCGCTCGCAGGTGGTGCCAGTTGAACACAAAAATAAGTTTCCAAAGCCTCCATTTGAAAAATTTGTTTCCAACATTGTATTCTCCACACATTTCGGTATCAGAAGCAAAAGGAATTAAAGTTGTACCTGCTCTGGGTGCCAAGATATCTGAGTATGAAATGCTAGCTTTGCATTGCAAGAAAAGTGCCGTTTCACCATCGAATTCTGCGCTTACTGAGCTGTAGAGTGCACTTTAAAATGCTATTATAATATAATAACAACAAAATATGGTGCCTTTTGATGAGGAAATTTACAGACTGATAGAAAAATGGCCGTGGAGGCCAAAAATGACATTTTTGAGAAAACGCTTTTTTTGACCGTTTTTCGGCCCCAAAGACCCAACTGCCCCCTTAAAGGGCTAAACGGTTGCCCAATAGACTGGCCAACCCATATTAAAGTCTCACCAGCATTCGGTTGAACTTTGAGCAGCGAAGCTGTTTAACAAATCGCAATTTTTTCGTGCCCGCAGTCAAAAAGACCGAGCCATTGCCGGGTGCGTGCACAGCGCGCGGGCCTCGCGGAGACTGCCCGGCAGTTAAAATAAACCTAGAAATAAAATAAACCTAGGTGATGTCCAATGATTATCACTTCAAAACAGATAAAAGAAGCTCACACTTATAACTAAAATGATGGAGTAAACGTCGTGGCGGCAGCGAAGAAGCAAATCGGCTGCAATCGTGGACTTAATTAAACCTTCGTGATGGTTGTGAAGGTTCCATACAGCGTGGCTACCCAAGTCTTGTGTGTTACTGTGAAATTCCTTTATTTTTTGCTGGTCATTTCGCAAGACCCTGATGGACTTGCTTACTGATCAGACCACTCCTTATTGATCAGTACTTCTGGGTGGTATACTTCAACTTTGCGTACAAAGTCGTGTTCTGCAGTGGTGGTCACCATGATCTGTTGCCAGGCCACCGCAAACTTACTGCGAGGGCCCTATGATCTTGTTGCGGCAGCGTTGCGGTTTCACCGTGGTGACCCCCATGGTCTAACCATGATGACCCTACAACCTTAAAGAAGGGTCAACGGTGTTGTCTTGCAAAGCTGCCATCTGCTAGAACTAGTAAAGACCATTAACTCGGTAATGGGGCGAAATTTGGGAAATCCGGAGGCAGAGAGCTGGTTAGGGCATCGTAAGACAGGAATGGCTGGAGGAAGGAAGTTGGGAGAGGCTTTCCTCCTGCAGTGAACACAAATGGGTTGATGATAGTGATGAATCTCGGATTGCTTCTTGCAGACTCAACAAGACAACTATACGTGGGTACACGTGAAGAACAGCAATAGCTCGTGTAGTGTTTCACTCTGCTGAAGTAAGAATCGTGACGTCAAGGCAAATTGCGTGTTTTGAATGGAGATTGGCCTTAAATGAGTGCTATCCGGTGCTTTTTCTTGCCTAGTTTGTCTTCGCTGCAGTAGCTTATAAGCAGATTTGCCTAGTTTGTCTTCGCTGCAGTAGCTTATAAGCAGATTTCGTCGGAAAAATCATGGAAATGACTCGTGTCACGCCCAAAACACTCGCTGTAACGCGCTCTTTGCGTCACGCAGAAAAGCAGCTGGCTGCTGTGATGTGGGGCAGGGGAAACTTCTATTGTCTTTCTTAAGTTGTACCCGAGTATAGTGGCAAGTGTGGGCATGCAGCCCTTGCGTAGTGCCCACAGTGCTCCTGAGCGTCTTCTTCCTCGTCCGTTATCCGATCCAGGAGTAGCGGGGGCATCCTCCCCTGAGAGAAGCCGGCCATGGCCCACCGGTTGAGCCTGTCCAAGCTGACCGGCAAGCAGCCGGCCACCCAGGCGCTGCCGGTGATGTCCTTCCGGTACAACCGCTGCACGAGGACATCCAGGAGCTGCAGCCCATGGACACCCTCCGGGACCCCAGCGCCAGTGCCGCCCCCACCGAACAGCCACCCCAGCCACAGCCAGCCACTCTGCCACCCATAAGCAGGTGCTTAGCATCCGCCTCATCAGTCGACATCATTCATAGCAGTTACCTGGCCGCTGTAGGATTATTTTTCATACGGTACAACTGATGAAAAAAAGTACAGCACTGGGATTTAGACGCGTCCCCTGCTAATGTACGGAGGGGACTCGAAGGTACCCAGGCCTAACTTTATTTAACATTTCAGTGTGATGGATGATTCCCAAGAGGAGATTGCGATTTCAACAACAACAAAAAAAGAAGCGAGGGGAAAAAGTGTATCCCATAGACAGCTGTGACCCGTGTTAGTTTTAAGTAGCCCCTGGGACAACAGAAGGGCTGGGAGGGAAAGTAGCTGTAAATCATCAGTACTTCATGTGTCTTAAAATACTCGTGAGAAAGGAAATCCGTGCATCCGTCTTGGAAGAAACTAGTATTGTTCATCTTCTTGGGCTTGATGCTGCCTTCTTCATTGGCTCGTCCTGTTATTCATTTTGCTTATCCGTAGCTATGCCCCACCATAGCTGTGCCCCATCAGTTCTCAAAGACGAGTGGTGTCGTTACCAAAGTATGAAATAACACAGATAAGCAAAAACTTTTAACAGGGGAATTAACTGCATTTGGCTCCTACATGGCTTGAATAAAAGATTTCATTTTGACACGTTCTGTGATGGTGGGCAGAGTCAGCATGCTAGCCTTGATGAACACAGGAATTTAGGGGAGGTATTCGTTCAAGTTCCCCGCATCAAAATGTTTGAAATGGCGTGGCTAATGTAAAACTGCTTCAATAGTATTGTGGGTGACTCTAAACTTGTGCATTTGGAAAGGATTGAGTTAAACGAAAGAGGTTTTTCTCCGGGTGTCTTTTTAAACCTAAAGAAGGAAACATTGGGCGTGTGAGCAGAACAATAATAAAGTAGGAAAATGTGCTTCCCTCGTGCACCCTTGCAAATGCCTTCGTGGGGCCTTAAAAGCCCTTGAATATCCTTGGATTCTTGTCTCTGAAGCTTGTACGAACCCTGATAATTATATGTACAGTTTAGTAGCATTGAGGACTTGCAATGAAATGGGCAGCTAAGTAGCTGCAGCAAGATCTGTGAATGTGACAAACTGTTGTTTCAAGTTACGAACTTATACAAGTTTGTCACAGTGTGAAGCCATTTCACCAGAACTGCATAAGTGAAAATGTGTTCAGGAAAATATCCAACGCAAGTCTCTCAAGTAAACTGCCGCGATGTCAATGTAAGCGATTTGTGAAAGGGAATTTAACAAACTCTGGATACCTAAGATGGAACTTCTGTGTGACCGTAATTAGTGCGGAAGTGGTCAGCATTCCGGGAAGGCATTCTGGGTGGGATTGTTGTCCCCTGACTGCACTGTGTTCGAGCTTGTCTGGGCTTGTTGGCAGTATACATTGTTTATCATTCATAGTCTCTAGAAGGGACATTGCCTGAAATCACAAAACGATCCTATACTGACAGTTTGAAGGCGTAGAAAAGAAAAATACTTAAGAAAGAACTACACGCAAGAAAGAAAAAAGCTGTTTACAAGATTTTGTGGGCATGCCCTTTTTGTCCGAGCACTGGTTTGAGGACGAAATGTTTTTTACCACCGTCGTTGATTAAGCACTTGGGTAATGCAAAAGTGTCGCGCTTCACTAAAATGTGCTTCCTGCTGTTGAGCTAGGTGGTGCATGGTACAGTGTGTCGTTTTCCTTTTTTCTTTCCGAAGATGTCACACTAATTTGCCATAACCGTTGCAACGCTTGTCAACTTTTCACTGTCAACAGGATCAAATGTGTAAATTTGTATGTACACATTTGTCCTTTTTTTAATACCTTGCAATTGGATTGTACAACCACATCCCCTTGTGTAATGCCCTGACGGGCCTTTAGGTTACTGAAATAAATAATTAAACATCAGTGGACCACTAAAACCAGTCAAGTTAACGTAATATTATGAAAGACTTCAGTACCATTGCCCTGCACATAGCATTTATGTCATTGCTTGTTTGGCCTTATTTGCTGTTGATCTAGTATGTTCTTGTCTAACATCAAGGTATCCCTCCCTCTCATCTGGGTATATATCTCTGCAATTTATCAATATATCTCTATCCGCTTGCTTTGGTACCACTGTCTTTGTCCTATCTATCTTATCTATCTTACCATTGCCTGTATTTTGCCTTCCTCATCTTGCTGCGAAGAAAAAACGAACGATCCAGGTCGGTGCCGGCACCGTTGACGCAAGCTGGGGACCGCACGACGGTTACCACGGGCTCCCGGGATTCCTCTTGGAGCGGGTCTACAGCTCGGCGCAATCCACGGACAAGAAGTCCGCGGTGGCGTTGGACCTGGACGTTCCGGACCACCCACTTGCGGCGACCTCCGACGGCTCGTCCGCTCCGGAAACCGCTTCAAATGTAACTGCCAGCACGGAGGGGCGAGCGCAGACGGCCGACCACGCGCCCGCCGCAGTGGAGCCGGAATCTGCAAAAGTGGTGAGTAGGTTGTGCGCTGACGGGAGAGATCCCCCAAGCTGCGAGGAGTGTCAGTCGATTGAAACGCGGTTTCACAAACAAATTTCGTTTCACCACCTGCTTTCTGTGCGGTTTTAAAGTGAAAGCTTTGTTAGTGGCACCGGTTGTGTCGTGTCAAGAAACTAATGCGTTTCCCCATAGACCGTTTGGTAGACCGAAAAGCTCTGATAAGATCTCTGGACACATGGCGCACGTGTGAAAGCGGGCTTCCATCGTGTCAAAATGGTTACTGGAAAATTGCGAAAAAGGAACACTTCTGGATAAGACAATATACACGCATTGGTAATGAAGAAGGAGTGCAATATGTTTATCTCATAAACGACATGTCGGTATGCATTTAGATCGTTCATAGATGCGTTTACTGAGTGCTCGAAAAATCGTCGCATGGGTTTGTTCTTCGTCTGCGATTTAGGTCTTTGAAGGTTTGACGATCGATTGAACGCATTTTTAGCGAAGGTTTTGATGCACTTTTGATGAGGTTTTGATGTGGGAAAGCTTTTGTGCTTCTCTCAACTTTCTCTAGGAAGGGGTGGTAAAGTTTTATTGTGTTTGAGAAGGATCTTGAGATCGAAATTGGCGCTGTAAGGAGTGCTAGCGAAGTTAGCATCCAGTTCTCAGCAACAAATTCTGTTTCCCCATCTGCCCTCTGCGAGGTTTATTAATTTTGTGATGATCTGGCGAGCAATATTCACCGCCCCATCCCAATATTTACACACAGAAAACAGAAAAACAAAATATAAAATAAGGATGTAGCCTGTTTAGACGCAAAGGTTGGACGCAAAGGTTGGACGCAAAGGTTGGACGCAAAGGTTGGACGCAAAGGTTGGACGCAAGGTTGGACGCAAAGCAAAGGTTGGACGCAAGGATTGGACGCAAAGACTAAATGCAGACTATGAGGATGCCGTAGATACAATTTGGGCTTTAAGCCAAAGGGTGCTGGAAGTGGGGCAAGACGAGAACTGCCAGTAGGCGGCGATTACTTGCCGTGAGCTGTGAAAAGGGCGCAATTTCTCAACGCTCCGTTCACAAAACAGTAGCCGGGCAAGCAGAATTTCTGACCGAGGAAATAAACTTGTTTTTTTTGCTGGCCATAAAATGTTGTTTCTTGAATTCAATTCTGAAGCTTCTGGTCAACTTCTTGAAATCGGTTTTTGACTTTATTGCTTTGAGCTGGTTAGGGCTTCCTTATCAGCTGCACATTTCTAATGAATGAAGGCGGCACGATCCAACCCAACCACGGCAAGCATTCACAGTTGCCAGGCTGGCCGCACGCATCAAACGTTAGATGTTCTGTGTAGAGTCCTACACTTTTCCCTCCCAACTGTACTCGGAGCAGCCAGCAAAAAAAAGGAAACAAAGGAAAGACTGGAAGGAAATGATTTCAGGCCACCCAACAATGCCCTTTGCGGCTGATGAGCGCAGGGCGTTATGTAGGTAAGTTTGTTGGCTTAGCCAGCAACTGTAAAAGAAACTCTGAAGGAAACGGAAATGTGTGATACTATGCCGAAGTGCGTCGTGTTCCATAGGTTCCTGTGGTACGGTGCCATTAGTCGGGCATTGCGGCCGCCATTTTGGAGTTACTGTGGGAAGCCTTCTGTTGCACTTACCACCGAAGTGAATCATTAAAGCTCTTCTGTTGCTTTTACCCTGACGATTTGGTCCTGGTGGCGGTTTCTGCTTTGGGTTGAAAATAAAATGGAAGATTGCGTGAGGTTGTACATGTTCATAGTAACAGCGCTAACGACACGAGACAAGAGAAGGGGCACAAACACGGCGGTGATGTTTTGTGAGTGAGCGCCGTGTTTGTGCCCTCTTCTCTTTGTCTCGTGTCGTTAGCGCTGTTACTATGAAAATGGGTTGAAAAAGACGTGCAGGGCATGCACATTGCAAGTGGTTCGCCAATCGGGGTGTGTCAAATGCGCTGGGCATAACTTCTTGTGCCAATATGGAGGCTCCCGCCAATGGCAGTGATTTCAAAGCATTTGGGGCAGCCAAGCCTTTCTGGAGAGGCCTTCACAGAATACCCTTCCTAGAGAGCTTAACAGAAGGTACAACTAGGCTTTTGCCTTCACATTCTTAGAAAATTCTAAGCACGGCTCAGTTATTTTACGAACTGCAGGTATTACAAATCAATTCCGGGTTACTATCAAGTCAGTTATAATGGACTCCACTGTGTATAGGGAGTGACAGCGGCCACTATTAGGGGCTAGAAAGGGGCCACATAGTGGCCCTATGTGTGCGGATTTTACCATCCTCTGGCATTATGGCATATTTTGAGAGCACTGTTGCCACCGCCACGTAAGGCATGCAGACATTGTAGAAAGTGTAGCTCGCTCGCAAAGCTTCAGTGTGAAGCTAAACATCACTCACTTTGTGCTTTCCCAACTAAGCACATGATGTGTTGGTGACAACAGGTAATCGCTAGAAAGAACTTTTTTACGGCACTTATTCATTGTTGCAAAGTGCTGATGCGTGAGCAGACGGATCAAATGTGGGTGCTGGTTGCTATTTACGGTAGGCAGAGTTCTTCTTTAATTGTCAGCCTAAAAACGCATGAATTCAGAAAGAACATTGAGTGCAGTAAGGTGACGAGCAGTGTCAGTAAGACCCATCCGCTCGCACTGCACTTGTGCACAATGTTTGCATACTTGAAAAGAACGCAGCACACACTGGTAAGGCTGCAGTGCACTGAGTGGAGAGGCCGCTGAGTGTCAGTAGGTACCAAAAAAGTGTGCCTATCCTTCAATCTGTGTAGTGACTCAGTATTCCTACAGCTGTGCCACCGATTACCATTTACGACACTTACAATCTGCTCCACAGGTTGAGCACTGGCTGGGACGTTATCTAAGACTGCTACCTGGAATGCTCTCTTTTGTTTATGAGAAAGCAAATAGACCTAAGCATAAAGTGAAGCTAAGCACTGCTGCCAAGAATAAATTTGGGTTCATATTTCGTGCTATAGCTGCTGAATGTCATTTGCCTCGAAAGTCATTCGGTATTCTCATGTAGTGGCGAATTAATGACATTTTGAGCGAATGACATTTGCTCTGAATGTCAAAAAATCTGCCGCGTGACAGGGTGTAAATGCGGACTGTAAGATTGCCGTAGATACACCACGAGGTATTGGGATTCTATTGATCTTCTGCCCACTGTAGTACGAGTGGAAGGATGGCTGCAATGAACGGTGGCCACTGCGGCGGTGTTTGTAGCCGAGGGGGCATCAGTTGGGACACTGACTGACCCCGGTTGTGCAGCCGAATTCAGTGGCTTCCTACAGGCACGGCTTCGCAGCACCTTCAGTGCGTCAAATCCCATTGGTAGACCGCTTACCCATACCGCTCAATGCTTTGTGCTCGTGTTCTGACACCCAGGAGGCGTCGCCGGTCAAGGAGTCGGTCAAGGACTACCTCTCCAAGTTTGGCAAGAAGTCTGCCTCTTCCAGCACCGCTGCTGCCGCCACCGCCGCTGCCTCCGAGGGACCCTCGGCGACTTCGCACAGTGCGACCGGCACGCTGGCCGGCTCCAGCACGGCCGCCGATGGCACAGACGGCTGGTTCACGGGCATCAAGGGGCGCATCACCAAGCGGCTGGAGGAGCGGAGGCACGGCACGCGGCTTTTGCGCCGCGATGAGGACAAGTCCGCCTCCACCATGGCTAGCGAGGTGACAGGCAGCCACCTCGACGACGAGGCCACCACCTCCGTGCGCATGGGTGGGACCCAGTTGGACGAGTGCCGGGAGGCCACGGAGAAGGCCGAAGAGGCCGCCGCCACAACCAGGACGGTCAGCTCCAGGTGGGTTCGGCAGAGGCTCGGCCGTTTGATTCTGCTGTAATAAGGTACAACGTAACCCTGTGATGCCCAGGGCTGCTCCGGAGCCACAACCCACACAACATTTTTTTTCTCTCACGCTTTGTGGTTCTTTGGTCACTTACTGCGATGTGTTGACAAAGGCACCCGAACCTTAAGAAATTGTGAAAGAGAAGGCTGCACATACCCTCGCACCGAGCCATGTGGCATGATGGGCTTGACAGATAAGCCAAATTGTGCAATTTCGTAGTTATTACAAATGATAACCGTTAGTTGGCTGAGATGGGTAGTGCCAGGGGACAGTGCCGGACTCCTGGACGCACTTATTGCACACAAAGAACGTACTTTATTCAGAAGTAGCCGGAGCCTGACTTGCGGTGTCCATGCCTGGGCGCACACTGCCGCCTCGGTCTCTTGCACTCCAAATCGTGTGGTTCGCTCGTTAAGATTGGCTCCAACAGATGGCGGTACTTGTCCACTCTGGCGCTTAAAAGGCACAGTACATGACAATAACAATACAAACTTCGAGTTTCTAGTCTCTATTTGAACCATAAAGTAGGTGCTGATCAATGTAGAACTGATGTATGGAGCAGCGAGCGCACGATGTTGGTCAGAAGCAACAGCTCATTGTGTCTGTCCTAATAAACCTAATTTTTTTCTGAATTCGTATTTGCAATGTCTGGAGTCCTTTTAGATTATAAAAATTTCTTCGCGATCTTAAGAAATTAGTTTTGGGCACCAATAGGTTAAGAATGGCAATAAAGTTGCCGCTGCAGCTTTTGTTGTCATTTGTTCCAGGTCCATCTTCCAGCAGAGCGATACACTGTATTTAGTTATTGTGTACCCGAGTATGTAGTGATGTATTTTAACAAGGGGGGAGAGGGGGGAGGCAGAGGGAGGGAGAAAGGGAGAAGAGAGAGAGAGAGAGTACACCTGCTGCTTGTATGGGGAGCAGGGATTGGGTGCGAGAGCTTTGGCTGTGTTGCAGTTTGTGCAACGCGTTGCAGTTGCTCGGGAGCGTTGTTTCAGCCGCATTTGTGTTTGTCCACCACGCATTTCAATCACCGGTAGCATCGCTTTGATACCTGCAAGGTTATTTTAGACGGGGTTGCAGCAGCTCCTAGGAAACGAAGCCTCGTCATTTGCAGAAACGTCACTTTACTGTTGGCACAGTGTGACCTGGCTTGCCTTCCATTTCCTCTCGTCTTTTAAAGACCGCAACACTGCTGCGGGGGCTTGTGATCTTTGCAGCAGTCGTGGGCGGCACCATCTGATCTTGGTACTAAAGATGTTGTAGATAACAGGAATGGCTTGCACATGGGGGTGGGGCAGGCTGATAAGGGGAATAAAGGCCTGTTGCAGGAATGTGGCTGTTCCGTAAGTCGCTTTTTCTCCTCCTTCTGGGTTTGTGTGCTGGAAGTTAGAAAGGGGGTGTGGTTTGGCCTTTGTGCGCACTGCTTTTGCGAGTTTATAGGCCGCTTTATCCTTGGACGCCACAGTCTTGCATGTGGCCTCTGTTATACGGGACGTTTGGTTCCTCGTTGCTTGGAGACGGCACTGGCTAGGTGAAAGGAAAGCTTCAGTTGCGGGTTTGTCATCTCAAAGTGACTGTGTCAGTGTGAGTAGCTAGCATTACAGTGGTTAAGGCAGCTGTAGAAATAGGTAATCTTGTCCTGAGAGTGGGAAGCCACTACATGGAGTTACCACCTCTTTCAAGAAAGAAAAAGGGCAAGGGTTGGAGAAATGGCTGTGAAGCAAGCACGCGGTGAGTGTGTCCGAGTGTTGCTTTTGTTGGGAACTGCTTATGTGTACAGTATGAAATGTCGGGAATCATACAAGTTGAGTGTTCACAATCTCAGTTAGGTCTTCTCTCCGATGTCTCAGTTAGGTCTTCTCCCGGGGTGTTGGCGTAGGGTCCGTCAGGAAGTGTTGCGCTTTTTGGACACTCCTTTTGTGGATGCCAGCTGGCTGCACACTTTCACCAGCTAGCCGAGTGTTGCTTTCACAGGAGAGAAGTGTCAATGTGTGGGGCCATCACGACGGTTTAAGTCCACGACTTCAGCACGATTTGCTTCTTCTTCGCTGCCACTACTACTTTTACTTACTCCATCAGTGTTGCTATCAGTGTGAGCTTCATTTCTTTGGAGTGATAACCATTTTGACATCACCTTGGAGGGGCATACGCTATTACAGTTTAACCTCGTTATAAGAGACAAATGGTTATAAGAGACTTCACCCACATGGTTGGCTGCCCTATCTTTCCCATTAAATTGACCTCTTTTATAACAGAAATCGGATGTAGAAGACAGTTGGTTATAAGGGACAAGTCATCCTTGAACTTTAATCAACAATCTCGCTTGTAACAGACATTTTAACTTCAGCTGCAGTGCCACCAGTCACTAATTGCAGTTGTTTCCATTTGGAAACACAGGTGGACGACAGACGCCTGCAGTCGCTATTTATTATAACTTCAGCAAACACAAAGTGGTTCAGTCAGCTGTGAAATGACGATGAGAAGCCCTGCCAATGGAAATGCAACTTACAGAAGTGGTTGAAGCTTACTGCCATCCATTGGATGGAGCGTGATCGCACATGCGGGCTCTTCCACTCGTGTAGCTCCCAATCAAGAAGCATCGCAGATGTTGAGTCCTGCAAGCGTAATGAATAGCCTGAGCACAAGCGGAAGAAGCTGTGCGCTCTGGCTATTCATCAGGCTTGTGAACTCAACATCTACGATTCATCTTCCGCAAACAAAGAAAGGAAAAAAAGCTTGTAGAATCGGTTGTAAAAAACTGTGTAAATACAGTCATGAAGCATGAAGCAAACAAAGATTCAGAACCGTTTCATAAATTCTGGGGGCCGAACATAAGTAGTGAGCCTTTTGCAACATCCTGTAGCGTTCCTTTGAGCTTATTTTAGTCCTGCGGTGCCCACATTGAACTAGGGTCTGATTAGTAGGTGAAAACATGGTTCCCTGCTTATAAGAGACATCTCGTATAAGAGACAGAAACTGCTCCTCGGTACGTGCCTCTTATAAAGGGGTTCAACTGTACATGTCTTTCTCGTTCTGAGCAAGTGGTGCTACGATTGAGGCAAACGCTGGAGTTTCTTTTTTTTTTACAATCTTGGAAAATCTCTTAATGTATATGCTTGGCTTGACAAATGTCCGCTGGGGGCGCTGGGCGGTCGCCACGAGGCACGCACAGCAGAGCGCTTGGCATATTCTTAATTTTTTTTTAAGTGCCGGGCAGTTGCCACAACCTTGGCCAATCTCCTAGTTGGGTATGCTTGGCTTGACAAATGTGTGTAGGGGACGCTGGGCGGTCAGTGCAAGGCACGCACACTTGAGCGCTAGGCATTTTCGTAGTTATGTTAACTGCCGGGTGGTCGCCGCGAGGCCCGCACTCACGTGTGTGCACTCAGCAATTTGTTGGTATTTTTTAACTGCGGACACGAAAAATTACGGTGTGCTAAACAGCTTCGCTGTTAAAAAATGTAACACCTCTGACTGTTGTCATGTGTCTCACCGACTGATCTCCCACATTCCTCCGCACGGGTGCAGGGCCACCACCGTGCCGTTCACCACCACGACCACCACGGAGGAAGAGCGGCTAGCCGACCCGGACCTGACCTCGTGGGAGTTCATTGAGCAGCCCGAGCGGCCGTTCAAGCACCAGCAGCAGGCGCCCTTCGCCCCCGTGCCGCCTTCGTCCTTCCGGGTGCCCAGCCCGTCCCCGTTCCAGCGGGTCCCCCACCTGGTGGCCGTGGTGCACGCGCTGATGAGCCGCAACTCCATCCTGGTGTCGGCCCTGGTGGGCGTGCTGGCGCTGGTGCTGCCCATGCCGGCCTTCTCCAGCGGCTTCATCTTCGGCTGCGTGCTGTCCTTCCTCGGCTTCAGCTTCCTCTGGTTCCTGCTGGTGCCCACCCAGCCGCGCTTCCCCTTTGTGGTGCCCGACTACCGCCGGATGCCCGCCCTCCGGGTGCCCCTGCCGCCCGCGGGGGACTCGGGGCGCACGGACCCGCCCACCTACGAGGTCGATTGGTCTCAATGCCTCGTTGAATTTTAAGTGCAGAGCACTTTAGGGGCTCCCCTTGTAGTCGTAGCGCTCACTGGACCCACACGGCGTTCCGTCGTCACGGCGTAACCCAGAGGCTTCGAAAGCCAAGCGGGTTTTATAGTCATAAGCGTTTGAAACTCGTGAACTGCTGGCACTTGTGATACATCTCCCCATTGTTTAGCGCAAAGAAAACTGCAGGTGCATTTCAGGCAAAATGCACGTGATTAACCGGCAGCGCCCGCGTTCATTTAGTTAGGAACACTTGTTGAGTTGTTTTTTACAATAGTAAGCAAATAAGTGGTACAGTCAAAACCCGCGATAACGAAATCCCGCTGGTACGAAATTCCCGCGGCAACGAAATATTTTCGAATCCCCGGCGAACGTCCATAGACGCCCATGTATTTTATATCTCGCGGCAACGAAACGTTTTCGGAAGCTGATCCCGCGTTAACGAAATTCGGTGCAAGTTTGGTCGGCATTTTACCGACCCTTTGGAGGGTAACTGTATCCAAAAGTGCTCAAGTGCATTTTTTTTTTACTCAAAGTGTGTAAAACTTCAGCCACAGCACGTTTGCATGGCCGCCGCCATATTTGTTTACAAAAGACCGCGCAGCCGGCGGCCGTGGAGGCAGCCTCGCAGCGGCACCACCAGGGGCGACACATGGTGACTCAAGTCGCGGCTTTGGCTTGGGCTACGCTAGCCCACTACCGCTGAACAGAGCGCGTGCGTTTGTTGTTTGTGTGTGTCGATTGGCATGTTTGCTCTCAGTAAGATGCCTTCGCCAGCTCAAAAGTGCAGGTTTTTATCGCTGCGAGATAAGGCAGCCATCATCGCCCCAAGTCAGTGGCCCAAGGGAGGATAGCGCCGACGAGTTTGGAAACGCCCTGCGCATGTTTCGCAACGCCTGCACTAGCTCACCATTTTGAAAAGCAAGGATCCCACCAGTTTTCAATGGCGCACGTGCACAAAACAAAACAGTGACAGCTGTGACCTTTCTGGACGTCTAGAAAGCGGTGCTCACTAAGTTTTGTAAACAGTATTGGTGCAACGAGGTGCCACTCTGTCTGGCAAAGTTCGTAAACAGAAGCTGGACTCCACTTGCATGATCGGAAGTACTCGGTGCCGAGGGCCACGGCGGAAAACGTGCAGAGAAGGTGAACCCACGGGATGTTTTGGATGCGTTTCACACGATCTCGTTCTTGGGCGCGCATGACGACTAGCAATGAACCACTTGTACAGTGATAGCTGAACTGTGACGTTGGCTGCAAGGTAAGGCTCACGAAGTAATATAACCGACTTTAGGAAATAAATTTTTGGTTTGTGGCCAATTTTTCGGTCGTTTATGTTTCATTCTCGCGGCAACGAAATTCCCGCAAAAGCGATTTTTTCTTGCTTTCCCTGGCGGTTTCATTATTGCGGGTTTCGACTGTATTGCAACGTCGGCACGTGCGGGAGGAAAAGCAGGCACAAAAAGAACAGAACTTTTGCTGACACTCTTGCAGGCGCAGTTTCAGGCAGGGGGCGCGCGAGTGTTGCGAAGGCGGGAAATTTGGATTGCATTGGGTGGTAGCAGTGAGCGGATAACAGCGCCACAGCCCATTATGGCGAATCACTGCTCTGCTCTTCTGGCAGCTTTCACATTGAGTGGAACAGCTCTAAGTTTTTTGGGAGGCTGTTCTGGGTGTGGGGATTACTGCCTTGTTGTAGCCTGACTTTGGGCTGCTCCTGTGGATTTAGGGAGTGTATTTGTGTGACTGCTTCATCCGTTCTAGTGAAACAAAAGGACCCTTATGGCGCTGTCTTGGTATGGCAGCACCCAGGCAAAGTCATGAGTAAGGCCCTGGCTCACTCTGGACTCTTTGTGACACGCTTTAACATGATGCAAAAGCGGAAGGTACATGGAAAGAAAAATCACTGGCCTCATTTATGTAAGGAGAAAACCAGGCATCCTCAGTTGTTAGTCAGAAGCCAAAAGCTATGAAAGGAGGGATCTTTGAGTTTTCTTGCAAGTGCCAGGGCAAGCGTCAAACTGGGTAGAACTTGCAAGAGTGCAGAGAGGTGTCGTCACTACACAGAAGTTGTAGACTGTGTAGAAACACAGATGGTGGCTGTACTTCCCACGAGGACAGAAATTATACACGAGAAAGAGAGGGGACGAGTTATTGTGTTTCGCATAAGTTTAGTAGGCAAGAACCGAGGCGACAAAATCCTGGCTGTGTTGTGGCCTATATTATAGCTGGCTGTATGTAGACAGATGAATTTGGTTTGTGACTCTCCAAGCTTTGTCATTTATTTCATTGCCTTGCGTTCAGGGGCTTTCTGCTTTTCTTTTATTTTCTGACAGTCTGAATTTGGCGTACCTGCTTGGAATCAAGCTCAGCCTAGGTTCAAGAGAGTATGGTAGCTTAAGTACCCTTAGTAAAACATGTAGAACTTCGCACGCCTTGCTTGACTGTTGGCGGTCACTCTGGAAACCCTGTCCCCCAATGCCCAGGGCTGGATGTGCCAGCTGCCGTTTGAGAGTGAGTACCGCATCGAGACGCACCACATGAACAACACCAAGTCGGTGCACCTGGTGCTGTCCGGCAGCACGCTGCGGCTACGGTGGCCCAAGCACCCGGTACCGCGCCGGGCCATGTGGAACGAGAAGCGCCCCGAGCCTGTCTTCATCAGCCAGCGGCACATCAGCCTAGCCGACGCCAAGGTCATGTTGCTGCCAGAGAAGCTGTCGCGCGAAAGGTGAGTCCTTGCTTGTTTGCACTCTGCTTGTTTGCACTCTGCTTGTTTGCACTCTGCTTGTTTGCACTCTGCTTGTTTGCACTCTGCTTGTTTGCACTCTGCTTGTTTGCACTCCTGCTTGTTTGCACTCTGCTTGTTTGCACTCTGCACTCTGCTTGTTTGCACTCTGCTTGTTTGCCGCTCTGCTTGTTTGCGCTCTGCTTGTTTGCGCTCTGCTTGTTTGCGCTCTGCTTGTTTGCGCTCTGCTTGTTTGCGCTCTGCTTGTTTGCGCTCGCTTGTTTTGCGCTCGCTGCTTGTTTTGCACTCTGCTTCCAACCCTTCACCTCTCACGATTCATCTCAGGTGCTACAACGCACAGGAGATCTGTGACAATGTCAAAATTGACATTGCAACCGAGTAGCGTGAACTCAAAGGGGCTAGGAAGACAACACAAAACCTTCTTTTACTTCAAAGATTGGTGTTTTATCAGTGCTTGTTTGGCAGGCAAGTGATAATTTATTCACTGAGAAATTTTTTGATACAAATTTTGATTCTTCCACTGCAGCTCCTGTTTTGCAATGTCAGCAATAATGCACTGCAGGGAGGTACCTAAAATGGATATGTGGGAAAGCATGGCTTTAATGCTTCTAGTTGAAACACATTACAGAACTGACTCTTTCGGGGTATGCGCTTGGTTGTCTTTTCTAGTGGAATGCCACTTGGCACACCTGTAAGCGCTCAAGGTCACCTTCTCATGGCACCACAGCTCACGCCACATGGGCCATTTGGCCTGCCACAATGGCATGCCACAGGGTCACGTTTGGACCCTTTCCTTTTCCTGTGTTATATGTTGCCCCGAATGTTTGTTTATTGCTCAGTTTTCTTTCTTTCTATCTCTCTCTCTCCCCCATGTGTATGGCCAGGCTGTGGAACAAGAAGTACCCCATCTGCCTGCTGATTCCGTCCGAGGACCACCACGTTCGGCAGGCCAACCCGGCAGACACGCAGGCCCCCGCAGGCTCCGACGACGAGCTGGCCGGCGACGCTGTCAAGGACCTCTTTGTGCGCCATCTCCGCCCGAACGGGCAGCACCTCTACCACCACTACCGCCACCAACACCGCCGTGGCATCTCAAGCCACCGCTGCTTCCGCAGTCAAGGACGACCAGGCAGCGCCTGGTGAGTGTGCCCCCTAGCGATTTGTTGGAATTTCTTCTCTTTGTAGACAGAAGATTTAAGTGGCCCGTTGAGCGAACAAAGCGATGCCCGTAACAGAAAGGCAGCCTCTTTGAAGGTGTTCCATTGCAAGAGGCGTTCTAAATCATGAGGTGTTCCAGAACGAGTGCCTGAGCGAAAAAGCGAGCTACTTGCAGTCAGTATCCCCATCACAAAAATGGGCCCCATCACAAGGCGTTCCATAGCGCAAGCTTAAACCGGCAGTAACGATAGTGGTATGCCGTAGATTAAGAGTGGAAGAAGCGAAATTCACAATGGTTGCAGACTCTCCCGTTACACAATGACATGAATGAACAACGGTACAATACATAGGAGACAGCAAAACCATTCAGAACTGTTTAGGTGGATCGCAAAGCAACACATCTCCAGCATCAAGATTGGAAAACTGCTTGACAACGCGAGGTGAAACAAGGCATTTCGGGCGTTAAGCTCGACATTCATGCTTTCACATTCACAACCAATAAGTAGTGCTTAGGTGTCCTTGGATTTTTTTAATGCACAGCTGTTAGCTAGCTTAATATGTCAAAAATCTAGGGTTCCAGGTATGCAGATTGCACACAAAGTGGCTCACTGCTTGACTGTTTCGTTACGGCGGAAAAACGACCCGATTTTGAGGGTCGTTTTTTTTTTTCTCTTGAGCTAGTGGATGCATTAAGCCTTGCTATGCATGAAAATGTAGCTTGTAGATTGATCTTCCAAAACACCTAACAGCAGTTTTGTGAAAGGTACAATTATTTACAGTTTATTGGTCAAATAATCTGAGAAATGCACAGAGAAAGTACAGTGTAGACCGCTTATAACGTATGTCGCGGGAGCCGCAAAAATCCGCACTATAAGCGGTACCGCACTATAACCAAAACGTGCGCGAATTCAACCAAATCCACCACCTACCTCTCAAGTCATGCTAAATTTTTTTATCACCGAAATGCACAGCACCTAAAAACGAAGGCAGGGTCTTTATTTCGTATTATTTTAACATCAGCCACTGCTGCAGGGTCTCACATTGCAAAAGCGCGGTCTTACAAACGGCGAGGCGGCTTTAACTTCCGTTGTGTTTGTGTTTTGAAAGACCATGGCTGCGTTTTTTGCGTCTATGAAGATACCGCAGGAACATGATAAGCGGGATTTTTTTTTTTTACCCAACCTGTGTTCACGATGCCGAAGGCGGCTGCTTATCAGCGCAACGTACCGGTGGTGGAAACCTTCGCGCCGGCTTGCTTGTTCGGAAAGAGCGGTGGCTTATCTGCACAATGTTCTAAAGCGTGAACCGCATGGAGCGATTTTCTCGCGAAAACGTGCAGCGCACGCCGCAGGCGCGGCGATGCCGGCGCGGATACAACTGGCGTAATGTGTGCAGCACAGTAAGAGGCGGCAACATGGCGTCGGCACTGGCTGTGAAGCGGTGCAGGTAGCACCAGCGACAACTTCTAACCGCTCGCTGAAATGCCGCACGAGGCGCAAGCGAAA
Source organism: Haemaphysalis longicornis (assembly GCA_013339765.2). NCBI lineage: Eukaryota > Metazoa > Arthropoda > Arachnida > Ixodida > Ixodidae > Haemaphysalis > Haemaphysalis longicornis. Next base: position 37,909,724 of record CM023458.1, read on the forward strand.
ATGCTCATGCAAGAAAAGAGCTGATAATGTGACCGCAAAGTGGAATATAAACTGCCATCCACGCTGCTTGTGAAAGCGCCCATCAAAAATACGGCGGTGGTAAGCCTAGACTAAAGTCCCTTCATCTGATCGAGGGACTTTAGCCTAAACACCTCTGGCGCGGCTAGGCGGCTTGGGCGCTTCGAATCTCCCGCCATTAGGTGCACGTCTTTCCATTGGTGCAAGTCGTCAGGCTCCTCCCACTCCACGCGAAGAAGCCACCTCGAGCGCGGAATCGTAGACGTGAGCATGAAAAAAACGCACCGCGCAATGCCAATGTGCACAATTCGTGTGCGAAAACGGGCCACGCGGTTCACGATTAATAGAAGCAACTTGCCACGCACGGACGGGGAGTCAGTCGCTATCTTCCGAGGTGCATCAAGCAAGGACAGCTGTGGTTATCCACGTACGCGCGAACTAAAGGGTGCCTATTTTTTTTTTCTTCTGTGTCGAAGTTAGAGGAGAGCAAGGGGTGCGCGCTGCGTCAGATGGCCGATTTCATCATTTCTTTTTTTCTTTTGCTACCCTAAAACCATGCCCCAGCTGTGCCGGTCGATCAGCAGACCCGCCGAAAAACCGCACTATAAACGGTATTGTGGTTCGGCCAACCGCATCTTAAGCGGTATGCTTATGCATTGAGTTCTATGGGAGGCAAACCGGTGGTCAGAAAAACCCGCGTTATATCCGGTCCCGCACTATAAGCGGTTTCGTTATAAATGGTCTACACTGTACACACAACGTATATAGGCAATTGTACTGAGCCTAAAAATTATTTTAGGAATTCTAAGATACGCAAATTGTTTCTACGTTCCTTGGCTATGATTCAATATATAAATCAACGCTGTACACCAAGTTTGGTTCTTTGCGGACCCGTCAACCTAGCAGAACTGACGGCTGTGCCACTCTGCGAAGCCACTCGAGGGCAAGTCGGCCTCTCTAAAATAGGCATCCAAGCATATCTTTTTGTGTTCTTACACAAAATCCTTATCACTTCGGTGTTAAAAAAACAAGAAAAATCCAGCGCTCCTGAGAAGCGTCACACATTGCTCCGCAGAGCTAATCTGACATGAGCGCCAGGCTATCTTGAAGGTGATAATGCGATACGGCGCAGTGAATTTGACAAAATATCCCCGCCGTACGTTGTCCAGACCCTACACATGAACCGCATTCTTTGGATAGGAAGCATGTTTTATTTATAAATACAGCGTGAAGTCAAAAACAAACCTACCTGGCAGCACCTGTCGAAGTCTAGCGTCTTCATCAGAACTAAATTCTAACGAATTTACATTGCCAGTGGAGTCATCACTTCTGCTGGGGTAACAAAAATCAGCATTAGCTAATGCTGAAGTCCCTGCCACAGCTGTTCGCTTTTTCGGAGCACGCCGTGAAGTGGACGGCACTTTCACGCAACTCGCCGCTATCAGGGTTCAAATTTCCCCCTCGGCGCACTCTCCACACGCAAAATGCCCACAAAACATACTAAAATCGAAAAATCAGTTGCCAATAAATACGCCGGGTGGCGTTAGTTGTCCGCAAGGCGCCTTTTTTAGCTTTCACAGGACGTTTAAATCATCGGAAACTCCTTGTCTGGTGGCCTATGGCACCATAAGGAAGGAGTTAACGGGGCCATGCAGACAAAAATTCAAGTCGTTTTATTCGAAAGATTTGGTGTTTTGTAGTTCCCCAGTGCTTTTTCAACAGCAAGTGATGCATGGCCATTCCCTTTCTTTCCTAATTATATAGCGTTATTTGAGCCAAGTTTACGTTAAATGCTGTGTCGGTGTGATTCTAACAAGACAATCTTTTTGATGAACCAAACTTGTGTTTTGTCTGCATGACCCCTTTTTAAGGGGGGGTCGTGGCTCTTGGAATCCGAAAATTAGTCCAAAAAATCGATTTCTAAAAATTTCCATTTTCTGAAAATATAGCTTTTTTTTTTTATTTATTTTTCGGTCAGCCAAATATCCAGACCCTGGAGTACGTATGTGAGCCGCAATAGCAATTTATAGTGCCGACAACCGCTAAAATTGGCCTAGATTCGATGTGAAAACAGCATGTTTTCGACGACTCGCTGCCCAGGTTCCACATGCACTGTGGCGTCTATTTTGGTCTCATTTGAAAGTGCATCTTTTCATAAACTTTTACAGATGTGGTGCACGATCAGCACCTCAGCCAACGACGTCAATGAGTAATGGCGCACTGCCAACGGCATAAAACTTAAGCGAATTTCTGGCTTTGCTTTTGTTCAGTTTTTCTGTCAAGCGCCATCCATATACAGGTGACTTTGTAAGTTTCTCACCAACTGATTTCAGCAAACTTTGTATGCTCGTGTTGAGCGAAAAGTGAGCTACGTTTTAAAGCGTTTTTTCACATGCATAATAAATAAAACTGTCACTAGTAGTAAAACTTCAGCTGTAAATTTCTCAGCTTCCCTTTTTTTGCATTTGTGGCTAGCCTTATGGGCGTTTTCAGGTTGTTTTTTTTTTTTTTTCAAAGGATTTCTATATATGTTTTACCATTGATGTCAGAGTGAAATGAACTGCATGCTGATGCTATTTTAATTGGCTCAGTGTGCCTCAAATAAATGTCAATATTGAGCTCATTAAATTTTCTGAAAACTGTACTTGGCATAATTAAGCTAATTTAATCCAATCACCTATTTTTACCAGAATATAATTAACATCAACATGCATGGCATGTCTTAAGCTACACATCCATACCACTTATATAAAAAAGATATACTAAAAAGCCTCTTAACAGCCCGTAAGAAATTACTTAATTGGGGCTCCAGTATTTTCTTTATAACTCAAAAAATAATTATCCCACTTGAAAACTGATTACATATTTGAAATGAGTAAGAGAAGACACACATGTGCAACGATTTTTTATTGTCATAGACCAATAATTAAAGTTCATTTTAAGACCAGCGTCGCCCCCCTGCAAACACTTGCTATCGACTCCTCAGAATGTATTTAGGTGTAAAGTCTCAGCAATCTCCTCCCGCAAGAGTAATGAAAACCCTTTGCCAGACACTCCTCTCTGCTTTCTTTCTGCTGTCGCTGCTGCGTTATGTCATGCGGTTAGACGCCGCCACGCAGAACCCAAGTAACGGCTGTGAGAGTCTCTGGTTTCATTAGTTGTAGAGCTGTATGTGTGAATTCAGGTGACGTCGCATGGGTAATGTTGTGGATGCGGTTCACAGCTTCACAGTCCAACCACCTTCACAGCGTGGATTGAAGCTAAATTTTTCTTTTATGTTCCCCCCCCCCCCATACACACACCCTGCAAAGTGTTAAAACATGCGGCTGGTGCCCTCTCATAACAATGTAAATACAGTAACTTGCAAGTGGCCAAGCATTATTTCCACCCCTTTATATCACGATGGGGATGTTCTAGACACTGAAAATAAATGCATCCGAGGGGTAGGTAATGCTTGTATTCACTGGCGAGGCGCGCATGCAGGCAACCATGTGAGTGCACCGTCACTCGTTACGTTGTGCTCCGCAGGATGGCAGTACTTGTCCATGCTAAGCACATGACTGTGTTGCACGTTACCAACTCTGCCTCGCCGAATGCAAAGTATTGCCTCGAGTCCAATGTGAGTGTGATTAATAACATCTCTGTTCACACCACCGTTGAGAATCGGGTTGAAACGGAGCAGACGATGCCCGCCGGTGTTTTTTTTTTTTTTATCTACATGCGGGCGCAGTGGCCAAAGCCGCGCCATGTCCGTGGCACATCGGCCATGTCTGTGGCCGTTTCCAGTGTTGCCAAGCGAAGAAATTGATAGCTAAACTTTTCAACGAATACCACCTACAGCTTTGACTGTTGCCTCCCCAATTTCTGTGCAACTCGCAGGCAATGCCGGCGTTTCCTCGAAGGAGCCCAGCTTGGGGAAGGAGTCCTCTGCCACGCTGGCCCAGAAGAACGGCTCGGTGTCCAAGGACGCCCAGCTGCCGGGCTCTGCGTCGACCCGGACGGTGCGAGTCGGCAAGCCGGAGCACGATGTGCTCTACCTGTTTGCACGCACCTGCAGGGAGAAGGAGGAGTGGTTCCGGAGGTTTCAGCAGGCCATCGTCGCCAGCAGTGAGTCGCGGGATGCGTCCTTGGGGGGGGTAGTCTTGTTGCGGTGCTCCTGGGCGATCCTGTTCAGTGTTCAAGCCATAAAAAGAGTCGTCGAGGAATCACTCCACTTCTTTCAGATACTCCTTTCCTAAATGACTCCCTTTAAGCCGTAGATGGAGTCATCTGGGGAAAGGAGTCGTCTACGCTCTTAATGATGTAGAAGATGAGCATTGTAGTCCACAATTGCCTACTACATGGCGATATCTGTGCATGTTGCATTTATAAGTAAATACGTTTCTTTGCAGCTCAAAAATAAAAGCGTGTTAATTCAGATGGTTTTGGAGGCAAGCACTTTAATGGGCTTAGTTTTGGTGGTAGCGTGCTGTGTGAAGTGCAGATTTACTCGGATGCTGGTGTCTGCTTTTCGTGCACAAAGCTTGTGCCAGCTTTATGCCCGTGAGAAGAAAGCTTTATAGTTACTACTCTTTCAGTGTGGGTGGGAATTGCTGGTTTCCTCAGAGATGACATGTGCCCCACTCCATGAGAGTGCTTGTTGTGGCAGAGGATGTCATCATAAACCTATTGCTCTCGGCATTGTGTAAAAGTTAGGATAGATGAAACATTACTGACTACTGTGATCATGATCCTCCACAAAACTTCTTGTTGGGCTGGTTGGTTCATGGTTGTGTAAGTAGGCCTAGTGGCCACTGAAATGATGTGTGATGCTTCCAAAGTCAAGCCACCATAATTTTGCTCAGAAGGATGCAAAGGTCTGCAAATTTTGATAGCGATCGAGAGCTGCTGGGATACAGTGTTGCCATTTGTGCATAACTGGGGAAATGATGTCATCAGTTGTGCAGAACCAAGAGCAGTCGCTAGTTGAGTTGAAAAGACAAACTTCTATTGGTGCTGGGGGTTGAAAACAGGTTCCTTTGCTTAGAAGTGGCAAACAGTTTTCCTTGACCCCTGGCTGTTTTTTAGATGGGACCATTGGGTCCTAATGGAAATTTTAGGGGCTGCTATGATGCCTAAGAAAAAGAGGAGTAATAACTTATCGTAATTTTTATATTTTGCCTGAAAGGAAGGCCGCAGCAATTGAGACAATATATTGGAGGGCCATTGCACAGAGAGAAAACTACCCCAGTACTTTACAGGCGTGCCCACGCATGGTACTTGGGGCATTGGCCAAAAATGGGGAGAAGCTTGTTTAGTCTCATTTACACCTGAAAAAAATTTGTGGCCAGCCACATAATTATGTGGCATAGCCGTAAATTTTTTTCAGGTGTGTCATACTAGTCTCCGCACAAACAATACCTTATACCTCGTTTTCTTGTACCTTGTTTTTCTTGTTTTCTTGCCTTGTTTTCTTATCTTATCTTCGTTTTTACATTTAAATTTATGTACAAAGTGTGTAAAAAGCATGGGCGGAAAAAGGGCCAAAGGGATGGGGGTGCCACTCTCACACCCAAATACGCCCCCTGGCTACTCCCATATCGCGAATGGTGGCTTGTTGTACTCCCCGCAACTACTGGTCTCCCATTTCGTTCGTCCCCACCAGTTTTCTACTGAAGTGTGAATTGTTCCTAGTGTTCTCGTATTCTTAACGTTCCTCACTGTCCGATGTACCCCCCCTGCCAGGCGGAGAGGGCCGAGGGAAGCGTGCGCACTTTGAGGACCCCGCCCAGCAGCCGCCTGTGACGTACGAGGCGTACATAGCGGAGCTGCAGCTGCGCCATCGGGAGCAGCTGTGGGCCTCGCCATGCCTCGTCGCGCCCAAGGGCTCGGCCGCCACTCCCGCCGCCCTGGGCTCGCCTCAGACCAACACGGTCGCACAGGTAATGGAAAGGAGGGCTAGACATATGGGAGAAGAGTGCTGAACAAGAAACCTGGGCGGGTTGGTACATTTTAAGGGGGAACAGGGCTCCTACAACAACCTCCTTTAAACTTTTAGGTAAACTCTGTGAAACTTGTTGGTCTTGCTGCTTTCCCCTATTTCAAATATGCCACTATTTTTTTAGTTGCCAAGATAATTAAAATAATTTGTAATTTTTGCGAGGAACACTAGACAAACAGTGTTGGTCATGAAACTGTACTCTTTATATTTTCCAATACTACACTGGTGAGTTCAATAAGAGAATCGGTCTTCTGATGCACCGCTTGGAACTAATTTTACAGCTCATTAAACTTTGGTGGCACCAGTGGCAACAAACCATTCGAATGCCATTGCAACACCAAAGTTTAACGAGCTGTAAAATTAGTTCCAAGCGGTGCATCAGAAGACCGATTCTCTTATTGCACCCACCTCTCACCCGTTTTCTCTACCCGTGTGCAATCCACTCCTGTCCGAACATGCCAATTACCCCAACAGCTGAGTTCTGTGTGACTGATGAGTGTTATGAGGATCTCGGGCGACCAAGGAGGGTGTGGGTACTTATCTTGTACGGTGTCTTCTTGCTCTTCCTCTTACTGAAAAAAAAAATAATAATAATTGCGCAGCCTGCACTTGTGGTGCAAGGCCGGAGAAACAGCAGAGCTGGCAGCCCCTCTCCCTTCGTTAGAGATCCAGCTGTTGCACCTCACATGGATTTCCGAGCTTATTGCTAAAAGGTCATCATGGCCGGCAGGTCCAGATCGTTTTGTCCGCAGCCTTTCACATCTCTCCCAAGTGGACTGCGCTAGAACCCGCGGCAACTGGCTTTGCAAACTCGGCGTCTGTGCTCTCCACCTCAGGCGTGAACGCACGTGAACTGGCGAGTAGAAGAGCACGCAAGATCACGCCACAAACGCTGGGCTGAGTTTTTTAGATGCGACGGCATCTCATTCACCTCGCCTTGTCCCTCCATACGGCGTTGTCGTTGTCCGTCCACACCCCTCCCCCATTCTCCTCGCCACGCGAGCTGCTCTCTCCGCTGCTAACCCCCTCTCCTCTCCGATAGCGAACACTCTCTCGCGAGGGGCATTGGATTGGATTCGATTGGCTTGGATTGGATTAAAGTGGATTGTGTTGGATTGTGTTGCGTCATAGCCGCGCCACGTTGCGTCATAGCCGCGGCAAGGGGGTTCACGGCACGTTTCACGCGATGGGAGAATCAACCTAACGGAAACAAAACAACCCCCATGCGTCGCATCACGCAAATAATAAAAATTTTTGAATGTCGAGCTAGCCGACGCCGGGCGCTCCCCACGAGGCGCACGCTCACGTGCGCCCGGTATTCTTTCTGTGTATCTTTTTCTGGTAACGCTATACAGCGGAAGTAAAGGCTTATGCAGCTGTGCTGTTTCAACGCGCCTCGCAGGGTGTCAAGTCGGACACGCAGTGGCTGAACGTGCTGATCGGGCGGCTCTTCTACGACGTGTTCACCCAGGAGGAGTGGGCGGACCGGGTCCGCAGGCGCATGCAGAAGAAGCTCAGCCGCATCAAGGTGGGTACATCCTGCCCGCTATGCACCCAAAAGAGATTTACAGGGGAGACCTGGAGTACCAGTGCACTCGGTGAAGGGGGCACTTCCGTCGCAATATGGGAGTTGGAATAGCGCACCATCGGTTTCTCGCAGGTCCCCTTCTTCATGGAGGAGCTGACGGTGACGGACATCCACCTGGGGTCGCAGCTGCCGTACGTGCGGCGCACCTCGGAGGCCGTGGTGGACAAGCGGGGCGTCTGGGTGGACCTGGACGTCACCTACAACGGCGCCTTCTACATGACCCTCAGCACCAAGCTCAACCTCATGCGCCTCAAGCGCTCCCAGCAGCAGCAGCAGCAGCAGGGCGCCGCCGAGGAGATGCAGAGGTGCCGCCTTGCCTCCTCCAAGTGTCTGTCTGTTGCTCTATCTTCAGGGGGTTACTTTTGCGTGCCCTGTTTCATTTACGCCCATACTTTGCAGTCGAGTCCACTTATAACGATACCGTTTGTAAAATATATCGGATATAACGTTGAACAACTATGGCACCGTCCGCTTTTGCATGCGCTCTATGTAAAATAAGCAGCTTATTACAATGCTCCAGTGCTGCGATATCGGATATAACGAATCCAGTTACAGCGTGCACCAAAAATGCGAGCTGCCGCCAACTCTCTGCACCGACTGCGCTGGCGGCCTGCGCGTGAGCCACAATGCACCTCTCATCCCTTCCACCCCAAAGAAAACGAGTAGACTGCACCACTTACGAGGAGACAAGAGGGTGACGAGGGGTGCAGTTTTCCTTCCATACCTCCCTCCCGGCGCCGCCACTTTGGCATCGTCCCCGTGCCCGCTCGCGAGCTTGTGTGTTCGCATGTTGTGTAATGTGTGTACCACTTTGAATTTGTCTGGGTGCCTCATCAACTGCCTCTGTTTTTCTGCATTGGGGATGTTAGGAGTAAGGGGCAACACATGCTGTGGACAACGATGGCAGTGACAACTGTGACGATGCGGTTGCACAGCCTACTCGGGTAGTGTCTTCGCAGGAGGCCCAACACATGATACAATCCCTCAGGGATTTCGTTTCCACCAAGTACCTTTCACTCAGCTAGGTGAAGCAACTATAGATGCTCTTGGAAAAGATGTGCACCAGCTTCGCATGCAGCAGACAAAGCTAACCAACTATGGATTCTAAGTAGTGCAGTGGAATTCTGATAATACGACTTTGAAGAGACCGCACGAACGCATCGTATGACCGGGGTGTCATATTATTGGGGCAAGGTAAATGCCGGCCTAGTTGACAGTCTGACGCGACAGGTGGGCTAAGAACTTGCTTCAACTATCCTACTTACTTAAGGTATTCTTGCATATTTTTGAACCCCTAACTGAAATCTAAAGTTTCTAAAAATAAAACTCCTATTTTGTGCCCCCCCTCCACGGCGTCTGCGTTAGCCTGCCGCCCATGCACTGCGCGCAACGCGACCCCTGGTGCCGTCTGGCGCTATTTATAGCCCGCCAGCCCTGCACCCTGCGTGCGCAAGATGAGGCCGACATGGTCGAGCAAATGGAGAACGGAAAGGTGAGAGTTGTGAAACTGCCAACGCCAAGCCTCGAACGAACGATTGTATTGGTGGGCGGGCGATTGAACAACGGCTGCAAACAAAGGGAACGGGTTGACAAAGGGTTTTGAAGACACTCATAAGTAGAGAGTACCAGATAGAGGGGAGAGGAACTGTGTGAAAGGAAGAAAGTGAGTAGAACGGGCGAAAAAACGGAGGGTCTTTGGGGCAATTTGGTCATTGAAAAGAAAGGTCGGGGATGAGGTGGTGACGAAAGTGGTGGTATAGATGGGAAATGACGGTCATTCCCGCAAGGTCCGGCGTAAGGAAAATACCGTGTGCACCTAAGCGTTATAACCATCGGGGTTTTAATTGCATTGTTTCTATGGGGAGGTTGCAGGGACCGCGGTGATCCGTCGTACGAAGCAAGTCGTCGCAAGAATGGGAAGTATCAATGGGGCCACTGTAGTACACCTTGCTTGTATGTGAATAAAAGTTTTGAGCTCTGTTTGCCTTTTATTTTGCAAATCCACTTGTAACAATATTCTCAAACGATAGGTTCCTTGGCATTGGATATTGTATAGTGGACTGACTGACTGCTACCGGGGCAATTTCCAAGGGGCCTGCAACTGGATGTCGTTCGACCAAAAGGCTGCCGTTCTTATCTACTAAAGCATCAGCCTTGGCTATCTGCAATTATTGTCGCCAGCGAGCATGTTGTGTTTGGAAGCCCCCTATCTTGCCTTCAAATGCTCGTTTCCTTCCATTACGCTGAGCGGCACGGCCGGCGCGAGGAGGTTTGAGGCTGGGCTGGCCACTGACGACCGACCCCGCTGAGCGGTAGCTAAGGATGTAGCCAAAGTAGGCAAGCTTGGCCATCGTCTGCTATAAAAAGAAGTCTGACGTACCGTCGCCAGAGGCCAATGGCTGCGCGCTTCTCGAACCAACCCTATGGGTTTCTCTAGGTGGTCTTGCGCCTGGTCGGTGACATCCGCTTCCATTCCACAGGGCTTTGGAGGCGCGGTGAAAGAGGAAATGCGCCAGGCCTTGTTGCGGGCCCTTTTTAATGAAATGATAACTCGGCTAATACTGAACGCGTTTAAACCATTTTTGCGCCAGGACGTTCTTTGGATAGTACTCCAACGATTGCGCACGTGAGAAAATCGCAACCTTTGGAACCCTTTTAGGGGCAAGCCTTTAATGGCTTCCCTCTCCTTTTTCCTACACAGCTTTGCAGTAAACCACGAAGGTTCTGACGACGAGAGCGCGGCATCTTCCTCCGATGATGAAGCTGCAGCTGACAAGGCAGAGGTGTCAAGTGCCATCTCGAGGGACCCGTAAGTGCTAACCAGCCAGACAAGACTCTTTCTGTTCTGGCAATGGATGCCACAGGTGTTGAAACAGATTTTTGGCGGAAATAGAAAAAGGATGCGGAACGTGGTACTATTGTATTCAGTGAATCTCTCTAAATGAATCTCTCACAGCGGACTTTCTCGGAGTTTTGTTCTGCATTTTCAGTGGAAATAGTGAAAACTGTGCAACTTTTATGTAGGCTTTAATACTGATGAAGTACTCCTTCTAAATGGTAGAAGTGCAAAATGGTACAAAGCTGCAATGGTGGCCCCTACTTTCTGCGATTCCGCGTATCCGCAAAAAATCAGAATTAGGTTTTCCCGCAGAAATCCAAAAAACCCGTAAAAGTGTGGCACTCTCCCAAAACGAAATGGTAAAATGGGGCGGAAAAGTGGTATTTTCTATCTAATCAAAATAGTTCATTTTTGTCTGCAACGTTTTTGCTGTTGAAATTTGAATTTGTATCTGCATATTCCTACTTTCAAATAATAAAAGTCTAGGTGGCGCAGCCTCCACCCGTCAGGGGCTTAGCCATAGCGACAGAAAGAGAACAACGCACACAACAGGGCCCGTCAGTTGCAAACAAAATGAAGGTTGCATGAGTGAAGTGGCTAGCAAGGCGCTAATATAGTGACACTTGAGTTCTTCAAAGTGTGAGGTGCTTATCCCCTGAAAGTTGGGTGTCTCTCAGAGAAGAAAAGTTTGGGGCCGTTCTGACTTTGGGAGAATCACAGCCCTAGCTGCTGAATGGAAAGTGTACCCAAAGTTGCCCAAGACCTATGTGACAGGACTTGGCACAATTTCTTTAAACAAGAAAACAGGTGAAGTTCATGGCCGGCTTTCTGGGCTGATGAACCTGTCCAACACTTCTTCCACTGCCTTAAATAACTCGGTGCAACACACTTGTGAAGCAGAAAAAAGGTTTGGTATGGGAAGTGTCTCAAAGCCCATCTCTTGGTGAAGAAAGCACAAAGTCACCATGTTCCACAAACAGCTTCTGCAGTTTTAAATGAAATCTAGCATGTAGGATTAGTGTCTAAAAATGAACTTACATGGATGCCTTCGATGTTGCCGCATTTTGCAGATTCCCTATTTAGAATGAGAATTCGAAATGTTCGCCGCAAAAAGTAGGGGCCTAGCAATGGCATTATTTGGTGAAGACAAAAATATACAACCCCAGACCCACAGACAAATATAAGTGGTTTTCAAAGTGGTCCCACTTCATTCAAATCTAAAGTGGTCCAACTTGCCTCCAAGCGGGACCTGAAAGTGGAGTGGTCTAAAGTGGTACCACTGAGGTCCTAATTTGGGACAACACTGCAATTGGTACCACTTGCAAGTGGTCCCCTAACAGGTACCACTTGTTTCAAAGTGGGAAGCTTGAACTGGTCCCACTTGCTGCAAGTGGTCTGCGAACAGATACCACTTGCTTAAAAGTGGTGCCTGAAGAGGTCCCACTTGAGGTGAAATAGTGACTAAGTACAACACTTGTTCAGCACTGGTTTTGGGTCGATATCTATGCTCACTGTCACACCAAGTAAGAAAAATACAAAAATCATGTTAGTTTGGTGTATAACGATAATATAATCTTCGGAGCCACTAAATCCTGAAGGAAATGCTTAGTCAGGTCATTAATATAAATTCGAATAATGAAGTCCAGAAACCCTGTCACCAAAAGTGTGGGGGCCTGAAAGAACGTGATCGAGTGACTGTATTTGAGTTTTTGTGGATTGATTGTTTGATATAGATTAAGGGGGAATGTGGGTCTTAAAACAGTTTCTTTTAATTTTTAAGTTAATTCTGTGAAACTTGCATCTTGCTGCTTTTTTCCCCACTGATTTCAAATATTCCATTATTTTTTCAGTCACTCAGTTCCCAAGATAATTAGATAATTAGCCATTTTTAGAGGAACAATATACAAAACAGTGCTAGTCATGAAACTGTAATCTTTATATTTTCTAATACTATGATCCCTGCTGAATGCAGTAAGAGAAGTGTATTTTTGATGGACTGCTTGAAACTAACTTTACAACTCATTAAACTTCGGTGTTTGAAATGGGTTTTTAAAATGGTTCCTTGCCACTGGTGCCACCAAATGCAATAAGCTGTACAATTATTCCCAAGCAATGCATAAAAAAACTGTTTCCTGTATTGCATTTATCAGTTTTTTTAGTAATTTAAAATATAAATTAGACAGTTTTATTATCACTGTTTTGCCTATTTTTCCTACTAAAATGGCTAATTAGTATCTGTAATTATCTTTCGAACTAACTGACTGGCCCAAAAAATACTGGCATATTTGAAATCAACGGAAAAAAAGCAGCAAGACTAAGTTTCACAGAGTTTACTTAAGAATCAAAAGAAATTGTTTTATGACCCATGTCCCACTTAAAAACGGCAGCAGTACAAAAACGGTGCCTTGTGAAGCGCCTGAACGAATGTGATTGAGCGAGGAAGAGTTAGAGCTCGAATACACTAATTGTTTAACATATATTAAAAACAGAGGCAGTGCAAGAAGTGTGCCTTGTGGAACACCGTAAGCTTGTGAAAGGGAGAAAGGAAAAGTTGGCATTGCCATTTGGCCAGATCTCAAGTACAACTATGCACTGGCGCCGAGGTTAGAAACAGCAGCGGTGCAAGAGCCGTTCCTTGCGGAACACCCGTAAGCTTGTGAAAAGGCCCTTGGCTCGATCTCGGATGCATCTGCCTGTGCAGGAGCTCGGCGTCGGGCACGGGCAAGAAGCTGCTGGAGCTGGTGGACAAGATAGCGCAGTCCCGGTACTTCCAGCAGGCGACGGAGAACCGGTACATCAAGCGCAAGATGGAGGAGGTCTCCAACACGCCCCTCGTGCTCACCGTCGAGGTCTCCCACCTTGTGGGCACCCTGGCCCTCAACATCCCTCCGCCGCCCACCGACCGCATCTGGTGAGTCGGTCTCTTCCCTCTCGGGCTTTCTGGTCATCTCGAGCCGCCTTGCATTAAAAGCAAGCTTTTTGCATTTCCACCAAGTTTGATTGAATGAAAGCTTAGCTAAGACTATGCAAGTGCTTTAAATCAGTTTATTTTGTACCAATGGGAGAAGCATATTAACAAAAGCCAGGCATTTCGGGGCAAGGTTTTCCGACTGTTAGGAAAGAACATTTGCATGCACCGTTGAGAAAAACAGGAAGCATTGGGTCGTAATGTGAAACACACATTTTACTTGGTCAGATTCCTGCAAAGGCACGCGTCCGCATTTGCTCATGCAGGTATGGCTTCCGCACGCTACCGAAGATGCAGCTGCTGGCACGACCCAAGCTCGGAGCCAAAGAGGTCACCTTAGCCCGTGTCACAGAGCGCATAGAGAAGATGCTCTTCATCGAATTCCAGGTGGGCGATGTTGGCTACAGCACACGGCCTGGTGGTGCTTGCTGGCACTGAATGTGGACGTGTGGAGTTAATTTCGCAATCGAACAAATTCAACTTCGGAAACTTATACATACCTTATTTTCACGCGTATAACCCGCACAACAAATGCAAAAGCTTCACTGGCAAAGTAGGGGTGTGCATAATGCGCAGGGTTTTTCTTTTAGTGCAGCTTCACGTCAATGCGCATTGTGCCGTAAAGCTCCTACGCAGTGACACTGACTAAGCCTTCATGGCAGCGATTGCGAAAAACAAACGAGGACAAGGAAGAAAAAACAAGGACGAGCGCATTCTAACAACTGAATTTTATTAGTGAATTGTGACTTTCACCTGGCAGTCAGTGTGTTCTACTTGCTAAATATACACTTTTTCTCTCTACGTAGTATGTGATGTGTTGCTTGAGCAGTAGCTTTAATGCAGCTTTTCCTGTATCAAATGTGCGGGCAATACGCGAGGATTTTTTTTTCTTTCCCGGCGGGCTGAAAGTGGGGGTACGGATTATGTGCAGGGGCGGGTTATACGCGAGAAAATATGGTAGTCACTTGCCGAGAAAGCAGCCATTGCTTTCAAATTTTCACTGGGAAGTTTTTTTTTATTATTACAGTTTACGCTCGTTCAGTGGATCCGGAAACAAGGGACTTTCGGTTACAACAGACCATTTCTGTTGGTTTGTCTGGACCCCATGCATTTTAAATGGAGTCCACTCCGCTCATAACGCACCCGGCTAGAGCAGACTATCGGCTACAACAGACTAAATTTTGGGCGAAAATTGTTTCGACTGAATGTTTATAGCGGACTTCCGCGCGGGACGGCTCCGATGTGCTTTTTTTGTTAATTTTGGCAAGAAACTGTTATGTTTTTCTGCAACATTGCTGGCAGCAGGGTCGTTGGCGCAGCCAAGCCAAGTCAGTGGTATGGCTTTTTTTTTTGTGTGCGACCAGCGGCAGGTAGCTGATTTCACTGTCCGATAAATTAAGCGTAATTAACGCTGTTGAAATGGGGAAAAACAGGCTGACATCGCCAAAAGTACAGGCCTGTCTAAGCGACGGTTCGCTTACCGTCAAAAACAAGGCCGTGCAGTTAAACGCAACTCCTGTGAGATTGAAAAAGTGGTGCACTCGGAGGCGAGTCTGCCCTCGTCAGTTTTTTTATGTAATAAAAACTCCGGTTAAATGACGTTCGGCTTTTATTATTCCCACGATGCATCGTTCCCGTTCCGTTTGGTGAAAAAGGTAAGAAATGCCTCAAGTAGGTTGTTCCCCATCCATTGTGTGCAATCTGCCGGTAACCGTGCTCGTCCAACTGGTCTAACTTAAGATTTTACAGCTGTCCGTCATCAGAATTTCATTACAGCTTTTCAATGACCAGACTAAAACCGCTAAAAATCTGGAAGCTGCCTTGAGGGAACGTCAGGCAGCGATCCGATTTGTTTGACGAATGGTTTCGGGAAAACCTGCCTCGTCGTGAGGGGATTTAAAAGAGCCTAGCTAATGCTGATGGCCACGACTGATGTTTTATAGCTGGTAATAATGGCGCCTAGTTATATTCTTGCTTTATTTGCTCAGCTTATCATGCGTCTTTACACGCTTGACCGCATGCGCTAGGCCTTTTCCAAGTGCCGGTGCTAAGCTTTGGAAACGGTGTTTACGCGATTCTTTGCCCTTGCGCGAACACTGTGCAGAGGTGCTGCAGGCGTGTAGAAAAAACGAAGTTGTACTATGCATATGCAATCTCGGTCAAAGTACCCACTTGGAGGACTCGTACCCCCCCTCCCCCCCCCCCCGTCGGATACTGCATACTTCGGCTACAGCGGACGTTTTTTTCCGGATTCAGAGGGTCCGTTGTAACGGACGTAGACTGTATCTTCTTTCCTGAATAAAGTTGAATCTCCTTTTCCAGTTTGTGGTAATACAGTGTAGACCGCTTATAGCATGTCGCGGGAGCTTTAAAAATCCACAATATAAGCGGTACCGCACTATAAACAAAACATGCGCGAATCCAACCACATCGCAACGTACCTTTCGGTCATTCTTTGTTTGTCATCACTCAAAGAAAGGCCTCATAGAAACAGACGCGCAGTCTTTACTTTGTCTTTTTATCCCGCATCAGCCGCTGCTGCAGGGTCTTAGAAGCTGCTGCATATATCTTGCCTACTGCGAGCCTGTCTTTAACTTCCTTTGTGTCTTGAGCAGGCACGGCTGCGTTTCTTAGTGTGGATGGATGCCGTGGGACAGTGTGATAAGAACACAAGCAGGTATTCTTTCTTTTTCAACGCACTTTGCGTTTGCGAGGCCGAGGGCAGTTGCTTATCAGCACAACGTTCAGGTAGTGGATACCTCCGGCGTTGTGGCTCGCTATCTCCAGATGTTGGAAAAAGGGAAGGGCACTTGCTTATCTGCAGAACGTTCTAATAGAAGCAACTTATCGCACCGAAGGGGGCTCTCTATCTTCAGAGGTGCGTCAAGCAAGGGCAGTTGGGGGTTATCACACGAGTACAAACGGAACAGGTGAACTAAAGGGTGCCTACCTTTTTCCTTTGTGTGTCGAAGTAATAGGGGAGCATGGAGTGAGCGCAGCGTCAGATATGGCTGATTCAGCCTTTTTTTTTTTTTTTTTTCGCGATCCTAAAACGATGCCCCAGCTGCGCCAGTCGATCAGTGGACCCGCCAGAAAACTGCATTATGCATACAGTATTGTGCTTCGGCCAACTGCATTTTCTATCTCTTTACCTACATTAACCCTTTCACTGTCGGGTGTTTCTGGCCGTGACGTGCCCCCAGGGTCGGCTTGGTTTCCGGAATATCAGGGAAGAGCATAGTGATTCATTTGACTATGATTGCGTCCGGAACGTAACGCGTCGATAGGAAAGAGCGTGGCTGAGAAATCTCCTTTCTTCCAGATATTTTCAGTTCACCGTGCACGCTTCCAAGACAACGACCCCATTGTTTCAACATCAGAATCTGACGCTGTGGAACTCTCACCCCTTCCTCTGAGGAGGAACTCTCAGAATGCGAATCGTATTCGGATTGTAATCGGATTAACCATCGCTCCTGTCCACAGTCGAAGGCCTCACGTGGTCAGCCATCCAAAAGTAACCGCGTGCATAGAGGGAGCACTTTTAGCAGCTTGCACAACGCACAGAAACGACGTGTTGCGAAATAATGATGGCAGATAGAGATAAAAAGAAGATACAAACATTGATACAACCACCTCGTTTGCTGCTGACAGCGGCAAGTGAGGGTGCGGCGAGCAAGCGAAAGCCGGGATTGAGTCATGTTTCAGTGTATTGGAGAGGCAACGGTGCACTGGGCTGACTAAGAAGACGCAGGAGAAACGAACAAAAAAAAGAAACCTAGAACCCTGTTGCGGATGGCACAGCAACCCATGCACCCGTAATTGCACGGGTGCCGCGTGGTCACTGGTCACTCATCCCGACATAGTATGGCACGCGGAGCGACCATGCCCCCCCAGCAACGAAGGGTGGGTGCGGTCGCTCCGTACTCTTCAATATACCGTCGTTGAAAGATGCTAGTGAGTAAAAATGCAAGCTACTAGAAAGATTCGACAGATGGCGCGAGCAGTCCAGGCGTGCCAGCTTTGCGCTGTGGCACGAATTTTTGAACGCACAATGGAGAATGTACCGGTACATCAGTGACAGCAAAAGGCCTAAGTGGTGTGCTTACACATTTAGCTATATGGGAGGCAAACCGGTGGTCACAAAAACCTGCGTTATTTCCGGTCCCACACTATGAGCGGTTGCATTATAAATGGTCTACACTGTACTGTAATGCATAGGAATTTTTTGCTGTGACTACTTCATTGTGAACAGTGTAATATCTGCAAAGAAAGTGTAACTGGTGGAGATGAAACATTTATTTCTTTTGATAGTGCAAATGTAGATCATTAATTAAGGCCTAAAAACAGAAAAGTGCATAATCAGACAAAATGAGAAATTTGTCCAATTTGCCCATTGTTAGCCAAATATGGCCGTTATTATCCGTTGTGCAAAACACAGAGCAAACAAAACATTTAAATGGGAACTTCAAAGAAAACTGAAAATCATCTGTAGAAACACTGTCTAATCAAACACCTTACTTGATTAAAAAGAAAGTGAAAAGCAGAGACGGCTTCTGGGATAGTGTCTTCTTTAATGCCACCAATGAAACATAAAGCTTGTAAAATGCAGAAAGCAGAATACTCATGCATTAGTCAATGTTTTGAAAAATTTCTTTAACATTTTTCTGTGGTGGCTGTCAGCGTGTACTCGCCTAGTCTGCTGTGTGGAAAAACATGTTCAATCCCTAATTCGTTTGAGCTGCAACATTCAATAAAAAACTAATTTTGCAAATAATGTGGGCATTCAACAATAATCTGATGCAGTAAGGTTGCCTGTTCCTTGCTTTAATAGCCTTCTAAAAAAAACCTTCTTTATATCTTCAGGCTTAATTTTAAGAAGTGGCACAACTGTTATCAGCAGTGGTCTCAAATGCTGTAATCTTGTAGCACAGACCACACTTAACCGATGCCTCTTGTTGTATTGATCTTTTCTTTTTTTCTCTCTCCTTCCACAACCCTTGCAGAGGATTTTTGTCATGCCCAACATGGACGATTTTATGGTCCCACTCATGTACAGCGACATCACGGAATCGTGAGGCGCAGAAAATCTGCTGCGCAGCCCGTCCTCGCCGAAGATGATTGGAGACGACCACAATTTCGTCGTCGGTCCCGACAGCGGCATCCCCGCTTGCTACCGTGGAGAGGACGCCCACATGCTCGCTGAGATTACGGAGCAATTTCCGTTTTTCCCTGAACCCTTCTGTTGATATTCTACTCGTTCTTTTCTGCATTTGTGGCCGGCCGCAATTTCTCTCAGTGCTTTTATCGTAGCACTCACTCGCTCTCTTAACAGTCTTGTTGCCTCCCTGTCTCTCTTTTCTTTGTGTTTGTCCCATTTATGTGCACCTAAGTCCGTGAATTTCTGTAATAATTGGATTTGATTTCTTTTTGTGTACATTGCCTATGGAAAGAAAAATCATTTGTTTAGATGTTTTGTATATTAAAGTACGCTTTGATTACCAAAAATATTTGCCGAGATTAGTTGATCCTATTGCTGAGTTTGGGTCTTTGTGAAGGTACCTCTAAAGCATGCAGTTCAAATGTGTTGCTCGTTATTCGTTGCGTATTCTACTTTGAAGAAACTTGCGCATCCTTGCCCGTGCTTGGGTCCTTGCAAAATAGCGCATAGCAGCAAGCCTCTATACTCCTTACGTAACTTCTCCCTGAAATTAAGTCTTGCAAGCCTTGACAATGCTTCAACTGTGACGACAATCTGCGATTTGGGCTCCGACCGGCACTGAGCTTTTCAGTGGTGTCGGTGGTGCGACCTGGTGTTAAGCTTTGCATCCAAAGTTAGGCCTAACGTTATCTTTAGTGCACATGTGGGCGGTCTGGCCTTTCCATACAGTCTTTCACACTTAGCAGTTCTTGCACGCTCGCTCGGTCGAAGTCTTTTCGTACGAATCTGATAAAACGTTTGGCACTTTGTCCGTGGCAAAGCTTGGCAGGAGTGCACATGAGGGTAATAGTACAAGGTAAGGAAGTATTACAATGGAGGAACGGCGTTTGTACGCACTGAGATTTTGGCACTAGGGTTTTTCAAATGGCGGGCTGAAAGAGGCAAGTGTCTTCCACAGTTGTTCCTCCCGAGGAGGTCCAGATCTCCCGGTGTTGTGCTTGGTTGAGACAACTTAGGTGTGCCCCAAGGTGGCGTACTATCTTTGATGATGTTCCGAAGGTGAGTTGCCAATGGTGAAAGCTTCACCCTCGAAAGCATTGCTTTATCTGGCTACCTTGGTGTTTTCCTCAGTGTTTCTGTGATCTGTGTGGTATGATCTTGATGTTGTGTGCAACTTGCAGTGTCTTGCGCAACCTGTGAGCAACTCCATGGAAGTCGTTGCTTCGGTGCTAATTTTGCATGCGCCTGCGTTCTACAGTGAAGCTTTGGTTGCACCTGTGCGAAGTGTTTGTTTGCGTGACGTGGTGCTCTGTGTGTTGTAATACTCTTTGCAAGGAAAGGAGAAAAAAAAAACCCCAAGAGATTTTTGCAGTGCTTGATTTCATCTTGTGTCAGCTGTGGCGATTGGTGGTGCTTAAATTTCGCACGAGTGTGTTGTTGCCCGATGTCTTCCTTAGCAGTATGTCATTGTCGAGTGCGCCTGAAGCATGCGGTATTTCTGTCAAAAAAAAGCGTAAACTCTCCCCTTTGTAGCCATTTACTACACATCGAAGTCACGTTGGCAAGGACTCCTGGAACAAGCTGGCATTGGAATGGCAAAGGGATTGATTTTATGCAAACGGCACTCGGCTTTCCACTGTAAGGAGTCCAAATAGCTTAACATTTCCCCTTTTTTCTTTTTTTGTTGTTGTGTGGCTACAATATTTTATCACCCTGAAATTTAGGCAAAAAATGATGACATTAGAACACAGCTATGCTTTATGCAATCCTGATTCATTATGCTGCTGGTGTATGATTTTGGAACAATTAGGCTTAGAAATGCATTAAAAAATGCTGCAGGAATTTTTTTTTTTTTTTGGAAAAGTCCAAGTTGTGGAGTGTGATCTGATGGAAGTAAGAAGAGAAGTATATTGCATATTTAATATATGTCTCCGAGTACTATTTTTGTTGTGGTGTGTTTGTTCTTCTGTGGCTAAAGGTGAAACGGTGGCTTAGCTTTTACCAAGGATTTTTTGTCCGCGCAAAGTATGTAGACTGCTTAATGCACGGCAGGGTTGAAGAGATAGTTTTCTGTAGAGCTTGTACCCTTTTTTTTCCGTCTCGTCAAGATTTGGCAAAGATGACGTTTTCCGTCCAAGGCCGCTGAGGCTTCTTGCCGCCGAAGGCACTTCGAAAACATTCCTTTTGTCACACACACTTGCCCTCAACTGTGAACTGAACAGATTTCAATATAAGCCGAGATTGCTTTATTGTGTATATTTAATGCCCAAAAAAGGGTGGCACTTGTGCAAACATTTATTTTGTTTTGCAATAAGTGACACTGTTCTGGCGACTTCATTGTTCGCCAAATTTACGGGTTACACACGAGAAAGTGGTGGCGGGAAGTTTAATGTTTCATTTCAACCGCGAAAAGTCTCATCAATTTTGGAGAATTTTGTGTTTCAGTACACTTTTTTTTTTTTTTTTTGCTGCACATTGCGTCCCACTCAGCATTTGTTCTCTCGCTGGTTTTCAGGGCTAGCAGTCTGTCGCACAGCTGGGGGGTCAGCTTTCGTGCTTGTCACTTTCTAATTTGACGGCATTTCGAATAAGCGAAGAATTTCGATCAGGTCGAGGAGAGTTTGAAATGTGTATTTGTGGAAAGAAAAACTTCATCACAATGGCCACAAAGGTGCATTGGCTTCCAACTGGATGGTGGTTCACTGAACAATGACATTCGAAATGCAAGCACACTTGAACGCTGTACTTGCTTGCGCCGTTTTTTTCGCTGTTCACCTAAGTTCTTTGGCATTGTGTGCCCTTCCCCTAGTCTCTTGGGCGCTTTATTAGTCCTTTGCTTTCGTGCAATGCAAGAGAGAAGTTTCGAGTTATATTTTAGCGTATATATATTTACATGTACGTTCGTGTCTTTTACCTGTGGCATAAGTGTTCTAGTCTGTTCTGCAGTGATTCTGTCTCTCCGAGGAGACTGCACAGCCAGTGAGGTGAGAGGTTATGGCTTTGATTTTACTGAACACTGGCACTCGCACACCTTGTCATATCATTTATTAAAGGATTGAAATTTCTGTACACTGGTGTGTGAGTGGCGTCTTGCTGTTGCGTGTTTTGTGCACCCGATGGTGTGTTCATCTCGCTGTGGCTGCACCGGTGGCACACTGGTGCAGTTTTGGGGGGGTGAAGAGCAGCGCATTTTCTAGCTGGACGCATCCCTGCTGCATGTTTAGCACTGGCCTGTCAAAACAAACTTTTTACTTTTGCAAGGCATAGAACGTGTGGGCCGAATTCTGTTGAACGGAACTGGCGGAAGATCCGTCCTAAGTGCGTGGCAAACAGGTTTTTTTTTTTCTGTGTGCGAATGTGTGGGGAGGATGCTAGAGATGGATTCACCACTCATCAGGGGCGATTCTTACCAGCAACTTTCAAAAAAGTACCAGGGCACCACGACACACGTCTACAAAAGCAGTCCTTTGCGCTCGCTCTGGCATCGGCGAGTGTGGATTGTTCCAATTAATTGCAGCGTGCTAAATCTTTCTAATGAGCGGGTACAGCATTTTAGGGCAATAGGTATTGCCTTATTGCCTCAGGTGGTACCGATCCCCTTAGTACAGCATTGGTGCGGCTTTCTACACGCGCAGTGGCACCAATCAACGAGCTAGTAAACTCTCTCTGCGAGGTTATCTCGGTATTGGTTTTTCTGCTGAGGAGGCTTTTCGCTGGTGTGGCAGCTACTGTATTGCTGCAAACAGCCACAGAAAAACCCGGCTTAGGGGTAGATTACCCATAGGATGCTGTGCATGAATTGATTCTTTGTTTTCTGTATGGTGCCAAGAAAGTTCAGAGCACGGGGTTCAAGTCTGCAAGACTAGCAGACTAGGGAGCATAGTTCTACATCCACTTCCCTCTAACAACTTCGTACAGCACCCCTGCTCCGTATATCGAAAAATCATCTCGGCTGGTCCTACGAGTAATAGAGACTGGTGAATGTGCTCCAGTTGTAGCTTTGCAACAAATTACGCTATCTCGAAGCAACCTATTGTCAGTGACCCATGGCCACATCTTTTCTTGGTATTTATTATTTCCCAGTCACTGTTGTTAAATATGGTGTCATTCTCTTGACTTAAAGAAACACAGCTATAAAGCCCTACAGGGGGCAAAAAAGAAAGCCGTCGATGCCTTGAGCTTGGACAGTCTGCCTCTGAATAGAAACCTTTTGTGGCCATTTCCTCGTTTGCGCTCACTGTGTCATTAAATTTTTTTTAAACAAGGGGTTAATGTACGATTTATCACAGCCTCGGTCAGCTAAGGAGATTGCGTTTCGCACAGTTCTCGATCGGCAGCCCTGGCATCTCTGCACCTGGGAGAGCAGAGAAAGAACTAATGCTCGACCCATCATTCAAGAACGGTGCACGTTGTATTTTCCCCAAGTTTTGGGGGATGGCGGGGTTTGAGTGCCCGTTCTCAGTCGTCAGATCCCCACGAAGCATTGGACCATAAGTGTACGGCAGGGAAGGTCGGGATTTCCGTCTCAAGTGTGCTACGGACAACTCATGGTAGTGATCTGTATAGCGTGTGCTGCGTGGACAGTGATGATCGAGCTTAATAAAAAACATTTCTACCGTCAGCTGTGGTTTTCTTTGAGCTTATCCACTGAGCACACTGCATGTGATGGCCATTTTGAGGATTACTCCCACAAGTTATCCATGTACTACACACGAAAACAAGTACTGCCTGAAGGGATTGAAGCCTGAACAACACATTTCGAAGCAGTTGATACGGGAGAGAGTGTGCGATGACCAGAAAAACGTCTAGAAACTCCAACAATCTAAACATGCCAAACAGTATAAGAACTTACTGTATCCTGATGCCCTAGGCAAGCGTTTTGATGTTCAACAGTCTGATGTTGCTATGTACTACGACACCGTGATCGGATCTTATTCTGGTGACGGAGTGCTGTTCCTGAGACACCCAGGGCGTGCATTTCGAAGTGATTCGCTGCCCAGCGCCCTCAGTAAAATAATTTCACCAGTATAACTCATTTGAATTAGTACGGTAAACTGAGCCATTTCCTTGCTAAAACCAATGTCAGGGGTGGTGCCATTCATAGAGTTTCATACTAATATACATATCAGTATGAAACTCTATAGTGCCATTGTCATTTCCAAATACAGTTTGGAAATGGCTATTAAAGATCTCTAAGATTATTGAAGAGCTGGAGCAGGACACTTAATCTATTGCGGAAGATGACAGGCAGGCCATTTTTTTCATAAAACAGCTTAATGTGGTATTACTGTAAAACTTTCCAGCATCAGTCATTTTAGCTCCACGCAGAACAAAGAGGGGGTCCAACAGATGGCGCACAAGCAGGGCCAATGCTAGATAATTTGCTTCAAAAAGTGGGCCCACTGTAATCATAATCGGGGTTTATCCAGAATTTCCATTGGGGGTGGGGGGGAGCTCGAGGTTGGGGGCGGTTGGGTGTGGTGTATATGAATACCTGGGCAGGGTGTTCGTGGTTCTGGAATCTTTTTTGGTGGGGTGTCGAAAATCCTTCCGGGTACCAAGCTTGACCAGATTTGTAATATAAAAATTTATTGGGGGAATTCCGCATTGAAAGTTGGTTTTTCTCATGTCGCATTTACTACAATTACGGAATATTGGTTCCATGAATGAGAGCGGTAAATACGATCAGAACATACATGAAAGGCATCCTGCCAATTAATTTGTAAAATTTGAATACGCCTCAACCTCGCCCCAAACAGAAAACTCATTTCGTTAGCTCATGACGACAGGGTCACCAAGAGCCAGAGGGGCCAATTGGTCCGTCAATTCATTGAAGATGATGCCTGGGACCCACATTAACCGAATCTCGCGAAGCTTGTCATGAACGAATGAACGGAAGGACCAGGAAGTAGAAGGATCTTTTTCAGTTATTATGGCGCTACACACAGAGAGGGAATCTGAGAGTAACAACGTCCGAATATCTATGCTAGAATTCTTGAAGGACCACAATAATCGCGAATAATGAAGCCTAAAGCCCGTTCTACATGGAGCGAATTTCGCCTGCGAATCCGCTGGAACGAACATTCGCACTTGCGAAGTTCGCAATGCCTGGAATTGTAGTCTACATGGGCCTGCGAACGCCGCGATTTTCGCATTTCAGATGCGCCTTGTTTGCAGACTGAATTAAGTTTGCCACCAGCAAAGGTTGTTGTGATTTTAACAAGGGTGGTTTTATTTTACTTTCTTGGCAAGGTGTTTCTGCCTGGTTTGCGGGAAATATAAGTTTATTTGCGGTTTATATAAGAATCGCCAATTCTTATCAATATACGCACACACAACAGAAAGACAAAGTTTTGGGTGCCCGCGCTTTTGTCGCGCTCATACAAGCAACGCCATCTGGTTTCCAAGCGTGCAAGTGGTGCCGAGCTGTGCTCCTATTGGCCGCAGGTCCGGCCCCTCTACGCCGCACACGCCGCACAAGCGGCGTTTGCTCGACCGCTTCAATGTTTGGCACTTTGCCGCAGCAACGAAAAAGGTGGTTTTGCCGCACGCGCGGCGCCGCATCAGCGAATTCGCAGGCGAAATCGCTCCATGTAGTACGGGCTTAAGACAGTGGAACCCCGCTGGTACGTCCCCCGGACTTACGACGACCCGCTTCTTACAACGGATAACCACGGTCGCGGCAAACTGCCCATAGAAACAATGCATTAAAAACCCGATGATATGACGCTCGGGTGGACACGGTCCGCTTCATACGACAGACCTTGGCGCGGATAAACTGGCATTTTTCCCGTATTTTGCACCGCTTCTCGCTGCGTCCTCCGACCTTTATACTAACCCCGTTTGACGCTGCTTGATGTGCAAAAGGTCCGCATGCAGGCGAGACCACTGGCTGAACAGAGCAGGCAGGCCGGGTACCTCGTGAGGCGGGAGTTAACCTTCGACGGCCCCACGCGGCAGCAGTACGCCAACGCGCCAAACCGCGAGAAGTCATAGTTCAGGGTTCAGGTGGCTGGCGGACCGTGAATTTGAAGCTCCCATCGAGCCACCGACGAATGCGCAAACACTACGACACAACCCAACGGCGATGACTGAACATACCGCTTCCCTCGCCCGCTCCATCGAAGTTTCTTTCTTTCCCGACGCTCTCTCCCCCTCTCTCTGCTCTCTGCATATCAGTGTTTTTCAAAGTGGCGTTGTCACTCCGCTTCTTTGTTTGCTACGTTGCTTTCATTCACACGCGTCCGCCGCAAGGATGGAGACGCGTATACGTTGGCACCGCCATTCGCGGTCACTCGCTGGCCGTCGCAGCAAGTCACTGTAGCAAGACTACGCTATAATTTTCGCCGCAACACGGTTTACTCGCGAAGTTTGAATCGGCTTATCTATTTAGCGTTGCTGGGTCTTGCGGGAAACGAAAACACGTATGTGTTGAGCACAGAACCGTTCAAAGGGTGTCTCCACCCTGTACGGGAATTTGATTTTTTTTTTATCTCCCCCTTGTACTATCGTTCGATTCGCCTAGCCTTGGCAGTTTTGCACTGCTTTCGCTTATCTCCCACGCGCAGGGCGCGGGGTTGGCGGTTATAAATAGCGCCGGATGGCACGGGACTCGCGTAGCGCGCGGCGCTTGGCTGGAGGATTAGCTCGAACGCCGGGGAGTGGAGGGGGGCACAACATATGCGTTTATTTTTTAAAGACGATAGTCTTTCTTGGGCTACTTAAACCCAGAAATTTTGGACTGGCTGTCCGTCTGTCTTTCTGTGACTCGATTCAGCCACCCGGCCAAAGCAAAAAAAATGACTGCGCAATAGTCTTATATAGTCAATGCTAAATCTACCCGTCTATGTCCGGTGTAATGTTCATACTTGTCAACACTGTTGAAGAAGAACAAGACATTACGCGAATATGAGGCAACAAATCAATGCAAAAATGATATTTGCAGTGTTCCTTTATAAAAAAATCAAACATGTTTGACTTTTTCGAAATTGAATACTTCATCAACTGCAGAAAAGAATTCACTCTGCCGTCGCCTGCTGTCGCCCGCGCCACTATAGCTTCTGGCACCATTTTAAGAAATCAACCGGAACAGTTACGAAAGGTTCCACTAAATAGGTTCCACGTTCTGCTTGCAACGCACGTGGAGTAGGGAAACGCGGTTCTATAAACGTTGAAGTATGGCACCTCGATTAACGCGCGTCTTCGCCGTACGGCAGCGTTCGCATCGAGACACCCGGTTTGGAGCATGGAACGCTGGAAATTTAAAATGATTTAGGCAAACCTTTGGCGTCTTTACCTTGGGAGGAGCGCGACGCAAGAGGAACAACATGAGAGGTGAGCGAGAAAGCGAAGGGAGGCATTTACTTCGTAAAGCTGATAAAGACTATCGTCTTTTGACGGCATTTGCAACGAAAGGAGCAGATACGCGGCCAATTTTTTTAACTTGGTATTTCAGATAAAAGTTCGAAAATCACGAGAGAACACGCTAAATACAGTAGTTAAATAAGTACTATAGCTCACCTGTCACGTGAGACCGTCTTCTAGGCTGTAATTTACCTGCCCCGCGGTCGACACCCCGGTCATACGACGCTTTCTCGCGGTGCCTTGAAAGTCGTATTATCGGAGTTCCAATGTATAATCAAGCAGCCCAATTGAGGAGGACCAATCGAGAGGCTGAGAGTATATGCCAACTGCAGCCTTGCCATCACCTTCCGACTCATTGGTTCGACGCATGATGACATATGAGTTGTAGAATAGATAAATGTTTTTCAAGTAAACATTTGAGTTTTCGGGCCGGCGATAATTTAGAATTCTATTGAAAAATATTGCCTGTGATTATTTCAACAAAAGACAAGTTATTAGTAGAAGGACGGGGTGAAAAATATTTGTGTAAACAGGCTGAAGCAATGTCTGAGTGCAATTCAATTGAGTGTGTTGAAATCGGGGCCACGCAATTTTTAGAAAAAGTTCAGGCGTCAGGAGGAAAATTGGTGGAGCCTTAATGATGGAGACTCAAGCATAATTCGGAATGTTAATACAGTAATTAACTAGTTTATCGATATAAAATTGAAGGAAAACGCGCCTCAATACAGAGTAAGCTACATCCAGGGTAACCAAACATCGACGCAAAGCTAATCTCGGGCAAGTGGGCACGCTCCGGCACGTCATCGGAGAGCGCGATTTCACAGAGACCATATCCCCCCACCCCTTATACCCAACCCTCCACCACCCCTTGCTTACCAGCCCCGCCTTGGAAGACCAGCTCGTCCTGATCTCCAGGGGCCAGGCAGCCGAGGAAGCATATGGGTCCCGTGAAGAGAGAAAAAAAAAAGTTGTTCCCTCTCTCTCTCTCTCTCGAGCAGGAACAGGTTTGTATGTCGCGAAGACAGAAAATAAAACAGAACCAAATACCTCCAGTGTACGCATGGAGAGCTTTGCGATCACTGCGCTGCCTGCCGCCGCTTCTCCGCGGAGTTGACGGGATTAGCGCTGCGCGGCCCATAGGGGTTCATGCAGTGTTTTGGTTCTCTTTCGCTTCTTTTTGCCCTTCCAAGTGCTAAAAAACTTGTTATGGTGACGTCTGTAAGTAAACAGTACGCTTAGGTCACCTCAAAAGCCGCTGCGTCTTGGTAGGGTGCTCAAACACCAACAATAGCTATCCGGGAACGCGGCTCTGCGTCATTCTCGGCCGCTGTTACGGGCGTCGGCGACGACCGCAGCATACCACCGCTGTCAGGCTGTCACCTCCGAATACGTCCGGCACAACTGAATTTTATTGTCGCCTTTTGTAGCGCGGACACCGAATGCGGCCTCATTAAGAATATATGCGTCGTCAAAATATATATATATCGGGGATGCGATTCCTGATAACTTGTGCCTTTTATAAGAAAATTCCCCCGCATTTCCCCAAGGGGGAGAATGTGAAAGTGCGAATGCACGGTTGTCGGCCCGCTTGCGGCGCTTGCGCTCGGCCCCCGCAGCCCACCGCCTCGCCGCCTTCTCTTCCATCTCTCCATCGGGTTTGTAGTATCACGTGTACACCACGCAGTTATCAAGCCGCTATAACGCCGCTGAGTCGCCAACGCACGCCGCTGACGACGTAGTTTGAATGCGTTAAAGATATAACGCGCGTTACTAACACTGATATCAGCGTACCGGTCGCCGAGCGCGATGCTGAGGCTTCCCCGACCGTTGCCCCAACGCCTCCTGTTGCCCCGACCAACCCCAAGCCCACGGCGGACGCCGAACAGCGGAGTGAGGAGGCGAAAACCTCCGATGTGGAGGGAGAGGAGGCGGCCTTCCTGAACGACCAGCCAGGAGGGACCAGCTGTGACGACGCGGACGAGGAGCTCCCGACGAAGGTCGCCGCAGCACCGCGCACGGGAGTTGAGACGCGACGGAAGGCACGCGGGAAACACGGCGGTGCAGCCACCTCCAAGCCAAGCCAGGGAGACACCGGGTCAACAAACCTTGGGGGAAGCTCAACAGGCGGAAGGAGTTGAAAGCCCAGTCGGTAAGCGCCTCTCTCACCATGACAGCACACCAGAACGCAGTAACGCTAGCCACGTTAAATGTGGTGAGCCTAACCTCACATAAAAGGAAACATTGGCTGGCCGACCTTCTAAACGAAAAAAATATAGACGTGGCTTTTCTACAAGAAACCAAAATTGCCTCACAAGAGGACGCCCAAAATTTCGTTCGTTTTTTTGGCCGCCAATTTTGGTGTTTTTACACCCTCACTCCTACGCGAGCGGGTGGAACCGCAATCCTAATCCGGAAGCATGATTTCTTAACCGTAATACAGGGTGTTGCGGCGATAACTGGAACACTTTAAAAATTTTTCCTGAGCGATCCGCCGCTCTGTTCGCGCTCAAACTTCACACAAAGGTCGCATTTGTGGTCTATTTTGTTGACACCGGGAACAACAACGGTACTTACCTGTTTATTCTGAAAATAAATAAAAACGATTTTCGCCTATGGGAAAATGGCCGCTGATTTGGACGGGCGAGCCAGCGCAAGTTGATGTTGGAACGACGGAACCACCTGCAGAGTGAAACGCATGTTTGGGATTCACGTACGGAGCCAAATGGTGCAGCAGACGATCAGAAAATGCACCTAGAAATGAGCTAACAGACGATCAGAAAACCCGGTTTTCGGGCTCGCACGTCCAAATCGCCGCCATTTTCCCATAGGCGAAAATCGTTTTTATTTATTTTCAGAATAAACAGGTAACTACCGTTGTTGTTCCCGGTGTCAAACAAAATAGACCACAAAATGCGACCTTTGTGTGAAGTTTGAGCGCGAACAGAGCGGCCGATCGCTCAGGAAAAATTTTTAAAGTGTTCCAGTTATCGTCGCAACACTGGCAAAGGACGGGCGTTTTTGTATCGTCGACGTCCTGGTGGGAGGGGAACTTACACGCTTTGTGTGCGTTTATGCGCCGAATGACCAGGCGGCGCGTGCCGACTTCTTTTCCTCCATTCGGGACATTCTCGTGGTTCCGGGTCGTCTCGTCCTGGCAGGCGATTTTAACTGTGTTGTCAATGCCAGCGACAGAGCGGGTGCTAGGGGTGTAGTGGACCCATCGGCACGTATCTTGAAAGCTATCCTCCGCGAAGGTGACCTGATTGACGTGGCCCTGCAGCGCGGGTGGTCGACCACTCGCTTCACCAGGTGGCGTGGCACGTCACAAGCTCGTTTAGATCGGGTCTACTTGACGGGTGACGCGCTATCACTGGTGACCGATTACACCGTCACCCCTGTCGCTTTCTCGGACCATGGCCTCGTAGCATGCTCCCTCAAAATCAGGCCTGAAATCAAAAGAAAGGTTGGCAGTCGTTGGCTGATGAACGCTATGGTCCTTGACAACGCTGCCTTCGTCGACCGCATAAGAGGGGAGATAGAAGCGCTTAACGCTTCAGCCGTCGACGCGGTGGCGTGGGAGCGTTTTAAAAGCGCGTCAAAGGAGCAGCCATTGCGGTCGGGCAACAGGAGGCGCGAGACAAAAAGGCGAAATTAAGTCGGCTAGTAGAATGTCTGCGCTCTCTTGTAGAGGCGGATGAGGAGAGGCCGGGAGAGTTCGCTGGGGATATTCGCAGCGTCAAGGAAGAAATCCGGTCTGAGCTCGAGAAACGATATTGGGGAGCTCTTGTGCGGAGCAGGGAGCAGCGAGTAGTGTCCGAGGCACAGCCATCGAAGCTTTTCGGTGCTTTCGAGAGAGCAAGGACCGCCGCTAAAACAATTTCCGAGGTGAACCACTCTGGTAGCATTGCTAGTGGGAGCGGGGAGGTGGCGACTGCCTTCTGTGAGTACTACGGTAAGCTGTTTTCCTTGCGCTCGAAGCTTGACGATCCCCCACCGGACGTCCTTGGTGAGCTGCCAACGGTGCCAGATGACGTTAGAGTCATAATAAACAGCCCGATAACGGTCGAAGAGGTAAAACACGCGATAAAAAAACTGTCCAAAAATAAGTCACCGGGGCCTGACGGGATTGTTTCTGAATTCTACCAGGTATTCCGTGAAGAGATAAGCCCTGTTCTGGTATCTGTCTTCGACAACATCCAAAACACAAAAGTGCTGCCACCTTCAATGCGGAACAGTAATTTGGTCCTCATACCCAAAAAATCCGTCCAAGATACGGTACCGAATGTGGAAGATTTCAGGCCCATCAGTTTACTGTCGACAGACTATAAAATCCTAGCACGTATCCTGGCCCGACGACTCGAGATGGCCCTCAGTAGTGTGGTGGGCCCACATCAGACATGCGGATTTAGGGGCCGCTCCATTAACACCAATTTGCATCGCATGCGGACGGTCTGCGAGGTGGCAGAGTCAGGCACTTACCCCTTAGCTGTCCTTCAACTCGACCTTAAAAAGGCCTTCGACCAGGTAGACCACACCTTTCTGTTCATGCTCCTTAGTCAATGTGGGATCGGAGATGCAATGGTAGATTGGATAAAGACCTGCTACACAGAAATAACTACAAGCATCATCACGAATGGGGAAGTGGGGCCGCCAATCAACATCGGACGGTCGGTCAGGCAGGGCTGCCCCATGTCCCCTATTCTATTCGCACTGTACATAGAACCTCTCTGCAGGATGGCAATAGCGTCCAAGTCGATCCGAGGCTTCGTCCTTGGAGACGAAGAACTAAAGGTCCTGGCCTATGCGGACGATGTTGCCTTTGTGTGCACATCGAGAGAGCAGGCGGGGGAGGTTGTTGCACTGGCCGATGAATTCTGTCGATTCTCCGGGGCTCAGCTCAACCTTTTGAAGTCGGAGGGAGCATGGCTAGGCGAATGGCTCACCAAACCCCAACAACTCTACGGAGTTCGATGGAGGGGGGCCATCACCCGCTACCTTGGGGTAAACCTAGATACCGGCGCAGCCATCGCCCCCCGGTGGCAGACAAAACTGGCAGCTGCTGGAAGGAACTTGGAGCCCTGGAGAGCGCGACATATTGCCCTCTTTTCTAGGGCACATGTTTGCAACGCCGTGGCATATCCGGCCATCTTGTACGCGGCCCGCGTCTCGACTATTGATGCAGGCTCAGTGGCCAAGCTACACCGGTTGTTTGCGGTTTTCGTCTGGAGATCCACGTATGAACCCATGCGCCGCACTAACATTTTCTGGAGTGCCGAAGCCGGGGGTCTTGGGCTCGTTAACATGGAACTCAAACTGATTGTACAGAGATTTGTGTACTTCCGAGATCGCAGTGATGGCTTCCTCCAGGCGGGTTTCTCCAAAGTGTGGGCGCCCTACACCTGGCCCCTTGGCTCGTACAACAGCAGACCTTGCACAACGGCACCCGTGCAACAGGCTTTTACAGGGAAGTGGCGGGGGGCACTGGCCCTCTTGCATGAACTCTTCTCCTGGGGAGTATTTGTGCGCAGTGAAGCCGAGAAGCTCTACTGGGATTTGGTAGAACAACCCTCCCACCCCCCTTGTACCGCTCCCCACCTTAGGCCGCCTTAAAAGTGACGTCTTACTGCGTGTGCGGAAACTCCCCGTTCCAACAAGCTCGAAGACTTCTTTTCCGTCTGCACGCAGGGATACTCCACTAAGGCAGGCAGGAAGAGCGGGTTTCTTCTCTCCCTGGAGGGGCCAACTGTCCGCTGTGCGGAAGGCGGGAGACGGGCGAGCATGTATTCTTAGAGTGCAATACGGCATCGTATTTCTGGGACGAGCTGCAGTGCTCCTTTGGCAC
Organism: Haemaphysalis longicornis; assembly: GCA_013339765.2. Lineage (NCBI taxonomy): Eukaryota > Metazoa > Arthropoda > Arachnida > Ixodida > Ixodidae > Haemaphysalis > Haemaphysalis longicornis. The sequence continues at coordinate 37,942,481 of CM023458.1, forward strand.
ACAATGGCAGCTCACGTGGACCAACCTAAGGTTCTTGGATGCAGACACGGAACTCCCACACCTTCGAGATTGCATCCACGTCATGGGACTCCACTCGCTTTGGAGGGCAAGGGTGGATGCTGTTGAATGCGCTGAACACCCTCGGCCGGCGTGGAGGCATTTTGTTCAGAAGGCGCAGTGGGCAGTGGCCGCCCTTGACGGGCCTGACTCAGACACCGAGCTGCGTGATGCACTGGCGCAGGGTTCGCGTGTCCTTTCAGAATTTAAGGTAAAGGAGCGGAGGAGATGGGACTCAATTTGATGGCTAGAATCGGGTAACACTCCTGGTCACCTCTGCTTGCCCAGAACCTTCTGCCCCTCCCTCCGCTCCGATCCCATTTCCTTCAAGCGGTGCACAAAAGGTACTGTCATCCATTGGACAACGTTCGTGCTAGTGTAATTACCGCCCAAACTCTGCGGCTGTGCCAGCATTGCGACGCCACTAGCTTACACTTGCCGGCAGAACATGCTTACGCCATGCTAGCGTAAAGGCAGTAAGCGCCTATTTTTCTGCATGCGTAGAGCGTGCTATTGTGTACGACGAATACCCTGCATTCATCTGATGTGATCCTGTATTTATCTCTGTAAATAAAGTTTTTTTGTTTATCAAAAAAAAAAAATCGCGTCCGTGGCTTAGTCGGTAGAGCGTCGCGCTGCGGCCGCAAAGTCCTCGGATCGAAACCTGGCGCCGGATGCTGTTTTTTTTTATATAGAGAGGAGGACTGCGGATGCCGCCGCCGCCGCCGGCGGTGGAAGGTTTGGGGTCGCTTATAAAGTGCATTCGCACTTAATATAAGCCACGCGAAAATGTTAAATATATTCTAAGGCTCTGCGTCGTGAAAGATGTGCACTCATGCCTTATAGCAATAACTAAGAAAAGTGAATTAAACCACTGAAAAATTAATGGTCTGCAAGCCCGGAAGAAACAAAATAGCTCGTACAGAAATGAAAAAAAAAAAAAAAAAAACTCAGTGCAGCTTTTAAAATGCTAAAGACGTTCGTATAAACTTAACCCGGGTAGGACTTACGAGACCAACTAGTGTGCGAAATGCACTGCCTGGCACTGCTATTACGCGAGACATGGGGAGGAGGAGGGGGACGCTTAAGTATTGTTGTGTACGATTGCGGAGCGAAATCAAGGAAAGAACGTTTTAGTAATCACACACACAAGCTACTCGTTCACGTCACTCTAGTTTTTAGATTTCAACTAACAGCTGATCCATCGGCGAACGCATTTTTTGAGGTATACAAGCTCAAAACTGATAAAAGGTGTCGTTAGAAGAGTGGGATATCTGATAAGGCCTCCTAATTTCCGTTTGTGCTAGATTCTGCAGGCTCCCTGTGTCATATGACTATACTTCGAAGAAACGTTTAGTCGCGAATGAGCATTACTCTAGAAGCCCTTCTCCGGCCTCCTCGCGGAGGATATATGTAACATATATGAACGTTTGCGGGCGCTGAGCTCACGACAAGACGCCCCAGCATTATTTTTTTTTGTCGTGCGCTGATCCCGGGTATAATTTTGGATTATCCATCATACTTAATTCGTAGAATGCTCTGGAAATTTATGTCCAGGGTAGTGATCAATATCTGAGGTATGATATTGGCAAGCATAACTGGCGTGCTGTCAGGTATGAGTGCTCCATATATAGTTATATAAGCGCACAAAACTGATTTACATCGTAATGTATAGCCATGGCATGATCATCTGGGGAAATTATGCTTACGGAGACACTGTTCGTAAATTTCAGGGCAGTGGAATCACAATCATCTCCATATGCATATCCCTGTTTCGCGACGCCGACCTGTACGTGACGCACACCTGGAGCTTGTACAGACCGAATGTACCAGGTTAGGATCGCGTCACACACATTTACAGATCTCGTAAACACACCACATTTGCGATCAGAGTGACTGCTCCACGTGAATATGTATTTCCAGCGCCTACAAACGGTAAATCTCCGTCGTGAACGGGCCCCGAAAGCAACGGTGACAGTGGGGAGCGGGCCGGCGACTCCCGCGGCTGCTTTCGAAACGGGCCGCTAGGGGGATTTCAGTGGCGCCCCTAGGCCACGCTCAAAACGATAAATCCTTAGCATGGAGTCTCGATGCATGCGGAAGTTATGGATGCATGGCCTACGCACACTTCAGCGGCATTTTCACATTTGGCAGAAATATGCGTAATATCAGTGCCCCATGCGAGTTCGTCGTCGTAAACTACACTCATATGTTCCATTTCTGTGACCTGAAGGATAGATTGGAGTCGATAGGTTAGATATATTGATCTGGTATTTTTAATACGAAATACTTTAACGGCACATTACTGGAATTTAGCGAGGTACGTAACGTGTTGAGCCAATTATCCAGGACAAGCAAATAGTATTGCAGTCATTGAACAACTCGTGGATGTCCTTATCCGAAGAAAAAAAAAACAATATCATCGGCGCGAACGTAAGTAGGTATACAATTATGAATCGGAATAAGACTGCGAATTATATTTAAAATAGCAGGAGTAAGGACGAGTCCCTGAGGAACCCCACAAAACTGATTATACTAGAATGGCAATCAGCCATCTTTGGAGCAAACGAATTTTCTTCCCTTTAAAAACTCACCCATCCAGGAGGAAATGTACCCTGCAATCTCGGTGTATTCCCCGTCCGGCACTACCTTCCCTTCATTTTCTTTTCCTTACTTGACCTAGCGTCTTCCTAATGTAATAAAGGCTATCTCCTCCTCCTCCTCTTTACAGCTCCTTCGTCGGGTGTGATTTCAAAATCCGTCCAGCAATGTTTGTATTGGCTGATTTTTTTTCTTTTTCTTTCCCTTGCCATCAATTATGGGCAGTCTGTGTTGGGCTACGGCCAAGTGTTTGTTCTCTTTTTTTTGTCTTTGTGCCCCTCTATTCGCCAAATGATAGCAATTTTCATCGATTACTATTGCAAACCTCGAGTGAGAGGAAATTAGGGATGAAAATCGAAGCACGGGCACCATACGCCGTGACTCAATCGTACATACAATAAAAGCGAAAATGTTCCACGGAAGTTTTCTATGTTAGGGGTAACGTTTTCAAGACGTCCAAAGAATCAGTTGCCTAGGGCAACGTTCACCCGCTCCGGGTTCTAGGTCAGAGCCACCCAGAGAAGCGTTTATGGCGAAGAGCACCGCGGGCAAGGGACGGTGAACGCCACAAATTTCTAGGTCCGATTACAATGGTCCTTGTTTTCGGGGGTTCTGTAATCCTGAAATCGGAGGCACAGTGTCACCCTTTGGATTGCGTAAATTGTCGTTGTGCTATTAACTAGCTTTCCATTTAGCTGAAACGATCAAAGGGATTTAGTGTCCACTGCGCGCAAAACGTATTCACTGTGGCGAAGTCCTAAAAAGGTCGGTCAGTGGTGATCAGGCATCCCTATTCGGGCATCCAGAATGATTTCGGCCTGATCCATTTCTCAACCTTGGTGCGCATACGTTTTTTTGTCGTTGTTAAAAAAGGGTGTAACAGTATTCCGACTCTGGTGGCGAAACTTCCCAATTACAACCAAACAGGCAGACTTTATCACTTTCAAATTGGTTAATAGAATCGTTTATATCGTGGATTCCGGTAGCCCTTAAATTATTGAAGGTGGCTGGCCAAGTTTTCTTTCTGTCAGAAACTAACAACTGCTTATATCACAATTTACTTCAGGTGTGTCTGGAACGAAAATCCCAAAAGATCAAAAACAGTCCAGAAGAATCCAACGCTATAGATTTTAACGCTACTGCGGTGATTTGGAACGCTATTAGAAAAGGCCGCGCACTACATTACAAACACTGCGCTTTTGCAAGACGTTATGTCCTACTCATCCGTGCTTTGATTTTTGTGGTCACGTATTCGGCAGTGTCATCCGATATAGATTCATTTGTTCTGGATGTACTACAGCACATAAATGGCACAACAAATGACGTTATCATCTTATACACAAAAGCTGACAGCAAACATTTATTAATTCAAGCACATCAGATTCCACTTCCTGTCATGTTTGGTCGCCTAGAAAAATACTATTCAAAGCTCACAGGGAACCCTTTTGAAGTCGGTGAATACATGAGAATTAAGACAAAGTTTGTGCTTGTGCCATGGCCTGATAGCCTCAGTGGTACTCACATAGAATAAAATTGGCGAGATGGCCACTTACACGGATCACGCAGTCTGGATTATCTCAGATTTATATAAGGCAATAGCCACAGAAAGCATGGCTTTCGAAGCGTTGTGCCGAACTGTCATAATTCAAGGCCGAAGCCTCAACATTCCTGCTGATCGCTACGGACGCTGCAGCCAGCGAAAGATAACTTCCAGCGTCAGCCTTCTTTTGGAAGAAAACAGAAAAGAGAGTTTTTACCCAAGGGACACAAAAATAACGATTGGCTTTTATTATGATCGATCGACGTTGAAAATGGCAAATCCTGATTTAAAGGCCCTCTTTCAAGCATACGAAACCCTTAACAACACAGTTTCTGACGTTTACAAGGTGCATACACCTAGAATGTTGGAAAAGGGATATCCTAATTACGATATCTTGCTTGTACCGACCTCAGTTGGTCCCTATGAAATGTACTTCATATTCCCGTATGCCCACTTCACCCCTGCACCAGTTTGTTATTCCACACAGGCGAAAACGAGCTACCATACCTCACTCCACAGTTCTTGGTCGTTTCTTGCTGCGGTTTCAACTTCTGTCGGAGTTCTCGGACATGGCATTGTCGCTGTCATCTATTTCTCGGCTAGGTACTATCGACGACATTTCTTTAACGCCACGTCAATTATTTCAAGGCCTGCAAATGAGAGATTTACCACGCTCAAAACCAATGTATTGTTGTCAGCAGAATTTCTTCTGTGCACGAGCTTGGGCCTGAGCCCGAACAGTGATGCTACAGGCAAGGTACCTTTTCGGCCACTTCTACTGCTCTGGGCGCTAGGCACGTTTTGTCTTGGAATTTACATACAGTCCAACTTCACGGCAATCGAAACTATACCCGCACGAGACGACAGTTTTAATGAAGTCTTGGCGGCACTTAAACAGAAGCGTCGGCAGGCTTGTGTTGCTGAACAGTCTTTTGAGCTGCTTCCTCCTGATATGAAGTTTGACCATCTTGATTCGCAGCCTTTGGAGTGGATCTTGAAGAGCCCCATATTAGTACCCCATACTCCTGTCAAGTGCTGTATAAAAGCGAGGAAAGGAACGCATGTCTTTGTAGCCACTTGCACAGACTACGAGTACTCTTTGGCGTCGGCGATGGGTCTCGCTGAAGGCAATCAGCATGTCGTGGACAAGGTACCCGTATTGAAGATGCACAAGTTCTATCCAATGCGGTGAGTACAGTTTATTAGTTGCACACCTGCTTGAGAAAGTTAGAAATTCAACGCGCTCAGCAAAAAAAAAAAAAAATCTAATTTTTGGTGAGACCTTATGTCCGGTTTTAGAACACCTTTGGTGTAGAAAAATTGGCCGCGTATCTGCTCCTTTCGTTGCAAATGTAGTCAAAAGACGATAGTCTTTGTAGACATTTGCCAAGGAAATGCCCCCCTTTGCTTTCCCGCTCACCTTTCATGTTGTTCCTGTACCGTCGCGCTCATCCCAAGGTAAACACACTAAAGGTTTGAGCAAGGCGATTTGAATTTACCGCGTTCCACTGCTACAGGCCGGTGTCCTCGATGCCAGCTCTGCAGTACGGCGGAGACGCGCGTGAATGGAGGCGGCCGACTAAAAGATTTATAGAACCGCGTGGCCGTGCTCCACGTGCGTTCCAAGCAGAACGTGGAACCTAGCTAGTAGAACCTTTCGTTGCTGTTGCGGCGTGATTTTTCATATGCCGCCGCGGTGGTTTTCTAGATTTGAATATCATTTTTATCGAAAAACCAAGCATCCGTGAATTTTTAAATAAAGGAACACTGTAAATATCGCTTGTGTACTAATTTCCTGTCTTATATTTGTGTAATGTCTTGTTTTCGTTCAACAAAGTTGACAAATATGAACATATAAACAAGGCTTATACGCTTACATTTGGCTGTGAGTATATAAGACTATTGCGCAGTGAGCATTTTACTTTGGTCGGGGCACGGCCGCTCGATGGAAACTAGTTTCCATCGAGCGGCCGTGCCCCTTTTTAACGCTTTATTGTCCTTTGTCGGCGCCACTTCAACTTTCGATTACACCGATTCAACAATAAATGTAGGAGAGCCACAGCATCACCGAGTCCACGGCTCCCTTTCCTACAGAGTTTTTATAGATATGGGCGGATCCATCTTTTTCATTGATAGTTTTCGGAATAAAGCAAGAAAAAAACCTGCTTTTCTTCACGCCCCTCGAAGTTTCGTCAGAACTTACATCTCTAAAAATGTAAGAAACAACGCAAAGAACAGGACGTAGAGTAGAACACAAACACGCAGCGCTGGGTGTGTTTGTGGTCTACTCTACGTCCTGTTCTTTGCGTTGTTTCTTACATTTTTAAACATGCACCAACCAGCCCACTTGCTCCCCGTTCTAAGTTACATCTCTAGCTCCATACCGGCTGCTACTACAACCACACCACCCTCACACACACACACAGCCCTCTCCCCCTACGCCCTCCTATGCCAGCACTGTAGCTTCGCTCTGACTATTTAGTCTCCTTTTGGCCACACAACACAGCCCCCTTCTAACCTCCTACGTCGAGCAATGGGAGACCGCCCTGACCCAATCTTCGCCGGAGTAACGGCAAGCCATCGCGATGAGAGCCTTGGAAGCTGCGCAGGTTCGCTGCCTCCTAGACCATGGATGCCTGACACACTCCCTTCTCTCTCTCTGCCTCATGCGAATAAAAGTATTATTATTTTTTTACTTAGACAATACTGCAGGCCAGGATTATGCTCCATCAGGAGTCGGGAAAGGATCACTTAGCATTTTAGCCAGATGTAATTATACAATTACATCTGGTAAGGAAAAAGTAACAAAAACAAAAGAAAAGCCACAAAGAAATTTATTACATGTGAAAAAGCTGATCAATTGGTGCTTGCAGATTGTCGAAACTAAGTGCTCTGGTCGGGAGACTTTTCCAGTCAGCTATTGTTACAGGGTAAAATGAATATTTGTAAGTTTGCGGGGGAACAAGATGGATGATTTCAAAGGGTGGTATTGTCTGCTAGGCCAGGAACAAACTAGGGTAAGATATGTCGATGGCGGGAGGAGCAGCTTGCAATTCCAAGGTATGGCAAGAAATTTTTATCTGTTGTTTCTACTACTCTTGTTAAATTTGCCATGAAATTGGTGTCATTGGTACTGGTACAAGGCAGTCTATTTATTGAACCAAAGTTGTATTTTTTTTCGTGACTCCTTTAACATCATGTTTCAAATACCAAAGAATAATGGGTTACATTTCCTGCAGCTAGACCTTACCTTCCATCCAAGGTGTCGAGCGAAAAATGTCGAATCGGTTGCGGTTCTTGTTCACGTGAATTCATGTCAATCCGGTTAAGTTTCGGTTCGACTAAGTCACGCACCGTACCGATTCGCGAACCGGTTCGATGGCGAAGTATCAGCTAAGTGAGAACAAATGTGCTTACTAGTAAAAGCGATAAAAAAATTGCGCCCACCTCCCCGCGAGGGGAACCCTGTGTAGATGCGACTCATCGTGGGGTTCACTTGGTGTTTCCGTTGGATTGATTCTGAAATCGCGTGAAACGTGTCGGCAACGCGTATGATTATTATGTTTTATGATTATTATTATGTTTTATTGGCCAATCTTGGTCAATCTCTCCAAGTGGTATGCTTGGGGCTTCGCTGTCGCAACTTCCTTTACTCCATCATTGTTGCTGTAAGTGGGAGCTTCTTTTCTTTTAAGTGCGATGCACTTCTTAAGCGACCCTGAACCTGCGTCCACCGGCGATGTCCGCATAGCATACCCACGTGGGGGATTGGCCAGGAATCTCCTCGTCTTCCTTGGCAACGGGGGGAGATGGGCGCGCGCTGCCTGGCCGCTGACATGGCACATACCCACGTGGGGGATTGGCCAGGAATCGGGCGTGAGAAGGGCTAATGCACCCGCTTAAAGGAGTACTGACACGAAATTTCAAAGCTGAGATCCGCTCTAGCAATCAAGTACAACGACAACACAAATAGGTGTCTGTGAATAAATGCATCTTTCTTTGCAGTTGTGTGTGTGTGTGTGATCTCTCTTTCGCGAACATTACCGCACCGCGCAAATTCAACTCGTGCATTCGCACTTTCACATTCTTCCCCTCGGGGAAATGCGGGGAATTTTTATTGCAAGTGTTAATCATTGCCCCATCATGCGTTGTATCAGTAGCATCTTGACGTAGTTTGAATGAGTCAAGGATATAAGGCGCGTTCGTAGCATTTCATTCTGTCTCGGTTTTTTGGCGCAGTGTTAAGAGCACCATGTACCTCGCGTTTCGCCCACAGGGTCGTGGGATCGAAACCGGGCGCCGCTAACTATTATTTTTTTTATAGTGTAGGGGGAGGTGCGGACAACGCCGTATGGAGGGACAAGGCGAGTGAATGAGATGCAGTCGCATCTAAAACAGACACTACGAATTCCGTTTTTTTCAATAACATTGAAGCGATTTCAAAGAGAACGTTACAAAATTGCGTCAGGTATAAAGGAAAACAGATGGGGTACTGACGTTTCATGAACCACTTTCTAGCGAGTTGGGGATGCTAAATTTTAACGTGAGAAAGGACATGTGTGCCCGGTCAACAGTTTTAATTAGGACGAAACAATTTATATATAGCTTGTTTCACAGAGGTGACACGATTCTGATAACATGGCAGTGGTGTTACGGATGTCGCTTCTAAGTGGGTTCTGATGACCTGTCCAGTGCAACGAGGTGAAGGGAGTCACAAAAGAAGCATTTCACCATACGTGCTCTGCCATCATGATAAAACAGACGTACAAAAATTTCGAGGGATGTGCCGACAAAATGAATTTTCTTCTTTTATAGTGCGTACCCTCTCCGGTAAATAACCAAATATTGGCCTGGCCGAATGATAAGACACATCGTTTGTTTCTACATTGTAAACAACTGGCTAGAGTAATTCAAGCGTGCATAAGACAACCGAATGGAAGAGAAATATATTATGTATGGGCGCGAAGTCCAGAATAAAGTTGCCTTGGCACTCTTCACGTGCAGCAAGAACGTCGCAAAGAAACCTGGCCTCCCAAACCCCTACGCGGCAGCTGAAGCTCCAAGAAATGTGCACAATGAAGGACCAAGGCCAGTGAACGCCAGGTGGGGTGGGTGTCAGAACACCAGCCAAGATATTCTGAGCACTTCGTCTGCCCATTTATTGGGATATTGATCTCAGTAAAGAAACTGCCCTTTATCCTTAAAGCATTAGTACACCGCCGTATAAGGCGTCGAAGATGCCCCTGGCCATAGCCCACAATCAACTGGTTCATCAACTTATCCGAGGCTACCCGAGCCCACCACTATAGACTAGGAGCTAGGGTGGGGGAAATGTGGACACTGAATTGAAATGGGGCTAGAGAAAATGCAATGCTTTAAATCAGCTAAGGGATTGGAACAATGGAGGCATGTGGGGGAGTGTCCAATATGGTGGAAAGAAGAACGAGCAGGAGTAAGGAGGGTATTAGGTGTATGCGTCGGAGAATGCGTAGTTGCGTGCGTGGATAGAGATTTGTGCGCAGGACCCATTACTTCTAACGCACTTCCTATTTAGGGTGCAGCTGGTCAAAAGAATGTCGCTGTAGTTTAAACCGAATCGGCAGGTGGCGCTGGGGTTTTTCTGTTCTGTACAGTTTAGGAAACGGGATGTGGTTGTGCCAGGGGGGCTCCGGCCGCTTATGGTCACTTCATCCAACGAGTCATTAGATCCAATGAGCCGGAGATCCAATAGTTCACTTGATTACCGAGTCCGATGATGCAACGATTAAAGAGATCCGCCCGAGCCACTAGACCCAACCCGGGAATGGATCCAATGGGTTAGAATATACATCCGAGTCTATAAATCCAACGCGTCACTAGATCCAACGAGTCATTACATTCAACGGAAACATCCGTGCGTGCTTGGCTTTCTTGACGTTGGGTGCGCATTGCGTTTTTCGTTTTTTTTTTTTTTTACTTTAGAGGCCACCCCGTTTGCCTGGAAAGCCTAACGGCCCACCGGATGCAGGGTGGCCAGAGCTAACGCGGTGATGTGATTATACATTGTAGTCCCTTGGCTAGCGTGAACAATGCTATCTGATGCCCTCTACCATATAAAGATCCGTTTTTTTACTAGCCTCCACGAACAGCTGGTTTATGAACTACTTGCGTTCTAGAGATCCCTGGGTGTAAAAGCAAAAAAAAAAAATTGACTTCAAGAGTTATTCCCCATTGAAGTCTGACTGATTTTGTACAAACTACGACTGACCCTCAACCGTGAATTGTATACGCATACATTCGAAAAAATGAACAAAGTTCATACCTCAGTAGTCATAAATTCGCCTTTTCAGTAATTGGTGTCAGCAATGGTGTATCTCTAGTCACTTGACTGGCCGTAACGGTCTTCGCTTTGTTGTGAAAGTTTCAATGAGCTGCGATTTCCGTTTTTGAAGTTTTGTTCGCGTGTTTGTGCATTTCGACTGTGCACTTGCCAAGTGAAATGTACCGGCCCCCCTGGCGCATTTGGTAACCATGCGCGAGTCACGCGAGCTGACTCTCCGCAGTCGAGGCGACAATTTTTATCTATTAAGGTGATCGCCTCACTTCCCATCATTAGTGCACAAATGGACGTCACAGCTTTCTTCTCTCTTCTTCTTTCGGCTGCTATGAAGAGGTTCTGTGCGTCCTGTGGAGCCGAGTATATAGGCTCACTTTCATTGCAGTTTAATGCGATACCGCAACGTCTTCGCCGACGCTGGCCTCCAGAGGCCGGTGTTGCCTTCAAATTTCCCCTTTGTAGCCGTACGGCTTCATTTCATATGGATGTCAAATTTTCCTCCGCAATGGTTGCCCCTCCACCGCGAATTCTCGGCTCTTCACCGGACGACATGCAATCCATCTTCGTAAACGTGCAAACTTCTAGTTTCTTTTCGGTTATTCTCCCTCCCCCGACGAGTTGATGCTTTGACACTTCACAGCATCCACCAGTACGCCAGTACCGCCTACCAAAGAAAATGGTTATTGTTGTGGCCGTCTGCCAGCGCCCCCTACCCTGTGTTAAGTGGACGTTCAGGGACAGCCCTAGGGGGTTCGGTGCCCGCCCGCCATGGAGCCGGCTGTCACATGTATCCTGTACCCTACTCTCATGTCTTAATTATTAAAGGTGATCACCTACCAAAACGTGAACATGGTGTCAGAAGTTGAGGACTAGTACCCGCACGCAAACTTCGCCAGGCCGCCGCTGGAAACCGGACTCATCAGAAGTTCGGCGTCTTCGTCAAGCGTCGTCGCTAGGCCTACGCCGCCCGCGCATCGAAACAATGGACGGGGCTTCCCCACTACTCGCCCAGTGCCGCCAACGCCGTCGCCGTACAGATTTCACATCACCGCCGGAGCCTTTCACGTTCCTACCGGAGCATTGGACGAACATGGAAGAGGCGTTGGGAACGGTCCGCACCGCATCGGGACTGAACGTCAAGCCGGACGAAATGCGCAAGTAAACTCTCTCGTCTACTTAATGGGTCCAAAGGCTGAGGAATTTTCCCCACTCGTTCCCCCATCCCGCCGACAAGCAAGAGTCCTACGCCGACGTGTTGGGCTGCGTTCGAGGCGTTTTCATCGTAAAAAGAAAACGTCGTTTACGAGCGCGCTGTATTCAACAGACGCTCACAGCGTGAGGGAGAATCGGCGGCGGAAATTCATAACTGCGGCTGTACCGCGCTAGTTTAAACCTGGTGACTATGGGAACCTCAAAGAAGAGCTGCTCAGGGATCGGATCGTAGTCGGGGTCCGGGACAAGAAGCTTCTACGAAACTCCAGATGGAAGGTGATCTCACGCTCGAGAGGGCAGTATTGTTTGACTAAGCAAACAGAAACCGTCGGTCGGCAGCAAAAGAACCTGAAGCAGCCGGTCGACCCTTCATCTGCCGAAGCGGCCTACGTGGATAGCCTGAAAGTGAAGTCACACAAGGGAAGAAAACCCAAGCAGGAGGTCCGCCAAAACAGGGGACTGACACAGCGCTGAAACAACCCTGCTACTGGTGTGGCAACGCAGTACAAGCATTCCAGGCAACAGTGCCCTGCTTCGAAAGCCCAGTGTCACAAGTGCGGCAAGCAGGGTCATTTGCATCGGTCTGCAAAGCCAAGCGACTACGACAGATCATCCAGCAACGTGAGAGCACGCAAACAAATGATGAACAGTTCTTTGCCGGAACAGTCAACGCTAACGATGAAAAAGAAACCGTGGGAAAGTTTCAGTTGCCGTCGAACGGTCCACAGTGTTGACTTTCGTCCTGGAATACAGGGGCAGACGTCACGGTTGTGCCAACAGGTCCTGCTATCAAGGCTGGAAAAGCAGATCACTCTTCTCAAACCCGACAAGCTCATTCTTGGACCAGCAAAGCAGCGTCTAGACATCGTTGGAGTCCTGAATGCGACAGTCTCATACAAGGGAACGAGTGTCACAGCAGACCTGCACGTCACAAGGGGCCTGGACGAACCACTCCTTGGGCTAGACCTGATAGAGAGCTTGGCATCTTGCAACGAGTAAACGGGAGCCTGTTCTACGCAGTGTCTAGACCCAGTCAGCGAGTACCCAGAACTATTTCAGGGCTTGGGGAAAGCGCCTTGCGCGTAGACAAATCAAGCTGAAGCCAGACGCAGAGCCCGTGGCAGTGGCATCCCCAAGACGCGTACCAGTTCCCCTGCTAAAGCCAGTTGAGTGCCAACTCCAGAAGATGGAAAAGGAAGGAGTCATCACCAGAGTGAGTGAGCCAACAGACTGGTGCTCGCCAATTGTGGTCGTGCCAAAGAAGAACGGTGAAGTGCGCATATTGTAGACTACACAGCGCTGAACAAGAGCATACAACGAGAGTATCACCCAATCCCTAGCGTAGAGCCGATTTTGGCTACCTTGGGACAAGCCAAGTACTTCTCTCGTCTCGATGCATACTCGGGTGTTCTACCAAGTGGAACTGCATCCCGAATCAACGCTGCTCACACAACATTCATCACTCCATTTGGTCGGTTCAAGTTCAACCGCCTTCCCTTGGCATTTCTTCGGCTCCTGAACATTTTCAGAGAATGGTTCATCAGCTTTTAGAAGGCCAGGAGGGAGTGGCGTGCCTCATCGACGACATTCTCGTGTGGGGCAGGACGAAAACCGAGCATGACAGTCGTCTCCTTGAAGTCCTGGACAGACTAAAACAGAAGGGACTTACACTGAACCGTGACAAGTGTGTGTTCGCTCAGGAAAACGTCCAGTTCTTGGGCCATGTGATCAACAAAGATGGCGTGACACCAGACTCAGACAAGATTGCGACCATCGTTAACAATGCCTCCTCAACAGACGTGACCGAACTAAAGAGAATTCTTGGGCATGGTGAACTTTGTCGCACGGTTCATACCAAATCTAGCTGTCAAGGCAGCTCCTCTGAGAGACCTACTGCACAAGGACGTCCCATTCAGCTGGGACAGCGCTCACAACGTGCATTCGAAGATCTTAAAGCTTCTCTCACATCGCAAACCACTGCTTGCTCTCTACCACCCTACAAAGGAGACGGTCTTGTCTGCAGAGACGCGTCCAGCTACGGGCTGGGTGCTGTTCTTCTGCAGCGTCAGGAAGACAAGAGCCTGCGAGCCGTTGCCTACGCTTCAAAATCGTTGACAGAGGCAGAGAAGGGCTACTCCCAGATCGAAAAGGAGGCCCTCGCCATCACATGGGCATCGGACAAGTTCAAGGACTATCTTCTTGGTTTGAAGTTTCATATTGAAACTGATCACAAGCCTCTCATCCCTCTGTTCACTCGGAAGCCAGTGGATGACCTCACACCAAGACTGCAACGCCTGCGTCTTAGGATGATGCGATACGACTATACGATGCAGCACGTACCAGGCAAGGACCTGGTTGTTGCTGATGCATTATCCCGGCAGCCACTTGCAGCACATGGAAGCACAGACCTTGCTGACGAGGTTAGAGAGTTCGAGCAAGCCCTCATCTGTCATGTGCACGTCCCCGACGTGAGCTTACAGACTCTTGCGAAGGCACAAGTGGAGACCTCGTTTCCAAAGCCATCGTGGACTACCTTCAAACAGCCTGGCCGAAGGTGAAGTCCCAAGTGCGGCAGGAGTGTTTGCCATACTGGCAGTTCAAGGATGAACTTACACTACATGACGGAATCATCATGAGAGGCCAGCGCTACTTCATACCTGCAGCCCTAAAAGCTTCTGTGCTCGGTTCTCTCCACGACGGGCATGAAGGCATCACGAAGTGCAAAAGGCGAGCCAAACTGTCCTGCTGGTGGCCAGGTATAGCGAGAGACATTGCTGACACCGTGGAGAAGTGTGTCAGCTGCATGGAGCAAAGACTAACTCCAGTCCAGCCGCTCATGACCACCCCCTTCCCAGACAGACCGTGGCAAAGGTTAGCCATGGACTTGTTCTATGCCAACGGGAAGTGGTACCTGTGTGTGACGGACTATTACTCGCGCTACATTGAGATAGCACTACTGGAAAACCAGAGACCCGAAACTGTCATCCAGAAGACAAAGTCTATCTTTGCAAGGCATGGCATTCCTGAGGAAGTGGTCACGGACAACGGGCCGCAGTTCCGTTCGGAGTTTCTGGCTTTTGCCAAAGACTGGGGCTTTCGACACATCACTTCAAGCCCTAAGTATGCACAAAGCAATGGCTGTGCTGAAGCTGCGGTCAAGATCGCCAAAAAGAAAATAACGAAGGCATCGGATCCGTACAGGGCTCTCTTGGCGTATCGAGCAACACCACTGGACAACGGGTACAGCCCGGCCGAGCTGTTGTTCAGCCGTCGGCTGCGAACGCACATCCCTTTGGCACCAGAACTGCTGAAGCCTTCAGTTGCAGACGCAGCAGCCCTCAAGGCTTCAGAGCACAAAGCCAGAAGTCGTCAAGAGATAAACTACAACAGAAGGCATGCTGCCAGAGAGCGACCGGAGTTTCAACCTGCCCAGAAGGTTTGGATCAAGGACCTGAAACGCACTGGAACAGTGCTTGCGAAGGCGGATGCGCCCCGCTCCTACATCATTGGCACGGACCAGGGCACCGTTCGCCGAAACGCTAAGTTCTTGGTTGTCGATCGTCGTGAGAGTGCCGAGGAAGATCAAGTCTCCGTTGACAGCTTGCCTCCCCCGCGTGACACACTCACCGACACACCAGCAACGCGGCTCCCTTGGCACCACCATCTCCGCAAGCAGCTGGACCTGGGACAAGGTCGCGATCTGGGAGACTGATCCGTCCACCGCGCCGTTATGGCTATACTTAAAGGGGGAGATGTTGTGGCCGTCTGCCAGCGCCCCCTACCCTGTGTTAAGTGGACGTTCAGGGACAGCCCTAGGGGGTCCGTGCCCGCCCGCCATGGAGCCGGCTGTCACATGTATCCTGTACCCTACTCTCATGTCTTAATTATTAAAGGTGATCACCTACCAAAACGTGAACAGTTATTTCCTTAGATAATAAAAAAAAACCTTACACATTCCTATTACTGAGCATTGAGTAAGCAGAGCACGAAATAAATAAATAATTCTGTCACGCGAAACCATATCCTCATTACAGAACAATACTTCGGTGAAGCAGCGAGGCGAAATTAGGAAGTACAGTGGAACAAAATTTAGTGGGGTATATATACCATGTCGCAATGACATATGCTCCTAAAATAGCCGGGGAAAGGTTCTTGGTCACTTAGGCGGCCGATAACTAATAAAGTGTGTGTCGATCCAGATGCATGTCGAGAGAGGTACTGTGAATGATTTGACGACGATTTACCTTAGAGGCGCAAAGGAATTTGTTGTCTCTGAACAAGTTTGTCTATCTTTGATTGTTGTGCAGCCCAGGCACCCTCCCGGCAGACCGCCTCCATACCGACCGGCGGACTCCAAAAAATTCCGTTCAATCCCCCAGAGTCCTCCAGTGCTGACGGCGGTTCAGTCTGCCGGCCAAGAGAATTTATTATAACCCACATATCAGGGCAGCGACTAGTGATAACAGCGCTGCCCTAAGAACAAAAAATTATCCAATCAGTTTGCATGTAACATGGTCATTATACACACTGCACAGAATTTTTGGCGTGGTCAACAAGTCACTACATCAAGTCACACAAACTTCACCAGTGTTCAGAAAACCAGCTCATAAACTAACTCACTCAGTACGGCACTAGAGAAACGCTCAGACGTTACCTGACCACTTAAAGCGCGTAGACAACGCAAAAGGAAGGCTTCATCCCCTAGAGTGCCAACTGAACCCGTGAGCGGTCTCGCCAGGAGGGTGCCCAGAACTACTTACCGCTCCTTGGTCTTGCTGTACCTAGCGCACCGGGGCAGGCGTACGGAGGTAGTGAGCGATAAAAGCGTTTATGTGTATTCTAGTTTCAGAAAACAAGACTACTATTTTCCTGCAGCTGTCGTCAGCCTTAGAAATATTCCAATTTGTCTGATAGTTTACTTTGTTTTTGGAAAAACTAACCCAATTGTTGGGTATAATTGATCTACACTTCCCGTAACAAAAGGTAGAGACATTAGTTCATTTTGCGACCGCAGTTAGTAGCGGCGCCACTTAGGTCTGCGTGACCAGTGACAGCAACGCGTATTTATGGACTACTTCCCATACTACTCGATCAAAACAGTTCTGGAAGAGCTGCAACGAAGAGGCGGCTGGATTTTAAGGCGACGGTGCATTAGCGACAATTCCAGCTACCGGAAACTCCTGAAGCCGCAACTGCGGACAGGCTTACTCGCTTCCGTCTCTCAAGGTCGTCTGACAGCGCGTCAGAAAAGCGCTCCTGAGAGCCCTTTACACCTTCCTCCATGCTTTACACGACGCACGCATGCATCGCGCTGAATAAACAAAGATAAAACATCTCACGCCAGCTGTTCGCGCCGACACTTGGAAACCGCGCTTGCGCGTAAAGGAAACACTGCTCCAAATGGTTCATCAGTACTGTTCATTGCCGCACGCGGAGGCTGATTCCCGCAATAATATTCTTAATTCTGTGGAGCGGACTTTAAACGGAATAAAACGCCAGCTATAGATCTCGCGAGCGGTGCGCAGCACGAGCGAATGCTTCTGTTCTAAACAATCCACCATGATATTCTACGGCAGCCGACCAAAGAAAAGCGCACAACAAGCGTTAGTCCTTTGCCATGGGCGTCGGCACGGTTTTGTCTTGAGGGGGCAAAACCCATTGTATCGAGGAGAAAGAGGGAGAGGGTGAGAGGCAATTTTTCTGCTGTGTCTGAGAAGGAGGGGCGCAAGTGGCCCGCTTGTTGCCTGAATGTCCAAGGAGACGAAATATCCAGCGAGACGAAAGGTTCAATTCGTCACGTCATAAGCAAGCCTGAATGTCCTACGACACGAAAGATCCACCGAGTCTGAAGGTCCAATAGAGCCTGAATGTCCAACCAGACGAAAGATCCAACGAGACGAAAGGTTCAATCGAGCCTGTATGTCCAACCAGATGAAAGATCCAACGAGACGAAAGATCCACTTAGTCTGAAGGTCCATTCGAGCCTAAATGTCCAACGAGATAAAAGGTCTAGTGAGACGATTCAGCGTCTAAAGGTCCAACAAGACGAAATATCCAATGAGACGAAAGGTCCAATAGTGGACATTCTGTCTCGTTGGATCTTTCGTCTCATTGGACATTGAGGCTCTATTGTATACCTTCAGACTGGGTGGATCTTTCGTCTCGTTGGACATTCAGGCTCGACTGGACCTTCCCTCTCGGTGGATCTTTCGTCTCGTTGGACATTCAGGTTCCTCCGTATTATATGAGCGTCTGAAGCACTCTACAATCACCTTCACTACCCAATTCAGCAAATTAATAGCGAGAACGTCTGCATTTCAGGTGCGAGTATATAACTTCGCTTAAGTACACGATAATTAAAATTTTAATATAGTCCCGGCGTTAGCCTTTCCACGTGGTTAGGAACGCTATTTCCGAACAGCTGCATGAAGCTGAAACGACTAGTTTACGAGAGATATGCTATCACTGTCATATCGACTGAAGAGCGCCCACAACAAATATTTTTGCGAATGCGCTGGATTCTCCTTTATGCCTGTGTGTGCCTGTGCTAGGGGGTGCGAGATTTAATAAATTCCCCTTAGGAAGAAAGCGCCAATCACCTGTCTAAAAATAATATCTCCCTACGAACGAACTCAAGTTCCTTTCTGTCGCATGGACACGTGCAGCACTTAAGAAAGCCTACCTGAAATCTGCGAACATTCACTTCCTCAATTGTGCACTTCGCTATTTTCTTTTGTAATTTAGATAGGTTCGCGGGAGTACACAAGTCCCGTTTATATCATTCGAATTTCTTCTCTCTTTCTACCTGTAAGCCTAACTATTTATAAATATCAGAAATTGCCCCATTTCACTGCGCTGCCTTTCGATCCTGCGCAAGACTGTGCGCAATACCGGCCTCACCATAGTGAATGCATAAAGCCCGAAAGGCTATGTTTGGTTCGTCTGTGATCATTCAACTGTTTTAAGGAACTGAGTAAGCTAAATAACGGCGGGATAGTGACCCCCAAGGGCGACAGTGCACTGTATTTACGCCACCATTCTACAAAAGTGTTGTTCTCGGGCCTCAATTTCCCGGCGACCGACATTACGCTGTTGGGACCCGGTTCGGTGAAAGCCTATTGAGTTCTTTGTTGCAGCTCCAAGACGAAGCTTGGCGATTCATTTTTATCCACTTCTTGTAAGAGCGGAAGCTTTGCATTCATTGAAACTCGTGGATGTCCCTATCCGAAGAAAAAAAAGCAATATCATCGGCGCGAACGTAAGTAGGTATACAATTATGAATTCGAATAAGACTGCGAATTATATTTAAAATATCAGGAGTAAGGACGGGTCCCTGAGGAACCCCACAAACTGGCTATACTAGAATGGCAATCAACCATCTTTGGAGAAAACTAATTTTCTTCCCTAAAAACTCACCCATCCAGGAGCAAATGTACCCTGCAATCTTGGTGAATTCCCCGTCCTGAACTACCTTCCCTTCATTTTCTTTTCCTTTCTTAGATGCCTCCTTCATTGGGTGTGATTTCAAAATCCGTCCAGCGATGTTTGTATTGGCTGATTTTTCTTCTTTTTCTTTCCCTTGCCATAAACTATGGGCAATCTGTGTTGGACTACGGACAAGCTTTCGTTCTATTTTTTGTCTTTGTACCCTTATATTCGTCAAATGACAGCACTTTACATCGATTACTATTGGAAACCTCGAGTGAGAGGAAATTAGGGATGAAAATCGAAGCACGGGTACCATACGCCATGACAATAAAAGCGAAAATGTTCCATGAAGGTTTTCTATGTTCGGGTAACGTTTTCAAGACGTCAATATCAGTTGCTAGGTAACGTTCACCACTCCGGGTTCTAGTTAGGCCACCAGAGAGCGTTTCTGGCGAAGAACACCGCGGCAGGGACGGCAACGCTACAAATTTGTACGACCGATTACATGGTCTTTCCTTCAGGGTTCTGTATCCTGAAATCTAGGGACAGTGTCCCGCTTTGGATTGCATTTGTTGTCTGTGTGCTATCAAGTAGCTTCCATTCAGCTGAAAAGTTCAAAGGCATTTAGTGTCCTCTGCGCGGAAAGCATATGCACAGTGGCGAAGTCCTAAAAAGTTCGTCAGTGGCGACCAGGCATCCCCTTTCGGGCATCCAGGAGGATTTCGGCCTCATACATTTCTCAACCTTGGTGCGCATACGTTTTTTTGTATTATTATACTTTGTCGTGTTTAGAAAATGGTGTAACAGCATTCCAGTCCGTTGAGAGGCTCTGGCGGAGAAACCTCGTAATTCCAACCAAACAGGAACACTTTATCACTTTCATATTGGTTAATAGAATGGTTTAGAGAGTGTGAATTCTCGTAGCCTTTAAATTATTGTAGGTGGGTGGTAATTTTTTTTGTAGCAGAAACTAACGACTGCTTATATCACAGTTTACTCCAGGTGTGTCTGGAATAAAAAACCCTAAAGATAAAAAATAGTGCGGAAGAATCCAACGCTATAGATTTTAACGTTACTGCGGTCAATTGGAACGCTATTAGGAAAGGCTGCGCACTACATAACAAATACTGCGCTGTTGCCCGACGTTATGTCCTACTATATCCGTGCTTTGATTTTTGTGGTCACGTGTTCGGCAGTGTCACGCGATATAGATTCATTTGTTTTGGGTGTACTACAGCACATCAATGGCACAAAAATTACGTTATCATCCTATACACAAAAGCTGACCGCAAACATTTAGTAATTCAAGCTCATAAGATTGCACTTCCAGTCATGTTTGGTCGCCTATAAGAAGTTTCAAAACTCATAGGGAACCATTTTACAGCCGGTGAATACATGGGAATTAAGACAAAGGCTGTATTTGTACCATGGCCTGAGCCTGAGCCGTATTCTCATGGACGGAATCGTAAATATGACCATGTACGGATATCACGCCATCTGGATTTTCTTAGAGTTAAATGAGGCGATGCCCTTACAGAACATGGTTTTTGAAGCATTGTGTCAAACTCTCATAATTCAAGAACGAAGAATCAAAATTCCTTCTGATCGCTATGGACGCTGAAGCCAGTGAAAGAAAACTACCACCGTCAGCCTTCTTTTGGAAGAAAACAGGAGGAGGAGGAGGAATAAACTTTATTTCAGTATTAGTTTTTGTAGTAGTGGCAATGGGGGGTCTTCTCAGTCCAGAAGTCCCTGGGCGGTCGCTGCCAGGCGGGCCCTTTCAACCAGCCGAAGCTGATCGCCGGGGTCCGGGCTGGCTAGCATGCCTTCCCACTGCTCATGGTTGGGGGAGGAGTAGGGGGGAGGGATGGTGTGTGGGAGCACGCCCAAATCATATGATACAGTGGCAAGGTTGGGGACAGTACTTGCAGGTGGCGGAGTAGGAGGTGGGATGAAGGGCGTGGAGGAGGGTGCCGTGCGGGTAGGTGTTGGTTTGAAGGCGGCGGTACGTGGTGGCTTCTTCCTTAGTCAACTTGTCGTGGGGTGGGGGAAAGATGCGGCGTTCGAGGCGGTAATGTTCGAGGATGTCGTTGAATTTTTGAGGCACAGAATGGTGGACTTCCGACGGTGATGCTGGAGTGTTGGAGGGGAACGCCCGGTAGATATGCGCGCGGGCGGCAGCATGAGCCGCCTCATTCCCCTCCAGAGACTCATGTCCCGGGGTCCAGAGAATGTAGAGGTAAGGAGGGTTAGGGATGGACTGTAGGATGCGGAGGGCTAAGGGAGCTATGTGACCGGCGGCGTAATGGCGACAGGCAGCTTGCGAATCTGTGACGATGGTGATAATGTCTTGAGATGTAGTGGCTGCGAGGGCTATTGCGATTTCTTCTGCAGTTGTGGAGTCGTTGCCAATTACTGTTGCGGAAGCCAATTCAATTCCTCGGTGGTCTACTGTTGAAATTGCGAAGGCTGGTTTATCGGCATATTTGGCGGCGTCAACGTAGCGGGTGTCTCGTGGCTTGACTTGAAGCATCTTGCGAAGCATTCGAATCCAGGCTTGTCGGCGACCCTGGTTATGAAGGGGGTGCATATTCTTGGGTATTGGGGCGACGGAGATGCAATCGCGTAGTTCCAGAGGGATGCGTTGGCGGGGGTGATGGGTGGCAGGTAGTTGGTAGCCGAGGCGACGGAGCTAGGAGGTGACAGCCAGTGTGTGAAAGCTTGAGCCGTTCGATCTGGTTGACATGATGTGCCTCTCGAAGTTCGTCCCAGGTGTTATGAAGTCCCATCTGTAGTAATTTGGCAGTGGAAAAACAGAAAAGAGAGTTTTTACCCAAGAGACACAAAAATAACGTTTGGCTTTTATTATGATCCATTTACGTTGAAGATGGCAAATCCAGATTTAAAGGCCCTCTTTCAAGCATACGAAACCCTTAACAACACCGTTTCTGACGTTTACAATTTGCATACACCTAGAATGTTGAAAAGGGATATCCTACTTACGATATCTTGCTTGTACCGACCTCGGTTGGTCCCTATGAAATGTACTTCATATTCCCGTATGCCCACTTCAACCCTGCACCTGTTTGTTATTTCACACAGGCGAAAACGAGCTACCATACCTCGCTCCACAGTTCTTGGTCGTTTCTTGCTGCGGTTTCAACTTCTGTCGGAGTTCTCGGACTGGGCATTGTCGCTGTCATCTATTTCTCGGCTTGGTACTCTCGACGACATTTCTCCAACACCGCGTCAATTATTTCAAGACTGCTGTGCCCTAAATTTCCGACACTCGTACATTTATAATATGCCGACGTGTATGCACTGTTCATTTGCTCATTTTGTCGTACATGTGTTTGTATGTATCCACCGTTTTATTTTCCATTGTATTCTTGCTCTTGCATACCCGCACATCAAGTTTGTGTTTTAGGACAAACCAAAATGTATCATGTTTTAAATCTGTGTTAAGTGTATGTTATGAAAGTGTATGATGTGTTTTCCTCTCGTTGTTTTCCCGTGACAATTGTCGGGCAGAAACCCCGTCAAGCTACTTTTTGTGGCTTTTTGTTTCTGTCCTGGCATTGTTTTTATGAATGTAAAAATAATGCTGAATAAACTGAATTGAATTGAATTGAAATTTACCACGCTCAAAACCAATGTATTGTCAGCATAATTTCTTCTGTGTATACGAGCTTGGGCCGGAGCCCGAAGAGTGATGCTACAGGCAAGGTACCTTTTCGGCCACTTCTACTGCTCTGGGCGCTAGGCACGTTTTGTCTTGGAATTTACATACAGTCCAGCTTCACGGCAATCGAAAGTATACCCGCAAGATCCGACAGTTTTAATGAAGTCTTATCGGCACTTGAACATAAGCGGTGGGAGGGTTGTGTTCGCTGAACACTATTTTGAGCTGCTTCCTGTTGATATGAAGTTTGACCACCTTCTTCCGGGGTTATTGCAATCGACCTTGATGAGCCGCTTACCTCATACTCCGATCGAGTGCTGTAGGCGAGGAAAGGAACGCATGTCTTTGTAGCCACTTGCACAGAATACGAATACTCTTTGGCGTCGGCGATGGGCCTCGCTGAAGTCAATCATTTCGTTGAGAAGGTACCCGTGTTGAAGATGTACAATTTACTAGTTGTCCCCATGCCTGGGAAAGTGAGGAATTAAACACGCTCAGCAATGGAATGGAATGGATGACTTTATTATAGGAGGAGGCCAATAGGCCCTGTTGTGGGACATGGGAAAGAGGGTAGGGGAAGATGGCTCATATAAAGTCTTTTCACTGCACTGTGAGGGCTCACTTAGCATGGTATGCGCAGTTGAAGTTGTGGCGAGGACACTGTAATACGACTGTCATCGGGGTATACAAAAATCTTTCGTTTTTGGAGAGACCTTACATCCGGTTATAGAGCACCTCTGGTGTATAACAGCGTAATCTCTTGTCTTTCAACACAACCTCGAAACATATGTATTCAGTACGCAAAGCAAGAAAGCTTAGGCGCGATTCTTGCCACTTCAGTCGCAGAACTAGAAGAATCAACTTTATTCCTAGTGACCGTGGTGCAATAGGCCTCGTGCGCTGGTATGGTGGCGCCCACTGAATTCGAACCAGTGGCACCCCCTGTCGATCCGCGCGGCATCTTTTGCTCGTACCGCGCTTCGCCGGTCCGCGTATCCAGTGCGCAGTGCCAGCGTGACTACGCGAAGCGAGCGGTGCGTGAACTGTTCTGCGGCTTCGAATAAATAGGAAGCCATGAGAAATACTTAAAAAAAGGGCTACTTGACCTGTGGGCAAAAAAAAGACTAGACGCCAGCAACCATGTCTTCGGCATCAACGCAGAAATTCAGACCGAAACAGGACCCTCTATAAAACCCCGGAACATGGTGTGATTCAAGAGAATAGCTTAAAATGCAAGTGCGGCTGGGAGTAAGCAAGGAATATGGAATATAAATTTTAATCCGTCAGCACTTTTTGCTAATACCCCAGAGCCCAATCTGTGCAATGCCTGGCATTTGCACAATAACGCACAATGGGAGATCGAAGTTAACGCGTCGTAATAGTGTAACCTGTAGACCATTTGTCGAGTTAAGTTAAAATACATTCAGGAAAAAAAGAATAAAAATGAACTTGCTATATCGAGAAGTCTACCTCACAACAATCACGCGATTAATAAAACAAAATTACAAAGAACCCGGAAATACAACCCGAAGAACAAAAAATTATTAATACCCACCGAAACCCAAACGCCTTACATTCGCACAAAAGGGAATAATTATTAAAACATTTGTTGTATAATAACGTGAATGTATGTTATTTGTATAAGAAAAACTAAAAATACCAATAGAGCTTGAAATGAACTAATGGAACAAAAGGAAAACCAATTCGCCGCACTTACCTGTTTATTAATTCCAAAATAACACGAACCAGAAAAGCAAACAAAAACACGAAAAAGTCAGAAAAGCACCAATCTGGATGCAATTAAAAGCCTCAAGGTGAACAGAAGCGCGGCACAGGAATCCGTACACACCTACAATTGTCTAAATTTCTCGAATTTTGTTGATATTTCACGTACATAATCCCTTGCTTCGTTTCTGTGCTCGTCAGCAAGCCCAAAGCGCTTTTTCTTTTCTTTTTCGAGGAAGCTGCTGGAAGGCTGTCTGCCGCGGCTGGGGCTAACACACGGCGACGGTGATTTTACATGAGTAGCCACGACAGCCGGGCAGAAATTGTCCACGAAGTTGCCGCGTGCGTGGGGTAAGCCATCTGTGCGTCCAACGCAGGACACACAGCAGCAAATAAAGCGCTTATTTATATGTTAGCACGACGAGCGCTATTAAAACTGTCGAACATCGAAATTAGTGTACACGTCACCCGAAAAAGGCGCCCGCACAAATTCGTGATGTGAAATACGGTTGTTCTGATGTCCCTGCGTACGAGGGCAGTCACAAAAATCTAGAGCCAACGTATGCTCCGACAGACGCTGTTGACGAAGAAATGCTGGAACCAAGCGTTGAGGTGATCAGATGGCTTCTCGGAGCGCAGCCTGCGCTCTCCTTAATAACATTCGCATAAACATCAACATAATTCATTCTTTGGCGATGTTCCAGACTTGTTTTTGTAACTGCTGAGCCATCGGCACACATAAAAGTAGGCAGAATTGCTTGTTTTTCGCCCGTAAAGGCGCCGTTCTGTGATACCTCCGCCGCTGGGGCGGCTGACCGTGCCGGCCCCGTACGAGCAAAATATGCCGCCGCGGCTGCCAGGAGGCGCTGCCTGTGCCGCTCAAGTAGAGTTCCTGTATATAGCTCCCGCAGGGAGCTAAGAGTTGCGCGACCGACCGCCATCTTTGTTATCCGGATTGCTGCGGGAAAGCCGCCCGTCGCGAGTGAAGGAGCCTCGCTGCCACGCTTCCGACGGCGGCCGACGCGCGGTGGGGGCGCTTCGGTCGGCGGCGCCTTACGGCGGCTACGCTGGATTCCTGCGGTGCCGCCCTCGTCGGCGGCTGCGGTGCAGCCGTAGTGGGGGCTTCTCTGCGCGGCATGGATAACGGGAGTGTCGCAATCACCGCGGCGCGTGGAAAAGGGTCGCGCAACTCTTAGCTCCCTGCGGGAGCTATATACAGGAACTCTACGCTCAAGTAGAGTTCCTCTATATATATAGCTCCCTGCGGGAGCTATATACAGGAACTCTACGCTTAAGTAGGGTGCGTGGATGTTCCTCCTCGCCCGCCCCTACGGAGGGGCGGCGAGGAGGAACATCCAGCCACCCTACGCTCAAGTAGCAGCGCACTAGCCCTATAATCTCACTCCGTAGACAATAAATGTGAAACAATTCTGAGAATCGTCCACTAATGCATAGTATTCTTACACCACCCTTCTTATTGTGAGTTTTTAATACTTAGTTGCAATTTCTTTTGGTTATGTTATTGTTTGAGTTTTCCTTTGTGTTGGCCAACTATCTGCATTTACCCTATAGGGAACCTGCGCTGGGTAGGAGGTGCTCCGAACATCGTACACTGAGCGCTGCCTAGGGGAGCGGTGCAGAAACTTTTAGTAGTGCGTGCGTGTATCGGCCTGCGCGCGGGTTGCGCATGAGCTGTTTTCACATATTTTGTGCCGTGTTTGCCAGGGAAGAATGCCGCCGGTCGTTTCGCGGTATGGATCTGCGAATTGTTACCAAGTCTTTCTACGAGAACGTTTGACGGATGAAGGGCGGAAGCCGTGTACAGCAAGCTACGTGTACGACGTGGAGCTCCGCTGGGCTTCCGCAGCTCCGAGTTCGTGTTGCCCACCTCTGGAAGTAGACAGAAAGAAGCTCCTTCAAATGCAAAAAAAAGACAAAAAAACAAACGCAACTGACTTGCGCGCGGCGAGTTTTAGAGGGGCTACCCCAACAACCCGCAACCAGCCTGCGTTGCTCGGGTCGGTCGGGTGTTGGAAACGTTAGGCTTAGCATTGTGGCGGATATTTGATCGCCGCTATCTGTACAATTCCGAATGACAAACCCTAACACAACTTTTTACCACACTATCACCCCCTTTCCCGCAGGTGGAGCTTTATTTTCGCAAAAACTGCGTTTCAAGGCGATCGGTGACAGGCAGCTGCCGGGGCCTGTTTTGATGATGATGATGATGATGATGATAATTAGTGGCTTTCCCTTTGAATCGGGGCGTCGGTTGTCAGCAACCGACTTGCCTGTTTTATTACGTTTACGTGCCCTACTTCCAGCTAACCTATAGATTTGCTTCCTCCCTCCCATCTCTCTCTCTTTTCTGTTTAAAACTCATCGCCCCCACCCCCTTCTTTCTCCCCTCGCTGTTATAAATTCTCATCCGCATGATTACTCCTCCTGCGTACCCATCCCTTCCCTACTTTTCCTCCACCACCACTCCAGTCATTTCTTCGTCACCTCTATGGCCTTGAAGTTGAGGTTCCCCCTCTCCCCAAATCCCAAAGCCTCCCGGAGGCCAGCGTCGTTTCCCCCTCACCTCGCGGTTCCGTGCAGGTAGCGCCATTCTTCCGCGCAGGTAGCGCCATCGTTCGGCCACTCATCACACTTTGTAGTCACGACCACGGCCTCTGCGATCGGCTGCCGGCGGCGCGCCGTTGCTCCGGCCGTCCCATTCGGCGCGTCCCCCAGCAAAAACATGTAATTTGGCTAACTCCGCAACGCGCCGCGAGGGGGCGCTGTTAGCCGATGGTTTGTAGGGTGCCTGGATGTGCGCGCCCGCCTCCCCGTTCAGGGTGGTGCCATTCTTTGACGGAGCCGATGCCGCCAGAACTGGTTTGCTCTCGACGCCGCCGCCATGTTCATGCCCAGCTAGCGTGCCGCCGGCCGGTGCTGGTTAGTGGGAAGTTGCTGCCTGCGAGCGTAGTTCGCGGGTTGTCGTCGGCACAAAATGTCCTGCTGCTGCGTGCCGCAGTGCAGTAGCCACTACAGGAATGGTTAGCGAATGTTTCAGTTCCCAAGGGATTCGAAAACAAGAATTCTATGGACTGCAAGAATCAAGCGGGACAAGTGGCAGCCTACGAATACCTCGTGCTTATGCAGTGTTAGTACGGCGGCGCTTTCTGGGAATAGTTTTTTTCGCGTGAATTTTATTAAGCGGGAGTGATGATCGAAGTAGATTGCGGATAATCTTTTCTAATAGTAATGATTGTGCCGCCAAGTAGATTGCAAATTACACAAATTAGTAGCAGTAACGTCAAACTGTTAAAAAAAGCATCTCCACCGTCTCCGTCACGCTATCAAAAGCTATGTGCGCGTCTGTGTTATTTGTGATACGGCATTTTGCGCGTTTGTAAGTGTATTTTCAGCTTTTCGGTGCTGCGAAAAAATGAATACGAGTCGTTTATTTCGACCTACCGGACGGGGCAGCTTAACTAGAAGAAAGCTGTGCTTAAGGGAGTGCCCACAGTTTACCAGATAATGTTCTGGCTCCTGTAGTATAACCAATGTTCATTCACGTTTCTTGGACGTCACTCGCACCTGCGGAATATCTAGCTAATCATAATAGTGCGGTTTTAAATGTCGCAGTTGCAGTAAAGTTCGTAACAACACATTCGGAAAATAGTTAGGAACGTATGAAGCACAGCAACGTTGGCGTGCGAACATGGTGATATATCGCGAAGGAAATACATTTACGACCTTCCATGAACCCGCAGGCTCATTTTGAAGAGGACAGCTTCGAGCGAAACAGGGCGGATGGGTGGGAAAAGCTAAGGCAAATGCCGTGCCTACAGCGTTTTCCTTCAGACGTAAGCTATTACTTCCTTTTTTCGGCGTGCTTAAATGCATACTTACACCCAATAAAGTTGTATAGTATATTTAAAAGCAGTGTATGGGTCATAATAGTTGGTTTCATGTGTATTTATTGCAAGTATATTGTTTATTTTACATGCAGCTAAAACCCACAACAGGATTCTGCGGGTGAAGCCAAAGACTGTGTGCCGCTCTAGGTGCCTCAGACCAACTTTTATATAGAACTGTGCTCCGATAGGCAACTGTTGTCAGGGCCCACACTGCTGCGGTGGTTTCTGCTTTCCAATTGTTGGTATCACTGCGGGTCATAAATAAAGGCTGTGTTAGAATGGTGCTTGCGGTTTCCTGCTGATACCAATGCATCCGCCAGCCTGCATATGACCTCGGTGTATACCGACAGGAAAGCAGAAATATTCGAAAAGTGGAGTCCTATAGACAGCTTCCCAATGTCTATAGGAACACCGTTTTATATAAACAGCTGGTCTCAAGATACCTGGAACGGCGCACCGGATAAATTCCATAATCACTTTACATGGATCTATGTTCCAGTAACTAAACTACCCTTTTATTTGGAACAGTGATCCGCATACTTTTATTTGGAACACCGATCCACATAATTTAGTTGCAAAATATGTGGTGCACTGATCCACTTAATTTTCAGGATATTTGGAACACGGTTCCAAATATATAACTGGAACTTTTTTGCAAAAAAGTTCCAGTTACTAAGTGGATCTTATGTGGAACCCGATTAAGAGTGTAGTTACTGGAGTCGACGTGAGATGGCGGCGCTTTTTGCATAGGGTCTATTGGTCCCCCGCAACTCACGTCCTGGTAGCACAGTCAGGGCGTGACATCTCGTGGCTGAAGGTAGGGCAACGCGCTCCGAGCTCCCGTCGCTGAAGAGTCAACGAAACTCTCTTGGAACGTCGCTGCCTTCTGCCGATGTCCGACGACACAATTGCTGGCAGGAGAGGGAGTCGGGGGTTCCTTTGTGAAGGACCTCTTGGACGTGGCCCGGGTCAGGGCACCCGGCCGCCAGCATTCCGGTCTCTCTTCACCATGTCATCTTCTTCCCCTGCTTCTACCGCCAGCTGCTGTCGCTGGCCGCTTCCCATTGGCTGGTCGCCGGCGCAAGCTCGTGCCGTGGTCGCGAGCCTTCGGCGCCGAAGCCGGTGTCGATGACCTTCGCGCCGCGTGCCTTGCGTCTTCTTAGTTGTCGTCGTTTTTGTGTGGTGAGGCCGCGCGCATTCTGCGCAAGGCCAAAGCCAACGGCTGCGTCACAGTGTGGTGCTCAAGTGGTTCCCGGCCCACATGGGTAGAACCGTGGCGGGCCAGGTGGGCAACGCGAACCACAACGAGACGGCCAACGCAGTCGCGCGAGGACTTGCACGCCGCGCGACGAACAGCGCCCAGGCCGCCTCGGACGACGTGGACGCAGGCGCCGAAGATTACGACGGAACCAAGGATACGATGACCAGCTACAACGACGTTGTGCGGTGGTACAGACTGTGTCGACGAACGATGCCGCCTCCCCACCCGAGGTTGACTCGGGAGGAGGCCGTATTATACAGACAATTACAGACGGACTCCGTGATCACCCCGGTGCTCGCGAAGTACATGTGCCCAATGGTGTACGACAGTGATGTGTGCAAACTCTGTGAGTGTGAGCGGGCCACGCTGACCCATATCATGTGGGACTGCAGAATCAGCGCGACGAAGGCAGCAGAAGAAACGACGCTTCCACCACCCTTAGAGGCGGCGAAGTGGACTTATGACTACGACGTGCAACTCCAGGCAGTCCAGCAGGTCTCGGCGGCCCTAGGTTTGCAGCGACCGAGCGACCCCACAGAGGGGAGGGGGAGTGGTGGCTCTCTCCGACCCGAGCGGGGAAGCAAGGGCGCAGGTCCTAGGGTCCAGCCGGGACGACGTCCAGGCCGCGTCACGGCTAGGATGAACCTCTCGTGAGAGGGTCGTCCGAAACCGCTCTGCAGGCGACTAAATAAAGTTGCTCTCTCTCTCTCTCTCTCTCTCTGTGTGCGTCTTTTCGTCTCGTGCTGGTTCTTTTTGCCGACGCAATTTCTTCGCCTGACAGTAGTCAGCTGTTCACTTTCAGGGCAAAGCTTTACCTGAGGGAATCCCGATGTGGCGTTTAACTTGGAGAAGACGTGTGTGTCCTTCGGCTGACCTAACACAGAGTCCACAGTTGGAAGAACGTAGCGTTCCCGTTGGACATACTGGTTTAGCTTGGTAAGGTCTACAAAAATCCTGTAGCCACCTGTCAATTTTTTTACAACAACGAGACCGGCGCACCATGGCGTTGGTTTGCGTACCTTGCGGATGACACCTTGACTATCCATCTCGTCGAGTTGAGTTTTGACCACTGGCAGTAATGGAATTGGAATCCTCTGTGGGGTGCACAAAGCGAAGGGCTGTGCATCCGGTACAAGGCGGATCTTGTACGGTTCTGGAAGTACACCCAACCCTTGAAATATTCGAGGCTGCGGAGGAGGCATAGTAGAAGATGTCGCGTCGACGAACTTCACGACACCCAGGTCTTCTATGGCGCGAAGTTTAAGTAGCGGGGTGTTCTGACCTCGCATGACATAAAGTCGTTGAGTGGTCGACTTGTCTTTCCAGTTGAGGGTCCCGGAAAACCGAGCACTGGCAGACGCTGGATGGGTGGACCGGTGAGCTCCGCTTCTGCTCGATCAAGAACTTTGGGAACGGAAGGAAAAGTTGAAGGGACAACTGTCACTTCGGCGCCCGAGTCTATTTTAAATTTAGCGGGTATGCCATTCACGCGCACGTCAGCGTACCTTGCACAGCGCGTGCCGACCGCGTGGAGTTCCACCGAGCCCAGCTTGGCTTTTCCTTTCTTTGCTCGGCAGATGACCCTGCCTCTTGCAGTAGTTGCACATGGCCCGCCGCGCCGGGCACTCGTCTCGAAGGTGAGGCTGGGGACCGCAGTATTCGCAGCTCCCAGAAAGCCGGCGTTCCTCGTGCTGAGCGAGTGAGGAGGAGGGTGTTGAGCGGCGATGCTTGCCCTTCTTAGCTACGTCGACATTCAGGTTTTCTGGCGTGCTAAGTGACCGCGCAGCGCGTTCCTTTTGGGCGTCCTCGTGCAAGCGAGCCTGATATAGCGCCTCTTCTGCTGTCAGCTTCGTGCTGCGGCAAAGCTGGTCTGAAAGTTGTTCGTCTAACAGGCCAACAACAAATCTGTCCCGAACCAAGCGGCTTTCCACCTCTGTAGCTGCACCACTTGACCAGGTTCTGAAGCTCCGCGTAGAAAGCATCTACTGACTCACCAGGCTGCTGCGTTCGGCGGTGTAAGCGTCTACTCCTGTAGATCTCGTTGACGGGATGAACGAAATGACGGGTCAATGTCTGCTTGACTGTGGCGAAGGGTTGCGACTCCGGTGCCGATAGTCCTAGCGAAGTAAGCAAGGTGCGCGTCTGCGGTCCCATGACGTAGAGTAGCGTTCCAACCTTTCGTTCGTCGCCCGCAGAGTCGAGGCCAGACGCGAAGACATAATATTCGAATGTGGAGATCCACGCAGGCCATTCTCCCGGATTTGTGAACACAAATGAGGCCGGCGCTTGTAGTCCGGAGGCGCCGACACGGACGACGGGAACATCTGGGTCGCTAGGCATGGCTGAACACTTCTGACACCATGTTCGAAGCCCACCACAAAGACGACCGACCCGTTCAGCAGCAAGAATGGAACTGTTTTATTCCAGACAGCCGCCGAAGCACGCGCACCACGTCAGGCGCTCTCGCGCGCTCGCTCACACGTGTCAGAGTGGCCAGCGGCCCCTACAGTTTCAACATATGCTTTGTTTCTACACCTAACACCCGGGCCTCCCCTGCGGTACTGGTAATGATGCCGTAGCAATATCTCGGTGAAAAGAGTGCCTGATATCTTCCTTTACTTGTAGATTCATACTCGCCGCACTAACAGTTATTTGAGACTAGGGTTCGTTGTTACGCGGTTACAGGAAATGGGCTAGTGTTATTCATTATGAGATACTAACCCTGCAAGGCATTTGTGCAAAAAAAACTTCAAATAAACTAAGGTAGAATTCTGAAAACGTGGGCGAAAGGTGGCGGCTCAGAGATGAATAATCTGACAAAGGTGTAAATATCTCGTTTTTTCTTATGGCTAACTTACGCGCTGCGGCTGGACTTTAGATAAAGGCGAGCGCTTGTTGGTAAGAGGACGACAAAAACAGGCACCCGGCTATTGACTCTGAGTTACTAATCCTGCAGTGTTTCTACACACAAAAACTGCAAACAAGATAGCGGACACTCCGAAAAAAAATTGCAGATGACGTCTACGTTTAGTTCATAGGATGTATGATGCAAATGAGTTATCGTGGCGTGGAGGGAGCGCATTAGAGTTCGTGCGATTCCTCTGTTTCGTGCGATCGTGCGATCGTGCGATTCGTGCGATTCCTCGTGCGATTCCTCGTGAGTTCGTACGATTCCTCTTATTGTTCAGTCACCTCAGGTGTGCCGCAAGGCTCTGTACTCGGCCCTCTCCTGTTTCTTATTTTTATCAACGACTTACCTGACGCCATAACCTCTTCCATTAGATTATTCGCAGATGACTGCGTGCTCTATCGAGTGATGTCATCAACGTCTGATCCATCCGCACTACAATCTGACCTTGATAGGATATCGACTTGGTGTGACATTTGGAAAATGCGTTTGAACACTAACAAATGTAACGAGAATCTCGCGACGTTCCAATATTTCTGAAAGGTCACCAACATCATACAACATTCATGGCCACCAACTTGAAACAACAGCAACATACAAATATTTAGGAGTACACATAACCAACAACCTATCCTGGGAAACACACGTGAATTATATAATTAGTAATGCAAACCGAACACTAGGCTATCTGCGACGTAATTTTTTATGGCACCTTCCGATCTGAAACTAATCCTTTACAAAGCCCCTAATTCGCCCCTAAACTCGAGTATGCCTGTTCGGTATGGGACCCAGCACAAGATTACCTTATTAACGCAATAGAATCCATACAGAACCGTAGTGCACGCTTTATCCTAACTAACTACTACCGCAAAGCGAGCGTAACTTCAATGAAACGAACCTTAAATCTGCCGAATCTTTCCGTGCGCGAGAAAGCTGTCTCGACTCAACCTGTTCACAAAATTTATCACTTCAATCCACAACTAAAAATGAAACTCCTTTCCAGCCCGTCGTACTTATCATCGCGCGTTGATCACCCTTTCAAGTAAAACGTCCCTCACTGTAGTACTAATCTGTGCTTCCATTCCTTCATACCAAAAACATCAGATGAGTGGAACCGCCTGCCAACTTCAATAGCTACAATCACAGATGCGCGCGCATTTCGTTTCGGCAGTTTGGAACGTCACTTGTGCATTGTATAATCAAGTTTTTTGATTTTCTACATAGTTTTTTTTTCACAACTGTCTTTGTATAACTCCCCAGCTTTTGAGTTATATTTCCCTCCGCACCAAATGTTTTTTTTTCTCGGTGTGTATGTGCGTGTATGTGTATATGAATGTATATATATGCATATGTGTGTCTGTATGTATATAAATATATGTATATGTATAGTTTTTTACCTCCTGTGATTTGTTTACTTTTCGCTCTTGCCTTTAAGGCCATCGCATCTATTCTTGCTTTTGTATATTTTCCCCTTATTGTATATTATATTTTTTCAATACCTTGTAAAAAAGAAACCCACTCCCTTCTGTAACGCCCCCTGGGCATTGAAGGTACCGAAATAAATAAATAAATAAATAAATTTATCATTTATTCTTTCCAAGCACTGCAGTTCAGCGTTGAGAGCTAGACTAGACGCAACGATTTTAAATGCAGAGCATTTCTTGAACTCACAATGTCACCCGTCCGTTGGCGATCGGCGTCCGCAGCCAGCCAGCACGTGCGCCCCTCCCCCGCTCCTCCTCGCTCTCAAGAACAGGTGCGGGCGCGCATGCGCGTGCTCCAGCGCTGAAAGAGGCGTTGCAGCAGCAGGTGCTACCTCTCACCCTCTACTGCGCGCGCTACAAATATACTCGTTGCCCGAGCGAAGGATCCGCGGCCCGACGTTGACGTTTGGCGCGGTTCTCGTACACGAAGTTCGGCGTCGGCAGCGCGCCGTCTCGCCGCCTTGTCTTCCGCCGCCGTCGATGAAGAGGATGGCACGATGTCTTGAACTGGTACTGCAACGCTGACGTTGGCTCGCGTCGCGGTACTGGTGGGGTGCAAACGATGGCAATAAATAACACGTTACGTACTTACGTCTCTCTCTCTCTCTCTTTCTCTCTCTCTCTCTCTCTCTCCCTCTCTCTCTCTCTCTCGTCTCGCAACCAACTACCCAACCCCTACGACAACAACAACTACAACTACCACCGCCAACTACCACAACCTACGCCACGTGACCACCCCCAATGCTCTGCATTTACTCGTGTCCCTCGCGCGGGGGCATGCGACGGAGGTTTTAAGTGGGAATGCACTTTATAAGCGACCCTGAATTCCGTTGACCGCCGTCCGTCCACATAGCAACAGCTGCGGGTGCGCGCGCTCCTCGTCTTCGTTGGCAATGGGGGGAGATGGGCGCGCGCTGCCTGGCCGCTGACATGGCACATACCCACGTGGGGGATTGGCCAGGAATCGGGCGTGAGAAGGGCTAATGCACCCGCTTAAAGGAGTACTGACACGAAATTTCAAAGCTGAGATCCGCTGTAGCAATCAAGTACAACGACAACACAAATAGGTGTCTGTGAATAAATGCATCTTTCTTTCTTTGTAGTTGTGTGTGTGTGTGTGATCTCTCTTTCGCGAACATTACCGAACCGCGCAAATTCAACTCCTGCATTCGCACTTTCACATTCTTCCCCTCGGGGAAATGCGGGAAAATTTTTAATCACTGCGGCGCAGTAAAGCCAGAGGCCATTTATATTTGCGGGACTTGAGATCTGGCCGTGAAATGTTGCGGCGGCAATGTGTTGGTCAATTTGAGAAAGAGGATAACAGCGTCAATGTTTCAAAGTGTCCGTTCTCTATCGTCGGGTCTGACTGAACATTTTGGTTTTTTTATGCGAAAGTAAAGCTGCCGTCAAACAACCTCATCGAACAATCCAACTTAGATATCGGTATCTATACCATGTGAACGGAAACACGCGTGCCCTTCAGCGTCCCTACAAGCTAAGCGCCCTTTCTGCCCACGGCAATATGGCCGCCTACCGGTTTCCCCGGCTTCACCTCCTCGCATTGCCGGCTATGGGCGGCCTCTACTCCAGAGGTTTTATACAACCTCCTGGGTTTTGATCAAGGAGGTCAAAAGAATTGCTGGAGTGGAAGTCACCTATACCAACCAATGGGCTCCGCTGAAGCCGGCGGCGGCCATCTTGCTGGGGGCAAGAAACCACATGCCAAGTGCTTTGCAGCGGTCTTTGCCGACTTTCCCGGTGGTTTGAAAATACGTAACGGATTCTCAAGCTGTAATTCAACACTGTGTACTATGAGGCGAGCCATGTCCGACATCTCCGTATTTATTTATACCATAGGAATTTCGTTAAAACTCAGAACTCCGAGTATAGGGAAATTGTTTTTTCTCACCTTATGGCTCGGATATGCAGCTGCCACAAAGTAAAAAACCTACATTAAAACTCAAAAAGTCATTAACACTAGTTTATCTTATTTATTGTAAACTGTTCAAATGCGGAAATTGATCATGAAAGTTGCCAGAGCAAAACGCACTTCAGAGTTACAACTGTAGTGTGAAAAACAGAAGTTATGAAACAAACACGTGACCAGGAAATGCAGCATTTTGAGAAAAACAAAAACACCGAGATTCATTGTGATAATAGACATAATGGAGTGACAAAAAACCGACACAGAAAACTTCCATGAGTATATGATAGCAACCAATGCTATTACGTTCATTGCATTGCTGCCCAACGTAACACACAAATCAACTGCAAAAAACCAACAATCTTTTTGGTAAATTACACCATGATGTTACATTGCCATTGACATGAACTACCGAAAAAGGTAGTTTGTTATTTGGAAAACAAAGTCTTTATTGTTTGAAAGAAGACAGACTTATCATCCAAGACGTCAAATTGATAAAACATACTATCAAATGGCAAACAAAAAACACTGACAAAAGACACTGACTCAGCATATTTGGGAAACCTAGCAGCGAAGAAATTAAACGTTGAAGTGCCAAATACTGCGCGACACATTGCAACGAGCATGACCGCAGTTTGGAATAAACTTGCACGCGTGCAAGTTACGTGTGAAATGTGACTCCCGGCGCCACGTTCACACTGTTTGTACAACCGTAAGCCACACACGAGCCAACCATACTTGTTTTTATCGCATTGTATGGCACGCACGCCAATCAACAACACTTTTCCGTGCATGCACGAACAGCGCTGCAACAACTGCGCGTATTTTCCCCTAGCAAGATGGCGTCGCGGCGGCTTCATTTTACGGGCGCCCCTTCGACTGCAACAATTTCTTAGGGGCGAAGCTCCTTAAGGCGTGGGTCTGTCCATCCTCGACGTATGTATGTAGCCACCTCTAGTTTAGTTCTTGGATTGTTTACTAGATGGCGTGGCTACCTCTAGTTTAGTTCTTGGATTGTTTACTAGATGGCGGTACTTGTATATGATGAAAAGATGCGCTTGGATTGTTTACTAGATGGCGTGGCTACCTCTAGTTTAGTTCTTGGATTGTTTACTAGATGGCGGGGAGCGTTGTAATAAAATCCGTTCGCTGTTGGCGCGCGCTCGGAGTCGCCCGATGGATAAGGCTGAGAGCGGCGAGCGCGCAAGGCGGCCGCCGCCAAGATCCTGCCGTACGAGAGCGGGACGCCGAAGCGTGTCGTCTGGCTGCGCGACGACGCCGCCAAGATCCCAGCGTTCGAGAACGAGAGGCCCAAGCGTCACGGCAACGGCGCGATGACCCTGCCGTACGCGAAGCGGCACGGCTGCGGCGCGAAGAGGATCTCCAAAACGTCAGAGAACGGGAAGCGGCGAGAAAGCGCGCGTATCGGCAGGCAGACCCCGATGCAGTGAGAGCTCGTGAGGCGTCTGCAAAACGCATCAGGCGAGCTCAGCCCCAAGGTGCCGACGCGCGGTTCTAGACGTGTACGTTCGGACAAGATGTAGGTGGTGCGAACTTTCACTGAAGAGTCACGGTTTTACCGATGATTCCCCTCAGGAGCTTCGCCCACTCATCATCATTCACCCCGTGGATATGCTGTGAATTTTTTTAACCTCCTTGGTTTGGACGTGCCCGAGCTCGCGCGGGAGTCGCAAGCGCACGATGTATTGCGTGAAAGCCTGCCGCATGCCTAAGGAGAGCGAAAAATCCCGTGCAGGAGAGTTCGATATATCCATTGCGAGCAAAATCGCGTTTTATATAAAAGGTTTTAAATGCATGTAATTTTTACCAGAATTAAACAAGGGTTCGATATAGGCGACATGTCGAAAAATTTGTGTTCGATATAACCGGGCTTTGCTGTATTATTTACACGCATGGAGAAAAACGGAAATTAGCAGCGTTGACCTGGAGCGGTTTTCCACTTCTCGCCACGATTTCCAAAAATACCAAAAACGCAGAACGTGTATTCCAATATTTATTCGGTTTTAGGCCGTCGACTATGCCATCATAAATTCGAAATGTAAGTAAAAGATTAAACACGCATTCCTGAATCTGCATCAAGACTGCAGCCACAGTAATGGTGGCTCTTGGAGTACAATGAGTCCCAAACCGGCGTTGTGCTGCGGCCGTTTTGTCAAGTTGCGCTCGTCGGACTCGAAGTGGAAGAACTTGTTGAAGTTGTAGAGGCAGTTTCGTCGGGGGTGACTTCCACGGTTGGCCCGGCCCTCTGCTGCGAGGTTTGACGATAACCTGCAATGTCGCCAGCCAGCTGCGTTTCCGCTTGTATGAGTCGCCTAATTTTGTCCTCCGCTTCCACAAGGCTGACGTGGCACGACTGATCAGAACTGGAGTTGAGAAGTCGGTACCGAGAGATCGCGTTGGCCAACTGGGTCTCAAGGTCTATCAACCGCCAGAGCTTGGCCTCAGCAGTCATTAGAGCTTGCGCAGCCCTGCTGGCCCTGCAGTCCGGGCTGCTGGATTGCTTGCCGAGCCGCAATGACCTCGGCTGAAGCCTCGGTGATCTTCCGGGTGAGCTCCCGAATCTGATCTGCCGCTTGAACGAGCTGGGCGTCGTTGTGGTTCGGAGGGATCGGCGCCCTGTCGCGGAGGTTGCTCGAGCCTTGGCGCAGCCAGTTCCAAAGCGAAGGGCCGTCCTTGTCCCTGGTGTGGTGGCGGCGCCGCTCCGACGGTCTCGACTTGGAAGCATTTTTCCGGTAGTCAGAAGAAGGAGACTGGTCGTAGTCACCGTAGTCATCTCCCTCGTCATGGGAATCATAGTCGTCGTAGTAGTCCTCATCAAAGCGGCGGCGCCCCTGCTTCCTCCTTCCACGCGGACGACCAAAAGACACCGTGCTGAGCGAATGCAAAACGTTCTCGAAGGACTCAGCAAGCCTCGCCAGGTTGTCCTCGCACTGTCTCACAAAGTCCTCGTCAGCAAATGCGATTGGCGTCACAGGTGCCTGTTGAGTCCGCGCAGGTGCCGAGAGCAACGTGGCTCGTGTTTGCTCTAGCGGAGCAGCGGCTGCTTTGGCCACCACCGTCTGCTGAGCTGGTGCCGGTACTGCGGCCATAAGAGCCTGCTGCATTGGCTGCACAATCACCTGCTCAACTGGTACCGGCGTTGCGGCCACAGGGGAAGGCTGCACTTGCTGCAGAAGCATCGGCTGAGCTGTTACTGACACTGCGGCCCCAGGGGGCTGCTGCACTGGCTGAACAAGGACTTGCCGCGACGTCTGCGCCACTGCGTCGGTCTTTACGGCTTGTTCCGGCCTATTAACGATGATTGTGGTCTGAGATAGGAATGCGGGCTTCTTGGTGGGCGTCAGAACTCTCGGGTGGCCATCGTCGTACGGGTCTTCCAGAGAACATCCGCCCTCTGCAACATCGGGGCCTTCCACTTCGTAACCCATCAGGTCGATGTTATGAGGCAGGTGTTCGTGTCCCCTGTAGTGATCCAGCTCAAGGACAGAATTTGTTGGGGCTGGAAAGACGGCTGGCATATCGAACACAGCATCAGCTGGATGAAGAGGGGGTGGCAGCTTGTGATAATGGGGCGCGTTTGTAGCATAGAAGCCATGAAACTTATGGTAATGCGTGTGAGGCGGTAATTCTTGGGGCGGCAGACAGGATGTGCCAATGTAGTAGTCGTCGAGGGGGCGATCCATACGTTCTCGACGAAATGCTCTTCTTTCTGACGCAGAGAGATCCCTTTCTACGCTACGGCTCCTGCTGCCACTGCCTAAACCGTAAAACCTATTTCGTTCAGACTCCGTCGGCATCAGTTCCGACACAATATCAGTCATCAGGTCTGGATTGTAACCCAGCACGTCGTCGATGACCTTCATCTGCAGGCGATTTATTTTTTTCAGCCGTTTCCTGATTTCCTCGGCCATACTAGCACTCGATTCTATTGGGTGATTCTGCAGAACGGCTCTGGCGGCTTCCAAATGAGTCAGCAACTTCATCTTTTGGTCGATCTCTGAAGCCGCTTCGAATCTTTGGCTTTTAGTCACTGGTACCACGTTTACGCGTCTGAAGTCCGAGGCGAACGACGGCCAATAATCGAAGCTGGGATGTATAAAATCCGAATTGGGACCACCGACCCCCATAGAGAGCCACGCGAAGTCATCGGATGGGAAAAGTGCCTGGTGGGGCCCCATATAATTTGTAAAAGAGGAAGACGGCTGCGCTCCGAATGGCATGACACCCTGCATGGCCCCAGCAAATGGAAATCCTGTCATCATTCCGGAAATCGCTCCAGGCATTCTTGGATAGTCCAATACGTGCCCCCATGGAGGGTAGCCATAAAACTGTGCTTGGGTCATCTTCTCTTTGCTCTTTCTCTTTTCTTCCTGAGCTGCTTTCTTCGCTTCATCGTCCTTCTCCTTTTGCCTTCGTTCCTCAGCCAGCTTGGTTTTCGCTTCAGCTTCCTCTCGAAGACGGCTTGGCCCAACGGACTTCGCCAAAGCCATCTCTTTTTCCCCGATCTCTTTGAACTTGGACTCGGCATGCCTTCTCATCATGGCGTCGGTAGCGCTCGCCAGCCGATCAAAGTATTCCAGCTTCTGTTCCATCAGCTCCTTGAGCCTCCTCTCTGAGTGTATCTTGTTTGCCATGTCCACTTCCTCATCGACGAGCTTCCGGAAGTTTTTGAAGCTATTGTCACGTACGTCCTCCCGTTTGCTGCTCACCATGCGCTCCCATTCGTCCATCTTCTTGGCCATTATCTGCCGGATAATCCTTGTATTTTCGTCCATCGGTGGAGGTGGTGGCAGTGGTCGTGGTTCCCGTGGCGGCGTTGGTGGGCGAGATGGCGGCCTTGCACCT
Organism: Haemaphysalis longicornis; assembly: GCA_013339765.2. Lineage (NCBI taxonomy): Eukaryota > Metazoa > Arthropoda > Arachnida > Ixodida > Ixodidae > Haemaphysalis > Haemaphysalis longicornis. Next base: position 37,983,396 of record CM023458.1, read on the forward strand.
CTCCTGGCACGAGAGTAGCGACTTGGGCTGCCCCTTCCCAGCGAGTGGCGGCTAGGGCTGCCCCTTCCTTGCGAGTAGCGAACTCGGCTGCCCCTACCTGGGCTGCCCTGACGCCGGCCTCCACGACCGGGACTCCCAGGTCTCGCCCATCGCTCCCGTGAAGGGCTACCGCGTGCTGGTGCACCCCTCGGTTGCATGGCTCCCCGTCAAGACTCGGGCGGAGCACCACGAGCTCACTTCAGTGATCCCACCTCACGAATGTGTCCTCTGGTCATTGCGAGGTGCAGGCTGGAAGTCGTGCCAGAACACAGCGGTTATAGTGCGAAGAAAACGCAAGTCCCAAACTCGATTCGAGGGCGTAGCCAATCTTGCGGCTCCCAGCAGGATTCAAACCGGGCCCAACTCTGGCATTCGGTGGTCACCCCAAGGCGGCGAACGGTGGCTTGGTGGTGTTATCGATGACAGTACTGGTTCTGCACGTGGAAGGAAGAAGCTGCAAGAGAAATGCGTTAAGTGTCCTGTAAGGGTGTGGCTCTTTTGTGCGGGACCAGAAACAACATAACATAAAATATAACCACAGCAGAACTCATGTATCCTATGTTTTGTGTTTTATTTTGTTTTCTGTAGACCATTTTGAGGCACAGGTATTTGTTATTGAACCCCGCCTGATTCCCCCGATGAGTACGTTCCATCACGCCCGAGGATATCGTCCCTATCACCATCATCAATATTACTTAAAGGCAACAGTATCCGCCGCAAGATTGACATGTAGCTGGCGACAGCGTCGCGCTGCTAGTGTGGATGGTCCGCTGAGCGGCCCGGGAGAATGCACACTGTGGGCGCGCTTCATGCCTTTTTCGCCCCGTATGTGCGCACGAAAGGCGCAAACAAGAGCGGTATGCTGTAGCTCGGTTCCTCAACGTTCCATTTACAGCATGGAAGCGGCAATAAGGTTTCATTACCACGCCAAGAAAGTGGCGACCCATCGCGAATCTCACAACGGCCGCAGTAATGGCAATGAACTTATACGACGTGGCTCGTAGAAAGCTCGATCTTTCCAGACTATTGCTTTGAGCCTTCAATAAAAGCATAAATAGAAACAAATCGTGAAGCCTTGATCTCTGGAATTTAGTTTACAACAGCAATTTCAATCGCTTTCACTGGTAGCATGACACACTCTTGCGTTTATGGGATGCCCTGAAATGGTAACACCACTTAACAGCACCGACATGCGTTTTACGCAGTGTCTAGAGTTACGTCCGACGGCAACCCAAAATTGAAAACTATAGTTACGTCCGACAGAACTTTAAGCCAGTTTCTAGAGTTACGTCCGACGGTACCCAAAATTGAAAACTAGAGTTACGTCCGGTGGAACTTGCGGGCTGGAGCACGGGCGCACGGGGGTAGATAAAATAATTTCCGCAAGCGTCGAAATGACACAGCAGGCAACACCATGCGTGTGCTAGAGTGAAGACTTAAAAATTACTTCCACATGACTGAAGCTCCTCACAAAATACCGGAACTGAATTTCGCGCCTCTGCCCCCATTTGTTTTCGCTCAATATTTCAACTATTGTTGTTCATCAAACATGAATGCGTTGAAAAAACCTTTAGAATCATACAATACCGTAGTAAATATACTCCTCGTTTAGTTTGGAGCACTTGAATTGTTGCCTGATGTGCGAAATATTGTTAACGGTATCTTGAAACTACTGATCTGGCAACAACAGCGTGCAGATCATGGGTCAGAGCTCATTGATGAAGGCAGTTGCGAAAACTCCGCCTCAAAAAACGGCCAGCACCAGGACCCCCCTTCTTTGGATCGTGCGTAAGGTGGCGCCACCGCGGCCGCCGCACGCACTCTCCAAAAAACAAGCTAATTATTCAAAGGCAAAGGCTGCTGCACCCCGGGGATCCTTTCCCCCGGGGTGCTCCAGCATCGCCCGATCGCGGCTGGCTGGAGCGCCCCACGGAAGTGACGTCACCTGTTTTTTGTTATCATTTCTTGGATTTGGTCGTCGTTGTTGATCGCCGAAACTAGTACGAAGTACTATGCCGGCCGTGCAAAGCGGCCGTGCCGGTACTCATGTTTAGGTCGACTGTGCTTTTCATTGTTTACGATGAAAAGCACGCGCTTTTTGTACGCGCCGTAAGCGCAGGCTGATAACTTTCCTCCTTGGTACATCGGCTGTCGTTCGGTGTTGTATTATCTACGGCACACCTGCGGGCAAGGCAAAACCACTCCGAGTGGAGGATTCGGAGGATTGTGTTGCACGTTTAAATTCGCCGGCTTTTGTAACCGCACTTCTTTCTTTCTTTTTATTTTGGAAGGTGTGTGCGCGCCCCATCTCACGCCATCAGGTTTGATCTGCTGTGGCTCAATAGGGAAGAATGGGTCTGTGTCCTCAAACGTGGGCACTGGCTGAAGGCTCTGCCGGCAAAGGTCTAAATAGTGTTGCACGAAGGCTGCTTGCGCTCCCATTTAGACCATAGAATCTGTGGCTTTTAAGGGGAGAAGAATAGGCCGAAGGAATACCTTTGAAGGCCCTCATTTGACAAGGTTCTCTTGGGTCTAGATTACTGGTGCCCAGTGCACTTGATCTTCCACTCTGGTGCACTCTAGTACGCGCCGCTGAACACCAGCGTTTTTGTCCGTATAGTTTTGGCGCAGCAGCCTGAAATGTTCTGAAACCTCACCATACCTTCTGTGCATAAAAAGACCAGCAGGTGCCTTATTTTGTGGAGTGAAATCAGCACAGCTGGGACAAAAGAGGCCTGAATTATATTGGATGTGACAAAAAGATGTTTGGAGTAAACGCGTGTTAATATGCCTCTTTTCGTCGTGCCTACAACTCTGTATATTTGGTCATGTTGTGCCAACTTTTCCGAGCTTCCAAAGTTACAAGGTACACTGCACGTGCTACAAGTGCTGATCACAAAGTGTCAAAAAATTTGGCTTCTGGCACAAGCACAACTTTGCCACCCTTGTTAGTGATGGCCTGGAAAGAATCACGCCGAAGCAGGAAGCACCGACCAATCCAGGAGATACACTGTACTTCATTTCACCAACTTCACACACCGTTGTAAAAATTGTGCTGGTAACTAATAAACAGCGAGAGCACAGCGCTGTACCACACGCTGGTAAGGGCAGCAAATGTAGCGCCAACAATAGTCTCCCACATAAACTGTGCCCACAGCTCCTGTCAACACCAAATTGATAAAAGCAACATTGTGGCACATAATTTGTATACAAACGTCATGTAAGTGCGCATGTTGCTTCTGGTCATAGCAGCAGCTGTCCAACAGCCTACCACTGCAAGTGATGAAGAACCGGCCAACCATGTGACGTTTGTTGTCCAAAAAGAAGAAGCATACAGGCCTTCGTTTTCTGACAAGCAGACTGGATACTCCATCACGCTGAAGTTCCCCCGCAGTCAGCGCTGTGTGTGCGCATCCGTTTACGCGTATACGTGCTGCCACGTGCACCTGCAGCTGGCAGCACGTGGCAGCAAGGTTCCATTCTGCCAATGTGCCGGTTTAGCGCCGTAGTAAGAGGATTTGGCTGCTGCTCTGGCGAAATGAGTTCAAGACACCAGTCCATACAGCGGTGGCCCCGCCGACGCCACGTATATGTACCGTCAGTTTTCGCGTTTGATGTTACACCTTCGTCTTTAAAACTGGCGAAACTTGCACTAAGTGACGCAAGGCGAGCTGGAGGATTTCTTTTTAGATCCTCCTGAAGCACTGAATGACACACCACCACGTATTGCGAAATTCGTTTATTTACGTGTTCCGTCGTCGCTTCTCACTGTGGCAGTAGTAGTCATCGTCATATCCATCTTCCGCATGCATGACTGGCTGACCCGGATTGCTTTGTCCGCAGGCTTTCCCATTCCTCCTAAAGTGAAATGCGTCGGCACGCGGTAGAACCGGCTTCGCGAGCTGGGCGTCTGCGAGGTGTCTTGTGCTCATCCTTGTGGCTCAGACGTACGTGAACCTGGTATTTTTTCGAGCACCACGGGCAAGCCAGGTTGATGCCGCACGCTTTACCGCAAAACGCGTGCACACGTGCGCGGTAAACGGCGGGAGTAACTATGACATAATGTTTTCTGATGACGCCGCACACATTACGGCCAGCAACGTATGGCGGCTGGTCGTAATTATTATTCATTTTATAATGGGCACAATAGCAGTATTGTCGTAAAAAAGAACAGCAGCTAAATAATAAATCCTAATTGTTGTATGCTAGTGACATGTTGCAAGAAAATCGGAAATGTAATAGTTATATCCCTTCGCTCACCAGCTGTACAAGTTGTACCTGCCCCATGAACCTTCAAATGCTGATTAGTCTCATGGCCAACACATGAGCCATACATGCCCAACTGTTCCCAAAAGGACTAAGCAAACACACAACCTCCAAGAAAATACATTCGGCATTGGGAAGAAACATTTAAAATTGGCTCACTTTATTTGACCAACAACCAGCACATTTTGCTTTTATAGCCCACAAAAGACCATCGCCAGCACTGCATTATGGCTGAAGAACTTTTCTGCAGTTGGCTCAATTGGCAACAAGCAGAATGCACCATTATGAACTGGAAACACATATGACAAGCCACAGCTTTTACCAGCCCATTGGTTGCACTGGGTGTCAAGAGATAAAAAGGAAGAACCAGCAAAAATGCTTTAATGTATGCTCAATGATCAAACATTAATTCAGAGTGTAGAAAAACATGCCTTCCAGCATGTTCGGCTGATCAACCCATTTGTGACAGCCTTATCGAAGTGAAGGCAAGAACGAGTCCGTGGCAGGATTTCGATGTGGGCTTTAAGAACTGTAGGCTGTCTGCAGTCATAATTACTATTGTGCGCCAAACACCACCCAAGTACACTGAGTGCAGTGAACTTCAGCAATGAAAGTAGTCATAAGAAATTTTTATCGTATGGTGACCGTTGCGAATCCTAGTAAACCGTTACAAGCCCCTGGCATGCTGGCAAGAGAGAGGTAGAGATAGTAAAAGATTTTTGAAAGTAGAAGAGGCCAGCCTGAGAAACTGAACTTGGGCGTGCTACTTAAATCCCACTGGGGCAAGGAAGGTACTGAATACTGAGGGTATGAGAAATGACAGTGAAATCAACCAATGAACTTTGTACACTTAAAGCATATATGGGGCGCAGAAACAGACTAATCACTGCATAATTCGCATAACTTATTTACCGACCATAAAAAAAAGTTCCGCAGTTTGTGAAATTTCGCCACATAGACCCAAGAGTCCTGACAGGACAAGCAGCGATTTGACAGCTCGATCTTGCTTCTTCGTGTCAGTTCACGTGCCAAAAATCTTTCGTTCAGACAGAGGGTAAGCATTCAAGCGTAGTAAGGCTGCTTCAAGGTCTTTTCACCCACTAGTATACCTTGGTCAAAAACTATGCAAATGATCAATTGTCTCTGTACAGCCTTACACAGAAGGCAGTCTGGGCTGTCCTCGCGTCCGATTGTGTGCAGATACTTTCAGGTCAATGCTACTTTAAGCCGCAGCCTGTGTAACAAGGTTTCATTGACTTCTGTGAAGTTGAGGGGCATGAGCGAGCCAGAACCTTTGCTCGGGATCAGTCCTGGGGAGCTGTTCCTGTCAATTCTGTGGGTCAGACCAATGCAAGGCAGCAGCTTGTGCACGCGCTCTGTAGAGTATTGCGTTGCTATCTTGTCTTATGATGTGTGTAGCCAAAACAGTGTATATCCTTTAGCCAGCACAAGGCAGCATTTCCTTCACAGAAAATTAGTTCTATAATTGTAATTACACTAGCTAGTTTCTAATAATTTTTTCAAACAAAGAGCACGACTACAAAGTGTAACAAAGGGAAGGGACAGCAACGACTTCCAGATAGTGCCTTATTTGAAACGTATGACCCATATAAATACCATGCGCTTTATAACATCAACATAGCAAAAACAGCATGACGCCATGCTGCAACTTTTCTGCTACGACCCCCATGAGCACTGCCAGCTTTCATGTCCGCAACCTCGTTAAACTCCGTTTCCCCTTGAGAACATGATTTTAGTGCTAAAGATGACAGACACACTTTACTGGTGCTTGCAGCTATCAATCAAACACCAGCAAACGTCAGTTAATTTGAAATGATACGGGGTAAACTTGGAAGCTGGCACAACTCGGTGGGATGGGAGTGGCAACAAAATTCTGCACAATACAGCCCTGTTGTGGCATTTTTCAGCACGGCGACAGTTGTCACACTGCCCTTGTTAACCTATATTCGAATCTCCTGATACTATGGAGAGACTTGTTGCATTGGTGGCACACTGGAATTACCACTGTGTGGAACCATGAAGGCTGCCAGTTGCCATTCGAGTATGCGAGTCTGCCGATGGAAATTTTTTCTGGCGACTGTTGCACTGCCCTGCAGTGCTTCATGAATTATTTCCTGCTGGCACAGCCATTCCATTCCACGCAGACAAACAAAATGCGCACAGGCCGCATGCAACAGGTATGTGTTTGTGTTGTTGTGTGGGAAGCAGGTTTGCCAACGGGTACCAGTCGGCTGCGCAGTAGCACCCAATGTATGCTTAGATGCAGATATACCTAGCGGGTCCACCTTGGTTCATTCCACGGAGGCAAAAGCAACGCTTTCTCATGTTTCTCTGATGGTGCTTTTCAATGGCCTCAACTATGCATTGCATTAAACAATGAGACAGAGAAATATTTTATGGATTTGCGAGCAGAAGGATGTTAGGGCTTCCACCCCGTGAGAGCCGTTCTTAGTCCAAATGCACTGAAGCCTACAAGCACCGTCAAAGTCGCCCACCCCGGACTTTCACTACCGCCTTCACCATCGCTACAGTTACATCTGGATTTTTTTAATTATTAGTAACGATTAATTATTAACAGTGACTCTACACGGCTAGTCAGTGAGTGGAAGTGGTTTGGTTTGTTGGGTAAAAATCAGAACAGACTGCTTTCACCATATGTTGTGAAGTGGGCGTGACAGTGACCCTGGCTCGTCAGTGAGCAGAAGTGCTTTTGCCGGTTGGGTAAAAATCAAGCATGACTGCGTTGAGGGGCAGAGGAAGAGTGTGGAGCACGTCAGACATACTTTTAGCCTGTGCAATCTGAGTACGTGCTTTGTGCCATTGAGAAATTTAGCAGGTATATCCCGTGTATTGTTTTTTACAAGTTTGTCCGACATAACTTTATACACAGCGTAAAATCATTCATTCCTTTTAAAAGCAACACGAAGCCAGCAGGTGAGAAAGAAAAAGGTATGCTAGTAATACTAAAGGAAATTCAGGCTATTAGCAATGGTTCAGAACGACATGCGAACAATCTTTGCTAGCATGCACTGTAGCTGACGAAATACTGCAGGGTAACAGTACCACATGCACGTGATTGCAATGAGGGTTATGGCATGTACAGGTAAGTGTGTAAGGTTGATTTAGTGCTAATATGCTGCGTGCACACGTAAATAAAAATACCCTGCAAAAAAGATGAACAAGGCAACTGAGGTTAGATCAAATAGAAACAACAACTACGCAGAGTCACCTAGATGGTATCCCTAGAATGTAGATATAACAGTTCAACACAGCACGTATCATCTGTTATTGCTGAAGCCACTGACGCATCACCTAGCCTGTCATAAATGGGCACGATCACGTACGTTTGGCGATATCATAAATTTTGGAGCACACGAACACAACACACACGGAAAATGCCACAGTAACTCACGACAGATATCCGGCGCATTTTTTGGCCACGCTTGTAACCACAGGGATCACGGCAAGTTGAAGCGCACGAACAAGAACTCGCTATCACTGCGACGCACCATTGCTAGCTGATGAGGCTCTAGAAGCTGATGAGGCTCTAGATTATTCGCGTATATACTCCCGCTGCGACACGAATCTGGACACTTGCAAGTCGAGTACGGAGCAGTATCAAAGTATTTGCCTCGCGTTGTGATACCGACACAACACCGTGTATAACGATGACTGTGATGATAGCATCGATGACTGCGGCGCCAGCAGCTTCACCAAACAAACCTCTGGAAAACTATGACGCACCACACACATCGGTCACGTTTGAAGGCAACACAGGTGCTTCGTACTTTACTGCACATTTTGGGGCAACATTTGGTTCTGATACCTACGTATTTGATATGAAAACATTGCGCTCTGCGCAAGCGCTGACCAGCACTTCGCGTTGCTGCCACGAATAGTCATCGGACTTTGAAGACTGTGAATTACTGCAGAAGATACAAGCGTGGTGACACAGGCTTGGAGCTGCACACCTCATATGAAACTAAAACACAGCGCAGCACCGCACCACTCGTGAGCGACTCCACACAACGCCGACGCTCGTAACATTCTTGCTTGCATCGGCACCGCGCGAAGCCGGAATATTTGAAATAGGCCAACGGAAACATGGAGGAGAAAAAAATCTACCCCGTACGTATGCCAATACGGGGCCAAAATTCGCTCTTCGATGGAATTCGGCCCTCTTCTCCATGCCGCTCGTCCGTAGGTAATCCGTAAAACCCGTGGTAATCTCTAAAAAGCGCTTTGTTTACACAACTTCTTCTACGCGAGTGTCCAAAACAATAACAAACTCGAGTTTCGCAGAGAAAAAATATAATGCAAACATCTACAAAGCATGTCTATGACGTCACGGCTGACTAGGTGACGTCATATTAAAAGACAATAAACTCAGGCTGAAAATAAATCTTGATATTGTAATATTAGTGTGTCACTGCGAAAAATATATGCAATACTATTGAAGTAATTGCAGTGTAATGCAATTACGGAATTTTTTTTGTTGATGTACGTCACTTCCGTGGGGCGCAGCAGCCAGTTCGGTGGGAATCGGCTCGGAAGCCCGGGTTGCAGCAGACCAGCAGCCTTATTCAACTGAAAATTTAACATTGAATTTTGTTTTAAAGTGCATAATTCTTTGTTTTTGTGCTTTCATAAGTTATTGATTGCTATCTTAACTCCAGTTTTTAGGTTGCGATTGTTTCTGCGTCCGCGCAACTGCCTCGACCAATTAGCGCTTGTGCGGGCAAGCCGGCACAGTATAGGTCCGACTCGAAGTACTAAATTTGGAGTTATCATTCTGCCTACAGCACATTATATGACAAGACTAATCCAGTCGCTGATCAAGCGGCTCTAAATAATCATTTTCAGCTTGCATAAAGCTGTAGAGGCGACTACAAATTTATTTTTTGCCGCCAGAAGACCGAAGAGAACGCGCAGCACACAACAGTGCGCAACGCGACGGTTGACCCCAGAGCCGCATTTCTTTTTGCGACTCTTGCTTCGTGTGTATATAAAACACTTGTGTAGTTTAACACATTGGGCTCCTTCGGCATAACAAATTTATGTAAGCACTCAAATAGCATTTTTCGCCCAGGTCGCCGAGTGGCGAAGCAAGTTGTATAGTTTATTTTGTAACCAACAGATGGCAGCCACTGTAAAAACAGATCCAAAACAGTGGTCACCAATCGTTGGACCACTTTTTAATGCATGGGCCTATGGCGAGTTTCGCAACTCCTGCCTCAGTTGTAGTTTCCGCTTAGCATGAATTACGTACTTGCAGTGGCACGCTTGATGAGCACTGCTGATAGCGGACGGCTGGCAGGCACAGAAATACGGAGAAAATGAGTCCAATAACGCTATCGCGTCAAAATTTCAGGAAGCTTCACTCATGCGCAAGGCTCACATGGCGAAGCTTTCTAGGTGGTCATTGACGGACACAAAGTGGAGTTTTAGTATCGATGTGGTGTCGTAGCTGAAGCCACTCAGCATGCCGTTTCAATCACCTTAATTAGTTCAAGAAGTTTATTTTTTCGCCGTTCAAGATAGGTACAATTCTTAAAAATATACAGACGAGGGTCCCAAAGTCCCATGACTGCCACGGGACCCTCGATGAGCAGTTACAAATGATGGAGACATAAAGAAACAGCAATGAAAATTTTTATGCTATAGCAAAGGTAAGTAATTATCAGATCATCATTATACAGTAGGTAGAATCCTTGTACAAAGATACAATAGCTATACACACACAAACACACACATGCTAAACACTAAGAAGTTCAGGATACATAATAGTTCGTGCACTAGAGAGTAGCACTTGTCCGAAAAAAATAAAAGTAATCTTAATGAGGTGATAAGTGTGATGAGACATATTGAAAATTACTTTTAACTTGGGTGAATGAACTGCAAAGAAAGATATTAGTTCTAAAAAGAAGGTCTTTTAGCGCTTTTTTAATGCGATAGGGACAAGCCCGATTTTAGGTGCAGAGGCAGAGGGTTTCACAAAGAAGTCGAAGCGAAGTGGAGCACTTCTTTTTCCGTAGTGAGTGTAACTGTTGCAAGTAAATAAATTCGTTGACAGGCCAAATCTAGTGGGGTTCGGATTACGCACATACTGATTATCGATAAATTCAAAAACAGTTGGTGTTGAGTAGTTCAAACAACATCATAGCAATGTTGTAAAAAACAAGGCAGTTGATTGACAATACATTAAACTTGCGTTGCAGTAAGTAATGTGAACCATAGTAAACCACTACTATTTGAAATGATGCGTAATGCTTGGTTTGGATGTGTTGAACAGAGTGCAAAATGTATTTATAAGTGTTTGCCCATGCAATGATACCATAATTCAAGTGGCTGTGAATGAATGAAAAATAGAAGCGACAGCAACGTATGAGTAGGTAATAATTCCCATGCGTTGAGTAGTGCTCGAATGCCAACTTCCCCGGTATAGACTGCTATCGACCCCGGCGGTCACTCGGGACTCTGGGAGGAACGAGGCGCCCATGACGTGGCTCGGGGATTCACAATCCGAGCGGGAGCAAGCATAGTTCCTTACCACGGGGCCCGATGCGCCAGAGACCGCCTAATTGCGTATCAATGACATACTCACACATACCGCCTCGCCCGCCGAAATACCCCCCGGCGCATCCCCAGATCAGCAATGAGCAAGCGCGCACCTGGCGACTTCTTCAGGTTCATTCCTTTCCCTGCAGTGCGGTGCTCCATCATATCCACCCTTCTCTCTACCCCTCACCTCATTGCCCCGCATGTGGCCAGCGCGCCACACTTGCCCACTCTATGTGGGCATGTCCTTCCAATCCCTTCCCATTGATCACCCGTGATGAGCAATGGGAGGGTGCGCTGGGTAGCTCCGACCCGGGCGTTCAGATAGCCTTGGTGGAACGAGCTGCCGTCGTCGCCGCCGACCTCCAACCGGCGGCCACCACGCTTCCACCCCCTAACCCCAGTGCTCAATAAAAGTCTCTCTCTCTCTCTCTCTCTCTCTCTCTCTCTCTCTCTCTCTCTCTCTCTCTCTCTCTCTCTCTCTCTCTCTCTCTCTTCTCTCTCTCTCTCTCTCTCTCTCTCTCTCTCGAATGCCGAACGCAGTGGCTGTTTTTATGTGGTTTATGTGATAGTTAAACTTAAGGCAACAATCGAAGAGGATACCTAGTAATGTAGTGCAGTCACAAGGGGGAATTGAAGTATTACCGAGTGACAAGGAAGGGACCAGCGGCAAGTGTCTGTGGCTTGACCTAAAAATCATAAATTTAGTCTTACTGGGATTAATAATTAAATTATTCTTTTCGCACCAGTCCAAAATATTAATGAGAACTGAATTTAACTTATTTGTCAAGGAATTTAAGCATCTGTCACACATCAAAACGGTTGTGTCGTCTGCGTATAAGACGCAATGAGATGAACCAGCGATATCAGGCAGATCATTGATATTAATTAAGAAAAGCAAAGGGCCCAGAATGGACCCCCTGCTGGACACCTTGTTAGATATTTTGGTCTCAGAGAAAAGCATCCCCAGTATATATCACATATTGTCTAATCAAGTAAATAGTTTTTCAGGAAGGTTAGCGGGGGGTGGATACACCATAGGACTGTAGCTTGGTAAATAGAATATTATGATTGATTGTATCGAACGCTTTTGTAAAATCTAAAAGCACTGAGCCAACGAAGAGTGTTTTATCTAACGGATTTTTGACAAAGTCGAGTAAAGAGATTAAAGCGAGTCTGGTAGAGCTGCCGGAGCGAAAACCGAATTGGCAAGATTTATTAAATTAAACTTGGTAAATAGTTAGTTACCCTTGTTCAGAAGTAATTTCTCTATTAACTTGCTAAGAGGACAGAATCGAAATCGGTCGGTAATTAGAAACTGTCTTTGTTTACCCTTCTGAACACTAGGGATGATCTTCGACCGTTTTAACATTCAGGGAACACGCCTGACTCGGACTATCGCATTATATTAGTGTGGCAGATAGGGTCGGAAACGAGATTGGCAACTAATTTTAAATGACGGATAGAAATATTTTCTAGGCCGGGCACTTGTAATTTTAAACTGAGTGATAGTAGCGGTACACTTCCTCAGGAGAAACGGGGTGAAGAAGAATGAGTGAGGTGTATGACGTTGAGGTCGAAAGTGCGCAAAGAGTAGATGCGTTTAGGGCAAGGAAAAGTATTCGCAGAAAGCGTTGGCAATGTCGGCAGAGCTTGTCGATAGGCAGTGTCGTTGTAGGCTAATGCTTAGATATCGGAAGTCTTGGAGGGCTGTCGGTTTAAAAGTCCATTAACAGTTTCCCCCCTTTTTCTAGCATTAAACTTACTTGGGAAAGCGCTTTCTCATAGTAACGTTTTTTGGCTTGCTTAAATGAGCTAATAAGAATGTTGCGATATTTTTATAACGTATATCAAGTGAATTGTGAAATGGCTGTTTTTTAGTTTTTTTTTAGGTTATCTTTTTTCCGCATACACATCAATAAGCTTTCGGTTACCCACGGGTTGGAGGATTGTTTATATCTTCTTTTACATTTCACAGTCGTGGTGCTCATAGTGACTGCTTGCAAAAATGTCGAGCAGAAGGAAGTAACGGCCTCCACAGGATTGAGCATTACTTTGATAAAGGACCAATCAGTATCGCCAATTTTTTCGACAAATTTTTCTTCATTGAAAACTGACGCGAAATAAGAAACATCAGAACGAGAGGCGTCGGCTTTGAGGGCAATAAAAATTGGGTCATGATCAGTTATGTCGGTTTCAACGACACCAGATATTGGCCGTGTTGGTAGGTTGCATAGAGCATGATCAATTATCGAGTGAGATCCCCGGGTGGGGCGTGTTGTCGCACAGTTAATTAAACACTCAAAGCCGTAGCCTGTAAAACAGTCGCTATAGTCTTTGTAAACTGTAGAATGAATATCAAGTAAATTGATGTTTATGTCCCCCACAATGATCACGTATTTATTTTCGGACGACAGTTTTTGAAGAATATTATCTAGGGAACGAAGAAAGTCTTGAATTGGTGATGATGGAGACAGGTAAATGCTGCCAAAACGAAATTTGTACTTTCGATAGCTAAGAATGATGAGTTCGCTTCAACCCAAACCGACTCGCAATTCGCTACGTTGAGTGATAAATCATACCTTCGTGTGTATGCGATGTCAGTAGATATGAAAATTGCTGAACCACCATGAGTGTTACTAGAGCGATGGCATAAATATGCATTGTAAGAATTTATGCTATATAAATTGCCGTCGCCGGGAGTGAGCCCAGTCTCAGACAAACAAATAACAGGAAAAGGAATGATCTAGAGAGGAAATAAAATTTGTGATGCCGTCGTGGTTTTTACGAAAACATTGAGAGTTAAAATGAATAAAAGTGCGAGTGTTCTCTGAATTCGTCTGAGGAAATCAGAGACATCGGCGCTAAGGATTTGTCGGTCTAACTAAAGATGCCCAGATCCGATTCGAGATATTGCGGAACTGCGGCTGTCCGTTAGTCTGCCGGGCTTTTATCAGGCAATTTTCCGTTCAGAGGATACTGCCAAATGGTGTTATTTTTTGAGTGCGAGAGCTTTCGAGAACACATTTTGTTTTCAATAGTTAAGTGGTCATTACATAGATAGCGGAATCGGCGCTTTTGGAAAAGCCAATCTGATTAGTCCGCAATCGCGCTTTGGCGTGTACCTTTCCTCACAAAGTCATCTCGCTTGTCCCTGCAGACAAAACGAGCTATAATAGCCTTATCGCCATACTTTGAGGGAACTTGATGAATGGTGTCGATGTCAGCCGTGGACACCGGACAGCCCACGACTTCGCCCATACGTTTCAAGATGGCAGAAAAGCATTCATTCTGAGTTGAGAAGAAGACGAACATCTACCGCGGAGTCCCCTTCGATCATCTGTCTCTGCTTTAATGGTTGTTACGTGTGGTTTTTCTGTGGAAACCAAGCAAAAACTGTCATCAATGAGAAGCTAAGAACTTCGCGCATTGATAGAGACCAGAAATCTTTCGCCGTTGACCAACGAGTGCCCAAGTACTGGCCTAAAACCCCGGACTACACCGCCTGGCGCGGCAAGCCTAACGCCTGTGCCGCTATGGCGGCCGGCGATCCATCTTCGCTCACCAACCCGCGAGCACCGCGCGCAAGCGCAATGGATTATGACGAAGAAACCGCGGTAGCACAACCTATCATCCCGGACCATGGAAAACTCTGCTAAGGCAACGCTGCATCGAAGCCACACCACCCCAACCGCCGTTGCGTGCCTCCTACTCCCCTGTGCATCAAGTAAGTGAGCCACTGGCACCCCCTCGCAAGGTTTCTGCTCCCCGACTACCCGAAACCGACTATTAAAGTCGTCTATCTACCTCGCGATGGTTGAGATCTTGCCCACATGGAGCCGATCGGCAACTAACCCACGGGCTTCAGCAGGCTTAGCAACATCCCGCAAAACAATCTTTTACCAGCAAGTCACTCTAAAAGTCCAGGCCACACAGAAGCCTTATGGTGGCTAGCACCCCTACGTCCTGCCTGCGCGGCCCGCCCTTAGCGAGGTTACCAACATTCAACTCGGCACTGCTACATATGCGCTCCGCGTCCCGTACTTGAAGCCTTACCCTGGCAGCTGTTCGGGGTGTAATCACTGGCCTGGACCCAGGCACAACTACCCAGCAGCCTACCGGACATCATTCGCCTCCCCAAGTCACAGAATCAGTCCACGTCCGAGTGCTTAGGCTTGTCTACGACAAGCAGTACTCACCTTCGAAGGTCCACACATCCCTTTCTACGTCAACCTTTATGGTCTGCAAACGAGATGTCGGCCATACCGCCCCTCTATCGAGTGCCTGCGCCGGTCTACGGGGATGTGGGTCACCGCGTGACGTATGCCAAACCCTGCCGTCCGCATCGGTCCCCAGTGTCACGAACGCCATCCGAGCGACAATCACCAATGCGTTCCGAAATGAAATTGTGTGGCCTGGAACACCCAATGGCACGCAAGGAGTGTCGAAAGAAACCTAGGCCTCCGCCACCCCCCCTTACGAGTGCAGTGAACGACCTTGCCAAACTCCCATTCGGCACACGTATCACCCAGCCGCAATCCACCCCCTCAAATACAGTCGCCGCCGCTTCGCCCCCTCGCCGCCGCTAGCGAAGCCATGGAGCCGCCCCCTCCACCACCACCACTAGCGAAGCCATAGCCAGCACCCAACCCCACCAGCCATGGTGCTAGCCACTTTCCTCCCTTGCACCACCCAAGCCCCATCGACAGCCAAGCTATGATGCACTTTCGAGAAGAAAATGCCCAGCCAAGCTACTGTGATGACAGCCCAGGCAGAACGCACCGCCAACCTTGAAAAGCGTGCCCAGCTCAGGCAACTAGAAGAACTACTGACAGCCCAGGCAGAACGCACCGCCAACCTCCACCCCCCAAACTACCCTAAAGCCGCCCCTTCTGCTAGAAGCCAACCCTCAGCAAAACCGCACCCTTCCACCCCCCCAAACTACCCCTCGGCGGACCAGCCGCCCCTTCTTCTGCCAACCCTACGCCACCCCCAAACCTCTTCACATCGGCGGACATCGCTCGCCTTGAAAGCCTCATCCGTGATATTGGCCAAGCCCTCTCGGAACGCATAGCTGCCCTTGAAAGCCAGTCAGATCTCCCCGCCTCACCAGAGCCGAAACGCCGCATCCCGCGGAAGCACCAAGCACCATCAGCCAGCTCCACAGCAATGGACGAATCTGAAGATGAGCACTGAGCACTCTCCCAAGAACACCCACCGCAGTAAGTGCCACACTCCCTCGCACCTTTCTCTCTCAATGGAACTCTGGCAATCGCAACAAGCAGGTACTCAACTGCAATATGATCATATCGCAACAAGCAGCATGTACTCAAGAAACGGACACAGAATCAATATGTTCTACCCAACCCTCCCACTCTCATTGCGCTTCAAGAAACGGACACAGAAAACCCCCGCCTGCAAGGATACTCCACATTTGTCTCCGGCTCCGCCTTTCGAACGGCCCAAATTCACATATTAGTGCAATCGCACCATGGAAGCCTGCCCAAATTCACACCCTTCCCACTGATTTAGACTATGTGTTCGTGGAACTCCTCCCGGGCACTCGCCACTCGCTTAAAAGCTTAAAACTTTTGTTCTGAACATCTACACTTTTGTCCTCCCTCTCAACTGCTCCCCACGTTACTCCTAGTCCTCCCTCTCATTCGCATCGTGCGGCAACGCACCAAAGACCATGCACTGGTGCGGCAACGCAATTGTAGGAGATTTTAATGCCCACCTGGTAATTGTAGGACACCACCTGGGGCCCACCAAACCACACTACCCCAAGGACAAGGACAGAGAGGGCACGCAGGTTTACGAAGCCATACGGCAAAACAACCTGCTACCTATGCAGTGCACCCGGCACAATCACCCGTATTGGCAACAGCGCATCTCGTGAGTCTTCCCCGGGACTTGACTAGACTTATAGTGACAGACCCAATTGGACATGCCTCCCATACACATTAGGGAGTGATCACCATCATCACCAGCCTGCAGCTGCCTCACAAAAGCTACAAAAGCTCGTCGTTGGCACTGCCACCTTAACGGATTGGAACAATTTCGTCATGACACTCCTGCCAAATCTATTCAATGACATCGAAGAATGGTCAGCTGCCATCCTAGACACAGCACGGAAGTGCACAAAGGAAATCCCGCTGACCCCTGACACCCCGGGGGTATATGCCCCACCTCTTCATCTTTGGGCTGCCCGCACGGTGGTCCTAATCAAGCGATGGAAACTCGAAGGACCAATCGGCGCCTCCGCATTCGGATCGGTAAGTTGACCAAGGAGGCTGCGGATTATGCCCAGCATCTTAGCCGGCAAAATTGGGCGCAATTTTGTACAAAGCTCCAAGGAACGCTAGGCACGCGACGAACTTGGCATCTCCTCAGATCCCTAATGGGCAACAACGAAACCAAAACAGCAGTGGCTCACCAACTGCGCCACCTCATACAAAACTATCCCGGCACGGAACAGGAACTGCTAGAGGAGCTAAGGAAACCATGGGCACGACCAGACGGGGACTCGTCCCTGCCCCATGCTCCTTATACAGGCCCCCCAAACGCTACAGGCCCCCCAAACGCTGAACTCGACGCGCCCTTCACCCTTCCAGAAATTGAGGCAGTCGTGCGCAACCTCACCCGCAATACCACACCGGGTAAAGACCGCATCCAGAACAAATACTTGCGCAATCTCGATACAGCCGCCCTTGAAGCTTTATTAGAGTACATCAACAAACAATGGAATGCGGGTACTCTACCACAACTCTGGCGGCACGCGGATATTACTTTTATCCCATAGTCTAAGAAACCATTGACTCCAGCAAACCTTCGCCCCATTTCATTGGACATCGTGTGCTGGGAACGTGTACGAACATTTAGTGCATAACCGCTTGGTTGCACACATTGAGGATAATGATCTGTTGTCAATGACCAATGTTTGGCTTTCTGACCCCATCTGTCCCACGCAAAATATTTTAATCCAACTGAAAAGTCGGACTTATTGATCGCCTCACGTCATCCCACAAGCGCTGCTATACTCACTCTGGACATCAAGGGTGCTTTCGATAACGTTTCACACTCAGCAATACTTCCAGGACTCGCATCTCTCGGATGGGGACAGCGCATGTATGACTACGTCAAGGCCTTCTTAACGGACCGTACTGCGACAATTGGTATTGGATATCTTCGATCGTCCGCTTTTACAATTTAAGCGAAAGGTACTCCGCAAGGGTCGGTCATCTCGCCACTGTTATTCAACATCGCCATGAAGGACCTCCCACCACAATTGCAGTCAATTCCCCACATTAAACACGCACTATATGCGGATGACCTTACCGTCTGGACGCCTACTGGCTCCATTGGAGAGCAGCAAGACGCCTTGCAGCAAGCGATTACTGTTACCTTTCACTACCTCCAGACACGAGGTCTCCAGTGCGCACCCGAAAAATCGGCTTTGCTGACGCTCCACTCCCAGCCTTCTCACAAATCTGCTCGAGGTATACCTGAACCTCAACTGGCCATTGCAGGGCAGCCAGTCCCCAACGTCCCGCAACTGCGGGTGTTGGGCTAAGCATTCACATTTATTTTTTTCCTGGCCTTACTTTCATATAAGTGATAAAAATATTTTCTGTTCTGTATTTTTTCTTGGTCACATCCTGATTAGGTACAAAGTTTCTCGGCCAATCTCCCTCTTGGGTATGCGCCACGGTCTGAGGCAACCGACCGGCCGACCGACCAACCAACCAACCAAGTTTGGTCGTCGCCGTTATGCGTTCGCTCCTTCACGGTGGCCGCGATTTGTGATCTTCGCCGGCCAACACATCGCAAGCCTGGACTTTGACAGAGAGTCGCTGTTAATATTGATATGGAACGCAGTCGTAGTCTTTGAGCGGAAGCGGTTTGGCCGGTTGGACAAAATCAAGACAAACTGATCACTGCAGATGCGAAAGACACCAGTGAGGATTGCTGTACTGGTGAGCAGTGTGTCTTGACTTTTTACCCAAACGGCCCAAACGGCTTCCGCTCACTACTAGCCAGCGTCACTATCAATAATTAACAGTGACTCTGGCTGGTCAGTGAGCGGAAGTGGTTGGTCCGGCTGGGTGAAATCGACTGACTGTTCCCATCTCGGCCATGATGCAACACTAATTAGACTGTTTCCAAGCACTGCGCGGAACTTAGTCGGACGCAACCCCTCTTTCCGCGGCAAGAGAAAAAAGAAAAAGTAAAACAGCAAACAATGTTCGCTGAAGTTGGCGGAGCCACGGAAATAGGTCTGGCAACATGGGTCGCCGGGTGAGGCGGGTGATTCGGCAACGCCTCGAAAGACCTTGAGCATCATTGTTTCCAACGAGTGACTCAGATGACCCATAAACAGTAAGGGGTAAAGGTACGAAGAAAGGATACTCTCCACTAGTGCTAAATACCACTTATCAGCGCTCGTAGCAGTACTACCGTGTCGTGGTCAGTCGCTCTCGCACTCCGCAAGCGACACGGCAGCGTCGGAAAAGAAAGGAGACGCCGACAGTATGGGCAGCAGCGGCGCGTTGCAACCGCAAATCCGGTTTCTCTGCTGCCCGTGGACGCTTTTGAGGCACGTGACGGCGTTCATCGAATAGGGAAGTGAGCGGCGAATAGGAAATCAAAGACGAACTCTTCTTCGTAAGGAGCATATACGGTAACTCTAGCAGCAGCAAGGTCG
The DNA here is from genome assembly GCA_013339765.2 of Haemaphysalis longicornis. Taxonomy (NCBI): domain Eukaryota; kingdom Metazoa; phylum Arthropoda; class Arachnida; order Ixodida; family Ixodidae; genus Haemaphysalis; species Haemaphysalis longicornis. The sequence goes on from CM023458.1 coordinate 38,002,984, forward strand.
CAGTGGCACGAACTGGGTGAAGCAGGAGGCGGAAACAGCCGAATTGCGAAGAGGGAGAGCGCATGCCGCCCAGTCCGCCCGTTCTCGAAGATGCCGTGTCGTATGATCGGCCGTCACTCTGACTGATGAGGAGCGATAATAGTTTTGGAACCACGCCGTTGTTTTCAGAGGAAACGGGGGAGCATTCGAGGCCGTGACTCAATCTATAATCATGTCTCTGTGTGGCGAAAAGACGGCCACGATGGGGGAGGGAAGTGGGTTGCCCCATGCTCGTCCTTATACCGTATTTATTCGCATAATGATCGCACTGGCGTAATGATCACACCCGTGAAGTTTATCGTCAAAATTTGATTTTTTTTTAAATTTCCCGCGCAATGAGCGCACCCTGAACTTGCCGCAGCAGTATGTGGTATGTGTGCCAAGTCTAGCTGATGATGATCGTGCTTACGCCGGTTTCCATTCCCTTTCAAAGCGGACATGGCTACGTGATTGCCGCAGACTTGCCTATGTTAGCGATATCGACAAGCATGCGTTCAATATTGATGAGGAAGAAACTCTCACTAAGTTGCACATAAGTACTCACAAGACAAAGAAAAAAATGCGCTCTGCTTGCTGCGTCAGCCCCCATGTCATTTTTGATGTTCCCACACTGTACTCGCAGCAAACTCGTTCCACCGCTTCTGTAATTCATTAAAACACTGTATTTTGCGTCCACTTTGCAAAGCGACTGGCAGCGAGTATGTGTAAGTTTATTATGTTTTATTTATTATTTTAATTATGTTAATGAGACTACCGTAAACATTTTGCCCCACAACTTGCTTGCCTTGTCTGTGCTCAACAAGTATTCGCGAAAAATTTACCCCGCTTATAACGCACCCCGCAATTTGCATCATTTTTTTTAAAAGTGTGGACATACGCGAGTAAATACGTTATACATGCTCATTGAAATTGGAACCAATTAGTGTCTTGGTTCCTGCACTCTTTGTACCGCGTACGCTTCACTTTTCTTCCTTTGCCACAAAAATGGATGGGGGAGCATATCTTTTATCCATAAAATCCCTTTAGCTATACAGGGTACACGAAAAGCGCGGTATAACATAACCCACTTCCGCATTTTATCGGTGAGCATGGCATTAGAAGTCAGGGGCGACGTTTCGTTGACGCGATAAAGGTTTCAAAAGGTTGTACTCCATGAAAACATTGGAGAGAACAAGAGTGTAGACCCGAAGAAATGTGACATAAAATGCATTTTTTCCGGCTGAATGTATATCGCAGCTATTTTAGGGCGTACGTTGCCACGTCGGATGTGGCGTCAGCTTGTTGGATGCCTGCCTCCGTGCCTTTTCGCCTTAACGTGGTGAAGGCCTCGTGTGTTGGCCCTGTGTTTCCCGATGTGCAGCGCCGGTCTCGTTCACCTGTTCTTTCGGGCGAACTCGGTACAGTTGATTTCACGTCCACGCTATTCATTACGCTGTGTGGCGACCCTCGGCTGCGCCTTTGGATACGATGACCGCGTCTTCCGGTGGCGAGGGCACCGCATTGTGGCAAATTTGTGACACAACCTCGCCCTCCGCCTGATCGGGACCTTTGGACGTCGCGTTGAGATTGGCGACTTCGTCGCAGACTGGTGCAGGCATCGACGGCATTCTTTTGGAGAGACGACCGAGCTGTGGACAAGAGCTCGTGCGCATTAGGAACTCCGGTGATCTCTATGTTTGAAGCGGCGGTGGCACGACGGCACCACTGTACTGTCCGCCCCTGCTTCCTGCGTTTGTTGACGGCACGAATCCTTGAGAACCTACGTATGAACATAAAATGCATCAGAACAATCACGTTCCATTCGGAACGCGTTCAAGAAAACGGAGTTCAAGTTTGGCTCAAGAAAATGGGGCGTCGTCCTTCTCGTAACTGCTTTTACTGAGGCACTATAGTCGCTAGTGCAAGTCCTTCTATTAAATCAATTGACAAAAAACAAGACGTTGCTTGTTTGCGGTTGCCACTGCCTTGCGCCTGGGCAACTTGTTCCTGCAGTATAGTTTTAACGCCAAAAAACATTTTCTTTGGAGTAACGGGTTCTCGTGCTTCACTCCAGGCATGACTAATGTGGCTGTAACCGTACATGCTTCTATCAACGCAGCGAAGGCTTCAATAATTTCTGCGACGTGCAGAGTTTCAACATGCAGAATTTTAAAAAACTCGTGTTATGCTTTTTATTCTGTCTGTAGAATTCAGTCTTTTGCAATAACTGGTGTACTTCAGGGTCTTTTCTATCTATGTACTTCCACTATACAACACCAAAGTGCGCAAGCACGCAGGATTATATCTGACAGCAGCCTTGAATCAACCTCTTTCCATTTCTTCGATATTAGGCTACACTTGCGTTCCTGCTGCCTTTTCTGGTCCGTCCGAATCAAGTACTGAGTGGGGAGGTGATGTTAAAAGCTGGGAAACGTTGGCCGGCCCAAATTTCATGACTTTCATGCAGTGGCCCAATTACATGTTCGCACGCGGCCCTCCACTAACACTTGCAATGATCTGTTAACTTCAGAAGTGCACGCGACGTCTTTACAATGTATGGTCATGTCCTGGCAGCAAGAAGTGCATCAAAACAACCTTGAACTGGACAAACAAAACCGAACACGAAAGCACGCAAGCGTGCAGCTAGGTAACGGGCAAAAAATTTCAAACAGGCGACAGAGAGAATACGATGTAAGGACCATATCCTTGATGACACTATTTCCCGGTGCTTCCCACGACCTTCAACGTGCCCATCGGTGCCATCATGCCAAGATGCTACCGTCTGCATACCCGTGGCGCGTCGGCTTCGTACGATGGCGACTCCGGTGTGCCCGCGTTGTTGGCCCTCGCGATGACCAGGGACCGGGCAGTCGCTGCCTTGACCTTATCGCCAGGAAACAGGATCAGACGGCCGGACGTCTCCGGGAACTGCGGTATCCTGGATGCCCGGGTGCCAGGCAATGGGACCAAAGTTACCGAATTCGGCGAGGCCCAGCCGCTCTGCCCGGCCGCGCTGTCTCCCCCCGCGGCTGGCGGACGAGAAGACGTGCGCACGAAGCACGTACTTGCGAAGCAGCATCCAGAGGAGCACCAACAGGGTCATGACACCCATCACGAGCAGCGACTGCCAAATCACCCGGTTGTACGGGTCCGACGTGCTCATGAATGTTGCTCCGGTGACTGCCCGGATGGCGGGTATCGGACATTCGAACCACAACGTTGTTTTAACGCTGGTTGGTTGGTGCCAAGAAATTACCAGGTTCAGCCTCCTCTCTCGGCGCTCGATCCTTCTTCATCTTCTTCTTGTTCCCGGTTTTAAAGGAGCCATGAAGACAAAATACAAGTTTATTTTATTCGAAAGATTGCATGTTTTATAGTTCCCCAGTGCTTGTCCGGATACAAACGACGCTTTATTCACTGAGAAATTAACCAATTTTAGGTAAAACTTTCATTTCCCCGCTAAATTGTGCTGTTTTCGTGGTCTGCAATGACATCACAGGAACCGACCGCTCTGTAGCCTTGAATGCCTTCATTCATGCGTCCGCCGTACAGGCTGGAGGCACGTATACGCTGGCGCCGCCATTTTGGGTGACTCGCTCACCGCCGAAGCAAGTCATTGTATCAAAACCGCGCTAAAATTATCGCCGCAACGTGGTTTACTGGCGAAGATTGGATCATCTTATCTGTTTCGAGTTGATGGATCTCGTGGGAATCGAAAAGAACAAAGCGTTGAGCACGTTGACCAAATTGCGGCCACGCGGGACCGTTCAAGGGTGTCTCCAACCTGTACGGCGGCTTTGCTTTTCAGGTACGGCGGCGTTCACGCGTTTGTTTACATTACTGAACCTAGAAGCCGCAACACTGCCGTGGCAAGCCGTTTCTGCCTGGCTTGCTTTTTGTTCTGGGAGAAAATAATCTTTTAGTGAAACATAGCGCTCGCTCGACAAATATGATCCCGTAAGACACCGTTGCTTGCGTAAATCGGCCAGTGTCGTCTGACACAACCCCAAAGGCCCGCTGTGCTGTGCAGCTAAACCAAGCATAGAGCGCGCAGTACCAACAGCAGTACGCATCAGTACTTCTACGTATACATGTGCTTTCGTAACTTCCGCTGTTTGTCGCACCATTTTTATTGCTTTAAAAAGAATGTGCCCTAAATTTAAGCACAACTAGCTCGTTCTGCAAGCTTATAAGCTGAACCTAATTTGCGTTTGCTTTTGCCGGCCTCCGCCAACAGCAGAGGAGGCTGGTATGACATCATAGGTTCTGTTGCTGGAAATGAATGAGTTTGTCGCATGGCCATTCCTTTTTTCCTAATTATATAGCCTTTTTGAAGCGAAGTTTACGTTAAAACTGGTGTCAGTATGATTCTAACGAGGCCGTCTTTTGAATGACCCAAACTTGTGTTTTTGTCTTCATGGATCCTTTAAAGACGATGGTCTTTCTCGAGCTGTTCCGATGCAAATATTTGGTTTGTCTCACTACAGACCCTAGAACACCGAACAATAAATAGTCTCAATTGAAGAAGAAGACAAAGCAAGAGGCGGTTATTCTGCTCTGCATCTCTCTGAATTTTTCGTCTTTTCTCGCGTTTATTGGAAGTGTGCTTGTTTCTGAAGTTTGCGAAAACAACGGTATGAGCTCCGAGACGGGGGCGACACGCCACTGTCTGGTTCTTCGACTGGCCAACCACCTGGGACACTGCCAGCCGCCACCGGCCTCTTAGCCGCTACCGTGCCGTCAGTGCTTGAGCTGCCTCTGATTTTCTCCGCAACGGCTTCATCTACACCAGTGATTATCGGACAAGCTCCTGAATCTGTCCTTGACCTCAGTAATACGGTGTCAGTGCCGATGCCTGCTGGACAGACGTCCCAGAGGCTGACAGTAATGCGGTCTGGCTGTGTATTTGTGTAAGTCATTGTACAACACACTCATGACACTCAAGTTATTGGCATGCGCGTGTGTGGCTTGTCACCTTTGTCAAGGCCATCAGGAGAGCACACAATTTATGTTTTGCCGCCAACCACCCTGTTCCCTGCCGCCAACCACCCTACCGCCAACCGTCCTGCCGCCAACCGTCCTGCCGTCAACTGTCCTGCCGTCAACCGTCCTGCCGTCAACTACCCTGCCGACATCCATTATCCAGCATGCCATTATGTCTTCCATTACCATAATCCACCATGTTGATGTTTGATGGCTTCCATCAACTCCACATTTTCAATACGCCTTGTCCAATACGCCCACTACGCCCTGTCCAGATGGCCGAAGGGCGCCGCCAGTACCCAAAATGTTCTGGCTAACTTTGGAAATTCCCGTAAGAGCTTGAAATCTGGGCAAATAACACTATCGCTCTCTCTCTCATCTCTCGCTCCACCGCGTGAACGAGTTTAAAATATTGGTAAGTGTTCGAAATGATCCTGGTTAGCATGTCCGCGCACAGCTTTAGTGATTGGCCCGGTGGCGTGTTTCCAAACGCTTCGCTGCACAGAGCACCCACGTGACATATGGATGTCACTGCGCGCGCTATTCTTTTGGGCGCCTGCTAAAACGAGCCCACCCTTCGGGCTCTGTAGCCTCGAGGTAGAGTACTCAGTACTGGCGCCGTGGATTCGAGCCCCAGCGGGTTTATCTCTTTTTGTTATTGCTTAATTTTGTGTTCTAAATTGAATTTTTTTTTCCTAAACTCAAATCTACGCGTTTTTTTTGTTAATAATGGTAATTTGCTATATTTTAGGTCGCTTTAGGTTTGGGCCGCAACCAATGACCACATTTAATTACCGTTCTTCATTACAGTAACAGACATGTCAGGTGAGGGCTCTGTGAAGCGAAGCGTTTGGAAATACGCGGCCCGGGCATACATCCGAATCCGAACACATGCGTCGAATGCGGGAAGGTCCACGAACCCTCGAAATGATTACCCAATGCGCTCTTGAGAATGGTCTCTCCAAACTGGTGTAGCAGTCCGTCCGACTCCTCTGGAGTGCACCGTGCACGCTCCATCTGCCCGAGTTAACCATGTGTGGCTAGTGAAACATCGAGTGAACTGTGCACCCTATATGAAAATCGAACATTTAATTGCCTGAACAGCAAGCCTTGTTTGCCCGGACAGACAATTTTGTGTGAACAGTGAACATCCGATGAAGTGCTATTTCTGCTACCTTTTTACCCCCCTCCTCAATAAAGTAATTCTCTCTCTGTATTTTATTGCTTTCGTTTTATTTTAGCGTTTGCCTTTTCACTCCAGGGTCTCCAAAAAAACTGTTTTCTTTCGAGAAGGCTCTTCATGGCCTAGACCACTGCAGCAGGTGCATGGCCGAAAATGGCCAATTTACACACTTGCGGTATATTAACAGCGTAGGTGTTGTACACGCCGTAAGTTCGCCGTCGCAGGAAAAAATACCAAGAAAACGCCGAGTGCCCCGTGAGCGTGTGCCTCGCGGCGACCGCTAAGTGTTCCCGACACGCGAGAGGCTCAGAAAAAAAAAAAACACCCACACATTTCCCCCATCCAAAAAACATGCACCCCGTGCACAATCTAGAGCGTAGACACGCGCGGGCCAAAGCCCTACACAAACAGAACGAAAAATCACGGAACGTGGACATACGTGGACGCAGCCGATTACGAAGGCCGCGACGCCATGGCGTTCGTGGTAGTCGATCAACAGGAAAGTTCCATCGCTTCCAGATCGATTTGCATGAACGAACCGGAAGGTAGTGAAGAGGTGGCCATTGCACTGGCAGTGACGGCCTCTGAAAATATCAAATACGTAATCAGTGATTCCAAATCTGCCATTATAATTTTTTCTAGAGGGAGAATCTCGCGAGAAGCGCCTGCAATCCTTAAATCTCGCTTCCGTCGCGATGCGCGGACTAGCAAAATCTACCTGATATGGGCACCTGCCACTCCGGCCTGGCCGGGAACGAGTGCGCACATGGTGCTGCTCGAGGGTTCGCCGACCGAGCAGACATCGACCCCTAACACCGCAATCGCCCATTCGCTCCGAAGGTCGGGCAGGGATCGGCTCGTGTCCTGCAGGGACATAACAAATCCCTACCAACTGAAACGGACCCCCCCCCCCCCCAACCTTCCCGCTCACCCGTCACTCAATAAGAGGTCATCCATCGTATGGTGACTACTCCAGGTGAATTCGTATCCGAACCCGGTTACGCACATCTACTGCTACTCAGGGCAACATTCAGACAAATGCCACAAAGGTACAGAAAGGGCAGACCTAGCACATATGCTACTGGCTTGCCCGCAGGCGGCTACAACCGCGCTCAGAATCACTCAGGCGGAAGCAATGGGAGACCGTGTTGCTCAGCTCCGACCCACTGGATCAAGTCTGGGCCATCCAGCTGGCCGAGGACGCTGCTATAGCCCAATGGCAGTCGGCCGACGCCTATAGGATTACCAGAGCTGAGTTACAAACAGCGCAGGAACAGGCCTGTTTGTGTGATCCTCCGTGTTTGTGTGATCCTCCTGTGTGAGCGCCGTGTTTGCGTGATCCTCCTACCGTCCTGTTCCTGCGCTGTTTGTAACTCAGTTGTACCAACTGGCTTGCCTACAATCTGTGTTGCAAGATCACCAGCTCCTCCAAATAAAGTATCTCTCTCTCTATCTCTCTCTCCAGCGCTCTCGTCAACAGCCTTCACACATGTAAAAAACAACCCCTAGCGCTAATCCTAAAGATGAATGGACACCCTGTTTGGGAGAGGTCACCGCGTCCGCCGCATTCTCTAGAAGGCATTATGGATAATTGGGGGCACGGCTTACGAGTGTGACAATCCTTCCCGACACGACTTGCACATCCCGCCACCACTGCCTCGACTCAATGGCGAAGAGCTGGTGGAAGTTACAGTGCTGAGGATGACTTTGCATCCACCACTCGCCCCGAAGTAGACGACTACGTTTTCGATGCATATGACGACGCTTACTAGCACCGCAACTATGCAAATAAACAATGATACCGAATCTTAGCCGGCTATGCTCACCTACAACAGCTTCACCTATTCAAGTCTTGCGCGTGAGTGCAAGTTTCCCTGAATTTTTTTCCCTAAAATTTCCACTATTGTTTTCCGCCAATAGTTGCCTTACTTTTCTCTAAAATGCGAAAATATTTTCTTGCTTGTTGAGCGAAGTGGATTAGACTGGTTCTAAGTTGATAATTTTACAGGGTCGTATCACTAAATTTGTTCTGTAAATTTTCTCAGGTCTACAGTTTTTTTTTTTCATTAAAGACATCTGTTTCCTTCACAAGAAATAAAACTTTCTTGAGTTACGGGTGAATTTCAATAACGGTGTTATGCCTTGGCAGCATGATGTGCCGAGAAGCCTGGAATAGTACATGCTCCCAAACAGCGTTTCTGCTTTGTAACCACCATTATGTACATTTTGTATGTATTTACTACCCTCACCTTTAGCAGCGTAATTTTAAGTGCGAATGCACTTCTTAAGCGACCCTGAACCTGCGTCCACCGGCGGTGTCCGCATAGCATACCCACGTGGGGGATTGGCCAGGAATCTCCTCGTCTTCCTTGCCAACGGGGGGAGATGGGCGCGCGCTGCCTGGCCGCTGACATGGCACATACCCACGTGGGGGATTGGCCAGGAATCGGGCGTGAGAAGGGCTAATGCACCCGCTTAAAGGAGTACTGACACGAAATTTCAAAGCTGAGATCCGCTCTAGCAATCAAGTACAACGACAACACAAATAGGTGTCTGTGAATAAATGCATCTTTTTTTTTTGTAGTTGTGTGTGTTGTGTGTGTGTGTGATCTCTCTTTCGCGAACATTACCGAACCGCGCAAATTCAACTCCTGCATTCGCACTTTCACATTCTTCCCCTCGGGTAAATGCGGGGAATTTTTTTTTTAGGTGCGCATTTATAAGAGCCGCAGAACCAGATAGTTGAACGGCGCATACACGTTTCAGCAACACTCACCATTAGTCGGAGGAAGACCACTTTGTTGACACTTAAATGGTTTGTTGGCAAGATTCAGCCGGTGCATATCTATGTATGTCCAGTTTACAGTTCGAGCGTAAGCAACGTTTAGAACTTGAAAGATTTACACATCCTAGAATCCCTGGCCCGTTGCCAAGAGAGTATTTGGCGCAGCACCGGTTCACTGAAGTGCATGCAGCGTGGTGAGCGGTTTTGATCCTCACAAACTGATGACGAAAACAGACACCTCACATGCGACTTCGAGAACAATGCGAAACAGTGTCTTGCAGAAACAGCCTTTACGATAGAGTACATTCTTTTAGGTCCTGTCTGTATCGAAGTCACATCTTCAATCTCGCGCGGTCACTAATGTCGTACCCGATACTTTTCAGTACACAATTATTTCGTTTGCTTTCCGCAATTAATGATCAAAAATTGGTCAGTCAAGTTCGCTTAACTTTCCCGCCTTGCACGAGCATACGAAATTACAGTGTGCTCCGCAGAGCGTACGTTGCAATTACTCGCCTAAATTGCACGATACATAGGTCTAGAATAGGCGTGGTATAACTATTGCGAAACAGAATAACAGGTGGGTCAACGATTGCGGTGCTTTCCGCGTGATCTACTGTCATTCCGTTGTTGCAAACCACCGAACCAAGTCACAAGTGTGACAACATGGACAGGGACGTAGAGAAGGGGGGGAGGAGGGGTTTATGAAATTTCAGTCCCCTACCCAGCTCCGAAATTTGGCCGCTCTGTCATGCACCGCGACCGATGGGAAACCATCCTAGAATTTTGTCTAAAACCCAAGGAAACCAGCGCGATAACTCCTTTGGACTTCGTTTCCCCCCCTCCCTTCACCCCCCCCCCCCCCCCCCCCCGTTTCTCTCTATATGGTGCGATTTACCAGCGAATTTGCTGCTACGGCGCCGTTCGTGCGGCGCAAGGAATTGCCATAGCTACAAAAATAGGTCCCTTTGCCACATCAGTGGCGCCGCGGCAGCGAATTCGCGAGAACGGGCTTTCTGTATACATGTACAGACCGCAACAGCCTTGTCGATAACACTCGAGCGGCGTGCCGCGGGCTGCACCGGCGACGCCTATCGGTGACACCGATGCGACATCTGGTTCGAGATAGCGCGCACGCACGTGCGCAGCCACCCTGACATGATCAGCTTGTCTTTGTCGGCGGTTTTGGCCAGAGAGTTTCCTAGTAAGTATACTAACGAGGAAACTGCGCCGGGTAATCCATGTCGTCATTGGGGTTTATGGGAAGACCCCCCTTTTTACTTGTGCTTGGCACAACAATTGGATCCTTAAGCAGTTTTTGGGATTTACTTTCTTCACTATGCAGTAACACGTCTACGAGCTACGAGGAAGCCGCAATCTTCCCTGTTCTCTGGTAGCCGTGTTCGGTGAAATCAGCTGACAGTGCGTGATCGTATACTGACGTTGGTCATGTCGCAGTCGAAGGACGTAGGACTGGGCGGGTAATATGCCGCCGTGAATTTTGTAGCTGACGAAAAAAGAAACAACACGTACTTCGACGAAGACAAGATACAACAGATACGCGTGCCTGTATCCGCCCTGTCTTGTCATCGTCCACGAGTGTTTATCGCAACCTTTTTTCTTGTTAAACTGTAGCTGACGGTCGGTGCACCGGTTCACCACGAAGGCGATGTTTTCATAGGAAGGCTCAAAAAACTTTCTGAACTCTTCGAATAACTTATTATTTGATATAATGGTAAAATAATAAAATAAGTCTCTAATGAGCTTCCCTCCCAAATATTAATATTGTTAGTAACTACCACCTTGGCTTGCAGAATAGCAGCTACAACCGTTCCGGCAACAATACGCTTAACTTCCTTTTTCCGTAGTTTTAGAGCAGCCTGTTTCATTTTCCACTTTCATAATTGCGCCCTATTCTTCGCGTCTCTGTGGAAATTTGTTGAAATTTGTGGTCACTAAAACGTTTCTATCCAAGCCAATGATGAAGCTAAGGCGAACGCATGATGCAATGGCGGTCCACGACGACACAAACGGCCTTGATGTGAGCCGCTTAGGCACTAGCGCCAGATTCCAGACCACGCCACGCCCTCCTAAACAGCTGTGACGAGTTTACGATCCCCGAGATTATCTCGAGATGGCATCGAACCAAAAGGCCGGCGTGACGAGTTGGCCTGTGAAGAGTGGGCTTGTGACGAGTGGGCTCGTTTCCGCTACCAAAGGCACACTGCACTCAAAGTTTTCTCTGTGCAAATTTGGTCCAAATAAGTGGCCTATGCTCTTAAAATCACCATGACGAAATCCTAAGCTTCGTAAGCACAGGGGGCACTAGGTATCGTCGTTCAAATTAGCTCCGTGCAGACGATGTTTGCACAGTCGCCGAAAAAGTTCGGTGCGGCATGGACTCCGTGATTAACGCGCGCGGGGTATTCTCGGAGATCATGGGAGCGCCCTGTGACGGATGATGGGGAACCTGTCCCGTGGCGTGGCGACTTGCAAGGCGCTCCACAAGGCGCAGGGACACGTTCGCCCGGGGTTTCTTTGCTACACCACGGCGCTGCACCGCCGCCGCCATCACATGTTTAAAACTAATGATATGGGAACGAGCCCACTCGTCACAAGCCCACTCGCCACCGGAAAACTCGTCATAGGCCAACTCGTCACACCAGCCTTTTCGTACAGTGCATCTCGAGATAGGAACTCTCGTGCAAGGTGTGTTTTCGTCCCATAAATTTCGTTCCACCGCGGCCGTGTGAACAAAAGCCCAGAAGCCCTGACCGGAAATTGGCGTTGAAAGTCGGTCTGAAGATGGTTTCTACAATGGTGAATTCGTTACGGCTGTTTAGGAGGGCGTATGGAGGTCACTGTGACCAGCAGATGTGCATAAAGAGCTGTTTTTTTTTCTTTGGGGGGAAGAGAGAGGGGGTGAGAGGTCAGCGTGACCTGCACTTCTTCAACTGCTGATCGTCAGGGGTGTTGAGGTGGTGACAGTACTTCCGTATTTTCGCGCGAATAACCTGCGATTGCATACAACCCGCACCCCCACTTTCAGTCTGCGAATAAAAAAAAAATGAAAATTGGCGAAGCTTTCACTAATTTCCGCAATGCTTGAACCATGCTAAGCTGGAGGATTTTTTTATGTCTAAACACTAAAGGACACACCACCACGCATTGCATTAGGTTTGAAATTGTTTATTTGTTGGTTTGATTGATTGTGGCTGTTTAACGCGCCGACGCTGCACAGGCGGTGAGGCGCGCCGTAGTGGAGGGCTGCGAAGTCATTTGGGCCACCTGGGGATCTTTGATGTGCGTGCGCCGAAATCTCATACACACGGGCGTTTTCGCTTTTCGCCTCCATCAGAAAAGCGGCCGCCGCTGCCGGGAATGGACCTTTTTCCAGTAGCGTAGCCGTCTAGCGGTGGCCGGTCTCTCGGCAATTTCTTGGCATTTTTAACAGCGGACAGGAAAAATTACGGTCTGCTAAATTGCTTAACAGCTTCCCTGTTAAAAGGGGCATTTTCGGCTGAGGCATTCGAGCTAGGCAGTTCCCGGCGATTCATGGAGTCTCGAGCTTTGAAGCTACGTTTGGGATTTATAAACCCACTAATCCAGCGCTAGATTTGAAGTTGAGGATCGCGTCGGACTTAAGGTTCCAGCTTTGTACTGTGCAAATTGACGTATCTTGCTTCGGGAACAGAGTCCATGACGTTGTTGCTCAAGTCATTTCTGTACAGTTTAAGCATGGGCGAGTTAAACGCGTTGTTAGAGGCATTCAAGCGATCCACACGCACTTTGAGCTACAGACGTCTAGCTGCATTTTCACATTTTTGTAAGTGTCCCTCATGTACTCAGCTATTTTATCATATCAACAAAGCCGCGAGTTCGGCACTTCGGCTATCGCCTCTGGGTACATCAACACCTTCACCATGCTGAACCTCATGCCGGATCTACTGGAGGATGGGTTTCTGGGGTTCTTGTTCGACACCGGACTTCAGAAAAATTTTCCTCCTTCAGAAAACGTTGCCACCACCTCAATTTTTTTTCTCTTTGGCAAACCTCGCCAGAAAAGCCAAAAGCTGACTTCACTGCATGACACGTACCTAGTGGGTTGACGCTGGGCGAGCTCAAAGTCAATGGCCGCTTTCTCCGTCGTGGATGTGTTGGTAGTGAGGATGGTGGCTGCCGTTGTCGTTTGGTGGTGTGTGGTTTCGTTTTTCGCCGTCATCAGCAAAGTACCCGCCGCTAGCGGGACCGAACCTGCGTCCCACGGCTCAGAAGCAAAGTGGGTTAGCGACAACGGGAGAGGCGAAAATTCACGCATCTCCACGAAGTGAATCATGACGACTGGGCGAAGCACTGGGGATCGCTCTTACCGTAAATCACCCGTGAGAGTGCTTACTGCTGCTAAAACAATTTCCATTAATATTCAATCCAATACAATTCAATTTAATCCAATCTTATTCATTTCAATCCAATCCAGTCCCAATCCAAAACCAATTCAATCCCATCTAATGTTTCTCGCGCATGCGCAGCACGGCTCTCTAGGAGCACGCTCTCTTCCTCTCTCTAACCCTCTGTAAAGATTTTATTTTGTTATTGTTAACCTTTAGTGAACCTTTTGTTCACAGATGTTTCTATTTACACGGTGCTGTGCGTCTCTCTGTCCCTCTCCCTCTCTAACCTTTGGGAACTTTTTTGTCACAGATGTTTCGATTTACACGGTTCTGTGCGCCTCTCTCTCTCTCTAACCTTTTCTGAACCTTTTATTTTGTTTTTGTTAACCTGTTGTGAGCCTTTTTTCACAGATGTTTCGATTTACACGGTGCTATGTCGTGAGAACGGAAGCCGGACGCCGGACAAGCCTCGGCCTCAAGGTACTTCGCCACTAAAAAATATTGACTGCTCACTTCGTTGCAAATGTCGTATGAGGGCAGTAAATGCCGCGTAAATGCCTCTCTTCTCTATCTTGCCTACTTATCCCTCTTACACCTTCCGCCTCATTTCTGCCACGCAAAACACGGGTGAGGTTTTCTCAAGTCAATTCAATTGTCCCGCGTTCCACGGCTCCCGCGCCATCACTTGAACCTTTCGTTACTGGGCCTCCTAGATTATCCGTCCCGGATCGTCCGCGGACTGCCCGAGACGCGATCCGGCGCTTGATTTTCTCATGTATTCCTATGGGAGTTCCGGTCTGAAGGCAGTCATCGGACTGCCCGCGGACCGTCCAGGACTGGTAAATCGAGGATCCCCACTGATGGATGACGTGGAACACTCCCACGAGATCTATGGGTCGGGCGCCAGCTGTTTAAGCATTTTTTGGTGAAAATATTATTTGTAGCGCATATTTTTTATGTAGAATCGCGACGATCAGGCGCACATTCTAAATTAAGAGAACAATGCCTTGTACCAATTATTTATGGCCGTTTTGTGTGAAGTATGGCTAGTGTTTTTTTTTTTTTTGCACAACAATGTTGAACAAGTATTCATACTTAAAACTGCGATTGGGACGGGACAAGTTTTGACTCAGACAAAGGTGCTGAGAAAAGGCAGAGAACAGGTCGCAAGGGAATTAATCGAGGCCTTTTTCATTTGAAAGCATGGTGACCAGTGTGTAAGTGAACCATCCATATCTTTGTGTGGAAATAAATATGAATTTCTCAACCGTTATATCATGTGATAAAGGTGGTTACATGTGTGCGCATGTGCTGGTGCGGGTATATTAGCACGCTGCATTTTTCAATAAACTAGGTGTGTGTCTGCGCCCGTTATGTGTCTTCTTTTTCTTGTCCCGCCCGAATGCGCAGTTTTAAGTATGAATATGAACCAACTAGCCCAACAACATGATTTTTTTGAACAACTATGTAATGCGGTAACAGATTTAGTAGTTTTGAAAGGTTTCGACGTGGTCTTCTTGCTCTAAAATTATTTTGTATTTCTGCAGGGTGGCTGAGTCAAGGGACAGAGAAACATAGATAGAGAGAGAAAGAGAGAGAAACAGCTTTAATGGACAAGTGAGGTCAACCAGGCTAGGCGCCCGACTTGCTACACCAAATGGGGTAAAAGTGTGATGAAAATATATGAAAACTCTCACTTACACATGAATACTCAACCACAGAGACGCACACAAAAAAGCACACACACAATCAGACGATATAGTTATTGTCTGAGAGTTCATAGCTCACTCACAAGTGCAGTGCTCCGGAGGAACGTTAAGAGCGCTTTGGTTGCGCGACTTGCCATGCCAGTTGTAAGCCAGGGCCCAAGGAGGTGCTTCGAAGAGATCTGGGCGGACGTGGGCAGGCCTAGAGAGAGCTTTGCCGTGGTACGCTCAAGTTCGTAGCGAGGACATGCGCAGAGAACGTGTTTCAGGTCCTCGCTAACTGTACAGGTAGGGCGCAGAGGTGAGGCAGCCTGGCGAAGTTTAAAAAGGAAATGCTTAGTGTAAGCCACATTGAGTCGGATGCGATGCAGAACAGCTTCATCTCGTTTGCACAGACCACTTGGCATCCGAAATCGGCACTCTCGGTCTATTGTGTGCAACGGAACGTAGATCTTATTTGGGTCGGTCCACAGCAATCGCTGAGAACTCTTGGCAACCGATGCCATGAGAGTCGCTCCGTCTCGCCTTGTGAAAAGCACTGGAGTAATAATTGGGCTGAAATACGCATATGCAGAAGCTCTGTCGGCTTCGTCGCTACCAGCCACACCACAGTGAGATGGAAGCCACTGCAGAACGACGACATTGTGGTTTATTGCCTGCGTGCTGCAGGCCATTAATTTCTTGAGCGAGCAGCTCTTCTGGCAGCATCATCAGGTCCTGAAGGGCTGCTTGAGAGTCGGTGAAGATTGCCCATGCCTGAACTGGAGCAATTAAGATGTGTTGCAATGCAGCAAGCAGGGCCGTCAGTTCAGTGATCATAGACGAAGGTTTGTGACTTAGTTTCGCGGTAATGTTTGTGCGGGTTGATGGGATCCATATTTCGATGACAGATGATTTATTCATCACCGATCCATCCATGAAAATGTGAGTGTAATTTTGCTAGGGTGGTAGCAATGTGCTTCAATGAAAAAAAATTCGGAGCAAGCAGAGGCAACTTAGCTTTGCTCTTGATGCCGGGAACGGTTAGTGTTATTTTCCAAGAAGCAAATGTCTATGGTGGCTTGGCATGCTCTGGTGGGCTCTGATGCACGTGGTAATAAGGCACGTACCCCGGCTTCCGAGTCACAAGCCAGCAGGTGGTCGGCAGTCTTCGTCACAAACCGCAAGCGTGCACGAAGTAGTTCTTGCTGGCAGAGAACCATTGGAGACAGGCGCCTACTTCTCCTGAGAGTGTAAAGGGTTGAAGTATTTTTAGGCACACCAAGACACACACGAAGCACTTTGGCTTGTAAGCCTTCTAGAAGCCGTGAGTTAGTTTTTGTGAGACGCTCGAGGGGAGGCAAGCTGTAGCGAAGCAATCCCTCGCAGAGTGCATTGTAGAGCCTGATGAGAGACGTCACCGAGCAACCTTCCGCACTGCTGGAGATCATGCGGAAGATCGATGCGCACGCCTCAAGCTTGTACCTCAGTTACCGTATATGTGGTCAGCAAGTGATTTCTTGTCACTCCTAGAGTTTTTCGGCTGTCAACGTAAGATATAGGGACGCCTCCGAGTTTAAGGAGATACCGGGTTTGATCACGCCTGGTGAAGGCTATCGCAGCAGACTTCTCCACCGATTTTTCGGGGCCACGTGCTGCCAGAAAGCTTGCCATTGAGTAAATGGCCCTTTGAAGCCTTGCGCGCAAAATCCGCCGGTTGCTTCCTGAGCACCAAATGCATATGTCGCAAGCGCATAAAGGGACATTTGAACGGATGGGGGCAAGCACTGCTTGATTCCAGTTAGGCAAATGTTAAATAACGTCGGGCTTCAAATTCCATCCGCGGCGACACCTCAACGCACAGTTGTAAAGTGCAGTGTCACCATCCTTAGTTGGCATGTACACCGACCTGCAGGATAGATAATAGCAGAGCCATACGTGCATTCGGCCTCGAACTCGAAGGACTTAAGGGCTACCTGGATAGCTTCATGCGACACAGAATCAAACGCTGCTTTAACATCGACAAACGCTGCAATAGTGATGCAACGCAAGGCTTTAGCTCGCTTGACGAGACTCCCGAGGGCCAGGACATTGTCAACGCTGCTCCTGCCTTTTCTGCAACCAGACATCTGCTGAGGATATATGTGTCTGTTCGTCAAGTACCAATTGAGCCGTAGGTGCACCATTTTCTCCATAAGCTTACCGACACAACTCAGTAGAGTAATCCGTCGATAAGTGTTGATGTGCGTGTGTACCTTTCCGAGTTTCAGAACAGGTATAACAAGACCCAATTTCCAGCTAGCCTCTAAGCGACCGGACTCCCAGGAATGATTGAAAATGGCAAGTAGGAATGTTTTGGCCTCGTTGCCCAGGTGAGACTATGCTGCGCATGTAATGCAGTCAGGGCCAGAAGCCGAATCTCTAATAACCGTCCTAAGCGCAGCTAACAGTTCGGCCATTGTGAAGGGAACGTCTGTGCTAGCAGCATTAAGCTGTGAAATGTCGATGCAGCGTGGACCATGGGCTGAAGCTGCGGTTGGTGCCGAAGTGATTTTGACACAAAATTCTTGGGCTACATTCACAAAGCTAACACGTCGCTTGAGGGCTATAGACTCAAAGGGACGCCGCTGTGTCGGCTGTATGTGAAGGGTTCGCATCAGGCTCCGTATTCGAGAAACAGGCTTTAGAGGGTCCAGTTTGGAGCATAATTTCTGCCATTCTCGTTTGGCCAGTTTTTGTAGGTTTCTGCACACGCCTGGAAGCGCGTATGTCATCTGATGATTTCGTTTTCCAAGCCCGTTGTTCTGCTCTACGACGTAAGGGGCGCAGTTTTTCGTACTCAGCGTCAGCCCCAAAGTGCAGTTTCGGAAGCTGCAGAACTTTGGTGAAGGAATTCCGAACATGTTTCATCTGGCTTATGAGATTTTCGTACGACGTGGGAAATGGTTCCGAATCATCAATAGCAGCAGTATACATCCCCCAATCAATGCAGCTTACTTCGCGCCTTCGATGAGGCACCATTGAGACAAATGTACATAGGTACATGTTCACTCCCACGTGCCTCCACATCTACGTGCCAATGCGCCGCGGGCAGAAACTCGAGCGAAACAAAGGTAAAATCGAGAGCACTTGATGTTTTGCCACGGTAGAAGCTGTGGTCACCGGTGTTAATTACCGCCAGCCCATTCTGACTACAGAGATCAAAGAGGCGTCTTTCTCTCACTGATATTTTAAGGCTTTCCCCAAGATGGATGGTGCGCGTTGAAATCACCAGTCAGGAATATGGGGGGGGGGGGGGGGGAGCCTGGATGATGTCGTGGAGGTGGTAAGTGTAGAAGCCTGCTCGAGGGCGAACATATACAGTATGACGGTAAATGAAAGGCAAGCGGTGTTCACATTCACCGCCACGTACTTATTTGAGGCATCTGGACGCAAGATTATAATGTGAGAAGGTCAGGTCGTTTCTTACGGCGAGTAGAACTCTTGAGAGTGCCGCACCAGTGGATGATCGATATACCGTGTAGCCGGAAAGCCGAATGTCATCAAGCAGCCGTGATTCAGAAATTGCAATCACTGGGAAGCGGTGCTTATATACAAAGTGACGAAAGCCTGGAAGGCGCTGGCGGAGTCCACAAGCGTTCTACTGGAAAATGGTGGCCTTTTTTCGTATCTCTTGCATTCTACCGCCACTGGGGCAGATGTGGAGCGGCAAAGTCCAAGATTGTCACGATGGCGTGAGCGATAGGGGAAGAGGAAAAGGAGGGTTAGAAAGGCACGCAGTTTGTCCACAATTGAGGATATAACTGAACAGAGGTTTCTGGGGTTTGTTGCTGGAGGGCACTCACGCTGCCATTTCGCTGGTGGCTGGGAACGTGAGGTGGCGGCTGCAAGTGTGGCTGCAGACAGAGGAACAGGTGTCGGTGCTGATTCTGGAGTATGCACTGCCGTTGCCAGGAATGGGAATTCTTTGTCCATACTCACACCGGGAGAAGACTTGACAGGTGTTTTGTCCTGCCTGCTAGGAGGCTCTTTCTTACGATCATGTGCCCTAGCAGCAATAGACTTGTTCTCCCGCTGTTCTTCGAAAGCAGCTTTCGGAGATTTGTAATCAAGTGTTATTGATGCTCTTCAGCTTATAAATACCTTTTTCCTTCTGAGGAAAAGTGCAGTGGGTGAGCGTGGACTCGTGCTTCTTGCTGCAATCGGGACATTGGAGGTTTTCCGCTGTATCTCGGTCATGACGACCACGGTGACGATGAAGGTTTCATGTGCTAGCCACATGTCCATATCGCTGGCACCTTGTGCACTGTCACGGTTTTTCAACGTATGGGAAGACACAGTATCTCGTATAACCCAGAGTGACGTGCTCATGCATCCGTTTCCATGGCGAAAACAACTCTCACATTCTTAGATTTTTCCCTAGCCGCCGGGCAGATTTCACAGGTATTCTCTGGAGTAGGTCATCCGAAATATTACCATCGGTGAGACCTGCCGGTACTTTTATGACACCCACGCCACAATTGGTAGGGCGAGGCTCGTACGCTTTAACCGGGATGCCGGCAATGCTGGTCCCTTTCAGCAAACACTTGGTGGGGTGAAAGTTCCGCGTGTCCACGCTGAGAGGTTGAGACGATGATTCGGGCGTACCTGGAGAACTCGGGCTATGGACTCCAGACCGTCTTTCATTGCAAGCGAATTGAATTTAGTTATAATTTGAGCTTTTGACTGGCTTGAGGATAGCTGTACGACCATGCTTCGGAGGTTGTATCCCTGAGTGGCCATCTCCAGTCAACTGTAGGTTCATAGATTCACGGCGGCGCTTGCGTGGAAGCACGAGCTGGTAGGCTGAGGAGGCCATCACATTCCCGTGGAGAGCTCTTCTGAGTAGGCAGTTGCGAAACTCCCACATCAAAAAACGGCCCGCACCTGGACCCCCCTGCTTTGGATCGTGCGTACCGCGGCGCCACTGCGGTCACCGCATACACTATCCAAAAAACAAACTAATTATTCAAACTGACAATTTAACGTTAAGTTTTGTTTTAAAGTGCACAATTCTTTATTTTTGTGCTTTCTTAGGTTATTCATTGCTATCTTATCTTTGGCTTTTAGGTGGTGATTGTTTCTGCGTCCGCGCATCTGCCTCGACCCATTGGCACTTGTGAGGCACTCCGGCACAACATAGGTCCGAACTGAAGTTCCAAATTTCGAGTTATCGTTTGGCCTACAGCTCATTGTATGCCGAAACTAATCTAGTAGCCGACATAAATATTCGATTTCTCTAAATAATAAATTTCAGCTTGCATAAAGACGTCGAGGCGACTTATTTATTTTTTTGTCGCCAGAAGACCGAAGAGGAAATGCAGCAGACGAAAGAGCGTAAGCGATGCTTGACCCCATGGTCGCATTTATTTTTACTACTTTTGCTCCCTATGTATATAAAACACTTGCAAGGTTCAACACATTGGGCTCCTTTGGCATAACAAATATACGCAAGTACTCAAATACCATTTTTCTGCCAGATCGTCGAGCGGCGAAGCAAGTTGTATAGTTTATTTTGTCACCAAAAGATGGTGCCACTGTAAAACAAGATCGAAAACAGTAGACCAATCGTAGGGCCACTTTTTGATACATAGGGCATATGGGGAGTTTCGCAACTCCTACATCAAGTAACTCTTGTCCCGTGGTCTTCTTCAGCAGACATCACTGTGGCAGCAGACGTATCCGATATGTCAGAGGATGCATCATCACCATCCGCTAGAGGGTGGCTAGCTGGCGCATCTGCTGATACATGGGACGTCTGTCCAGCAGGTATCGGCACTGATACCGTATTACTGAGGTCAAGGGCAGGTTCGGGAGCATGTCCGATAATCACCGGTGTAGAGGAAGCCATTGCGGAGAAAATCAGAGGCAGCTCAAGCACTGACGGCACGGTAGCGGTTAGGAGGCCGGTGGCGGCTGGCAGTGTCCCAGGTGGTTGGCCAGCCGATGAACCAGACAGTGGCGTGTCGCCCCCGTCTCGGAGCTCATACCCTTGTTTTCGCAAACTTCAGAAACAAGCACACTTCCAATAAACGCGAGAAAAGACGAAAAATTCAGAGAGATGGAGAGCAGGATAACCGCCTCTTGCTTTGTCTTCTTCTTCAATTGAGACTATTTATTGTTCGGTGGTCTAGGGTCTGTAGTGAGACAAACCAAATATTTGCATCGAAACAGCTCGAGAAAGACCATCGTCATTAAGGATCCATGAAGACAAAACACAAGTTTGGTTCATTCAAAAGACGGCCTCGTTAGAATCATACTGACACCAGTTTTAACGTAAACTTCGCTCAAATAAGCTATATAATTAGGAAAAAAGGCAATGGCCATGCGACAAACTCGCTCTTTCCCGCAACAGAACCTATGATGTCATACCAGCCTCCTCGGCTGTTGGCGGAGGCCGGCAAAAGCAAACGCAAATTAGGTTCAGCTTATAAGCTTGCAGAACGAGCTAGTTGTCCCCGCACGGGGCACCTTGAGCAATCTTGGTGACGGTACTGGCGATACCGCGGACCCCGAGCCCCCAAACATAAGCTGGATCCAACCGTGGCAATGTGTTTATAGGTGGAGGGTTAGAAACCACGAACGGTGGCCGTCGGAGCCCAGGTCAAGCTCCGGCGGATGGGCTCCCTGTCTGTCTACCAGGCAGGGAGCTCCGGGACCTCCTCAGCTATCAGGGTAAGGTTGTGGAAGAAAGTACCCCTGTCCCCTGCTTCTATACATGCTGTATGGTATTATCAAACCCCCCCCCCCCCAAACGTGATCGGTCCCTGAAAAGGGGCCGCACCGAAGTTTCATTCCCACCCCTTCCAACAACCGTCTTTTCAACACCCGTAAATAACTATGCTCGTTTCCTTGTGATAGAGTCAGCTGACTCAGCTAGACCTGTCGCATCCCTGTCTGTATTCCTGGTTTCGAAATTCCTGCAAAACACAATAGGTGGAAAGTATCAAGCTAAAAAGCTTAGGACGGGAGAAATCCTTGTAGAACTCCATACCGAACAACAAGCCCGCACTCTTCTTGAACAAACCCGCATCCATGATCTGGACATCAGGATCACACCCCACCGGAGCCTCAACAGCTCCCAGGGTGTGATTTCTGAGGCAGATCTTCTTACGGAAACAGATGCCGACTTGCTTGAAGGATTAAAGGATCAGGGCGTGACAGCTGTGCGCCGCATCACGATGCGCAGGGATGATAAAATAATCCCCACGAAACATATTATCCTGACCTTTAACCGTTCCTCACTTCCTGAAAATATCAACGCAGGCTTCATTCGATGCTCCATTCGCCCTTACATTCCGAACCCGCGCCGCTGCTTCAAGTGCCAGCGGTTCGGGCACAGTACAACCTCTTGCCGCGGCAAAACAACGTGTGCGAAGTGCGCAGCGCAGGACCACCCCACCGACAACTGTAATTCTGACATCCTCACTTGTGCAAACTGCAGGGGCCCACATGCGGCCTACTCCAGGAAATGCGAAAAATTCCAAATAGAAAAGAAAATAATCAATCTCAAGGTAACAGAAAACATCACTTTCCCAGAGGCGCGGAAGAGGTTCGCCTCTTTCCCTCTGGGGAGGTACGCCGACGCAGCTCGCCGGGGGGCGGAGCGGCGTCTGGTTTCCACAGGGACCCAGTTCAGCGAGTCTGACCTGGTCCCTCCCCCGCCCCCCCCTGGGTTGCCTCTGGCAGCCCAACCCGCCACCACGCCGCTTGCTGAGGCAGCAGCGGTTGTGGTGGCAACGTCTTCCGTCGGGACCGGTGCCGCTCCCGCCTCTGTCTCCCCATCCTCCAGTGCGTTGGAGGGTACCGAGGTGATGGACACCACGGGCCCCGCACCGGCTCCCACCGCCACCGCACCGCCCGTGGCACCTCTGGCGCCCCGGACGCCCTTCGCGGTGGCGGCTCAAACGAAGGGC
This sequence comes from Haemaphysalis longicornis, assembly GCA_013339765.2. NCBI lineage: Eukaryota > Metazoa > Arthropoda > Arachnida > Ixodida > Ixodidae > Haemaphysalis > Haemaphysalis longicornis. Next base: position 38,025,984 of record CM023458.1, read on the forward strand.
TCCCGCGGGGGAGCCAAGTCCGGGGGGCCCGGTCCGTCGGGCACCCCTCGGACATCCGACGACGAGATGGATGTCGGGCCGTTCCTGCCTGCAACGCAGCGCAAGGAGCGGCCACAGACTTCCAAACCTACAGACAGGCCCAAAAAGCCCAATCCCAGAGTAACAGCCCCGAAAGATGACACATGAACACACACACACACACTCCAGTCATTCTTAAATGTAAATAATGGGAACAGACAACATCATTCAATGGAACTGTAGAGGCCTTATCAACAATCTAGATGATGTGTACGAGATACTTCATTCACATCAGCCAAGTCTCATGTGTCTTCAGGAAACACACCTAAATAGTAAACATACTAACTTCTTGAATAGCTACTTGGTTTTTCGAAAAGACAGGCACACTTGCACTTATTCTTCAGGTGGTGTGGCCATAGTAGCCCGAAAATCCTTAGCGTGTCACACCATCCACCTTAACACCATGCTTGAAGCTGTCGCGATTCGAACAATTATTTTTGATAGGTTAATAACGGTATGCTCCCTCTACATCCCTCCGGATTACCAACTATCGAACACTGATTTTGAGGCCCTGATAGATCAACTACCTGAACCGTACTTAGTCTTAGGCGACCTCAATGCACATAATTCAATCTGGGGCTCTTCCCGCACAGATGCCCGAGGTCGCCTAATTGAAAAATTTCTAACATCATCGGGAGCATGCCTTTTTAACAAAAACCAAGCTACATATTATAACATAGGACAAAACAGTTATTCACATCTTGACTTGGCTCTTGGCTCTGCAGTTCTTTTCCCATTTCTTGAGTGGCATGTGGACACAAACCTATATAGTAGTGACCACTTCCCCACCAAATTGACATACATAGGCATAGGCACAAACACTTCCCCCTCTCATAAAAGGTTCAATGAGGGAAGAGCAAATTGGAGTACATTCACAGAAACATCTAAACTGCACTACACATCCATAAAACACCTAAACGTAGAAGAGGCGACCCAACTGCTCACGGCGCACATCCTCGACGCCGCCGCACAGTCCATTCCCCAGGCCTCCAGTTCCCCACGCAACCCAAGGAGGCCCTGGTGGAACGAGGACTGCAGGCGAGCGCGAGTGGCCCAGAACAAGGCGTGGGGTGTCCTTCGCCGGTACCCCACGTCGGCTAACTTAATTTCTTTTAAAAGAGCAAAGGCCTTGGGGAAAGCGCGTGCGCCGTGAGGCAAAACGGGATAGTTGGCGCTCCTTCATAACATCCATAAATTCATACACAGACACACGCAAGGTATGGACACGAATACGTAAACTTAAAGGACAACATACACATTGCCTGCCCTTGGTCAGCACGACTGGGGACACACTAGAAGATCAGGCTAACACACTTGCACAACACTTTCAACACGTGTCAAGCTCTGCACACTACACAAACACTTTCCTGAACCATAAAGCCTCTTGTGAGAAGAAGTCCCTACGTGACAACAACCAATCACAGACTTCTTACAACTCCCTGTTTTCACTACATGAGCTGAGGGCTGCTCTAAGCACGTGTAAACCCTCAGCTCCAGGCCCAGACAACATTACATATACAATGATACAGCACTTACACACAGACACTCTTGTAACACTCCTTCACCTTTACAACAAGATATTTCTTTCGGGGCACATTCCAAAGTCTTGGAGGGAGGCCATAGTTGTAGCACTCTTGAAAGAAGGGAAGGACCCTTCCTCTCCTGCTAGCTATCGACCCATTGCCCTGACCAGCTGCCTGTGCAAGCTTCTCGAGAAGATGATAAATCGCAGGCTCGTGTACTTCCTTGAGTACAACGGTCTTCTCGAGAGCTGCCAGGCAGGCTTCAGGGCGGGGCGATCAACGAACGATCAACTCGTAGCTCTTGAAACATATATAAAGGATGCCTTTGTGCATAAACAATTTTGTCTTACGGTGTTTTTCGACATTGAGAAAGCCTATGACACCGCTTGGCGGTACGGTATCCTCAGTGACCTAAAGTCAATCGGTGTTGCGGGCAACATGTTGAACATCCTTTGTAGTTATATGTCGGAGAGAACCTTTCGCGTCAGAGTTGGTTGTGCACTGTCAAATGTTCACGTGCAAGAAAATGGCGTGCCGCAAGGTGGAGTGTTGAGCTGCACCCTCTTCATAGTAAAAATGAACTCTCTTGGAAAGGCACTGCCACCTACAATCTCTTATTCTATGTATGTAGATGACGTGCAGATATCCTTTAAATCGTGTAACCTGTCCATCTGCGAACGTCAAGTCCAGCTCGGCGTCAAGAAACTTGCCGGCTGGGCTGTCAAGAATGGCTTTAATCTTAATCCCGCGAAGAGCTCTTGTGTTCTGTTCTCCAGGAGGCGTGGCGTCCACCCGGACCCAGACATCACTCTTGCGAATGTGCCAATTCCTGTGAACAAGGAGCACAAGTTTTTAGGTATTTTATTCGATGAAAAACTTACATTCATCCCACATATCAGACAGCTCAAATGCAAATGCTTAAAAACAATGAATGTTCTTAAGGTCCTCTCACATCAATCTTATGGGGCCGACAAACAACTCCTGCTGCGCCTGTACACAGCGTTGGTGGGGTCTAGGCTCGACTACGGCAGTGTCGTGTATGGGTCGGCTACAAAAACAGCACTGAAAATGCTGGACCCAGTGCTGCATCTTGGCCTTCGCCTCTCATGTGGCGCATTCCGCACTAGCCCCGTTGAAAGTCTTTATGTCGAGTGCGACAAATGGTGCCTAGGGCATCAGCGGGAGTATGTTGACCTGTTGTATGCATCCAAGATCGTGTCTCTGACCAACCATCCTTTTAATCCCATCATGAATGATACATCAAATTTACAACTCTTTTTAAATAGGCCATCTATTCCCTTACCGTTCTCTCTCAGAGTTAGGGAGGAGGCTTGTGCTTCTGCACTCAATGTCCCCCTTTCAGACACGCACAAGACACCCATTCATAATTTTATCGCCCCATGGCATCTTCGTCCTGTAACATGCGAGCTGTCATTCATTCGTGTAGAAAAAAATAGGGTACCCAGGAATGCAATTCTGCAGCACTTCCTGTTCCTGCAGGACAAGTACAGGTGCGCAGAATTCTATAGCGACGCGTCCAAAACTAATTCTACTGTCTCTTGTGCAGCGCACGGACCAAATTTTAGAGTTATCAAAACAATGAATTTTCACAGCAGTATTTACACGGCAGAAGCGTATGGCATTTTACTCGTGTCAAATCACATCCTCGAACATAAGATTCCAAAGTCCATCGTCTACACAGATTCTCTAAGCGTTGTGCAGGCATTGTCATCAGGAAGGTCGTCAAAAAACTATGTGATCAATGTTCTTTTAAAGGTCATAATGACTGCATATGCTTCAGATTTAGAAATAACCATATGCTGGGTACCAGGTCACTGTGGGATCCCTGGCAATGAGACTGCTGATCAAATGGCTAGTGCTGCTGCTCTCATGACCACAGTTGACATAACAACAGTACCTTACACCGACCTAAAGACACACATCAGACGACAGCTTCGTAACACATGGCAACTACATTGGAGTCAACAGACAGACAACAAACTACACGTAATAAAACCACAACTGGGACGCTACATAACTGACTCACACAACAGATACACTGAAGTTGCCCTGGCTAGGCTGCGGATAGGCCACACACATGCGACGCACTCCCACCTGCTCACTGGAACTTCGGGACCCACGTGTAGCAGGTGTGGAAAGGGCCTATCCGTAGTCCACATACTAATCACATGCAGAGCACTTGACACAACACGACACAAACATTTCCCTGAATTATACAGACGACACATTCCTTTGCACCCATCATATTTTTTAGCCGACGAACCAATGTTTTCTAGTCAACGTGTTTTTAAGTTTTTAGCTGAGGTAAACTTCCTGCAGCTCTTGTCATATCATGTGTAATCACCCTGGCCCTATACACCAGCCCATCTCCATTGTCTTTTGTTTTGCATCACCTTTACTTTTAGTTACATGTTTTAGTACTTACGGTGTGATGAAAACTCAATAACTTCTTCTTTGGCGCTCTTTGCCCTCGTTGGCCTTGCGCCATAAAACACCAACCATCATCATCAACGAGCTAGTTGTGCTTAAATTTAGGGCACATTCTTTTTAAAGCAATAAAAATGCTGCGACAAACAGCGGAAGTTACGAAAGCACATGTATACGTAGAAGTACTGATGCGTACTGCTGTTGGTACTGCGCGCTCTATGCTTGGTTTAGCTGCACAGCACAGCGGGCCTTTGGGGTTGTGTCAGACGACACTGGCCGATTTACGCAAGCAATGGTGTCTTACGTGATCATATTTGTCGAGCGAGCGCTATGTTTCACAAAAGGATTATTTTCTCCCATAACAAAAACAAGCCAGGCAGAAACGGCTTGCCACGGCAGTGTTGCGGCTTCTAGGTTCAGTAATGTAAACAAACGCGTGAACGCCGCCGTACCTGAAAAGCAAAGCCGCTCGTACAGGTTGGAGACAACCTTTGAACGGTCCCGCGTGGCCGCAATTTGGTCAACGTGCTCAACGCTTTGTTCTTTTCGATTCCCACGAGATCCATCAACTCGAAACAGATAAGATGATTCGAACTTCGTCAGTAAACCACGTTGCGGCGATACTTTTAGCGCGGTTGTGATACAATGACTTGCATCGGCGGCGAACGAGTCACCCAAAATGGCGGCGCCAGCGTATACGTGCCTCCAGCCTGTACGGCGGACGCATGAATGAAGGCATTCAAGGCTACAGAGCGGTCGGTTCCTGTGATGTCATTGCAGACCATGAAAACGCACAATTTAGCGGGGAAATGAAATTTTACCTAAAATTGGTTAATTTCTCAGTGAATAAAGCGTCATTTGTATCCGGACAAGCACAGGGGAACTATAAAACATGCAATCTTACGAATAAAATAAACTTGTATTTTGTCTTCATGGCTCCTTTAAAACCGGGAACAAGAAGAAGATGAAGAAGTATCGAGCGCCGAGACAGGAGGCTGAACTTGGTAATTTCTTGGCACCAACCAACCAGCGTTAAAACAACGTTGTGGTTTGAATGTGCGATACCCGCCATCCGGGCAGTCACCGGAGCTACATTCATGAGCACGTCGGACCCGTACAACCGGGTGTGATTTGGCAGTCGCTGCTCGTGATGGGTGTCATGACCCCTGTTGGTGCTCCTCTGGATGCTGCTTCGCAAGTACTGTGCTTCGTGCGCACGTCTTCTCGTCCGCCAGCCGCGGGGGAGACAGCGCAGCCGGGCAGAGCGGCTGGGCCTCGCCGAATTCGGTAACTTTGGTCCCACTGCCTGGCACCCGGGCATCCAGGATACCGCAGTTCCCGGAGACGTCCGGCCGTCTGATCCTGTTTCCTGGCGATAAGGTCAAGGCAGCGACTGCCCGGTCCCTGGTCATCGCGAGGAGCCAACAACGCGGGCCACACCGGAAGTCGCATCGTACGAAGCCCGAACGCGCCACGGGTATGCAGACGGTAGCATCTTGGCATGATTGCACCGATGGGCAAGTTGAAGGTCGCGGGAAGCACAGGGAAATAGTGTCATCAAGGATATGGTCCTTACATCGTATTCTCTCTGTCGCCTGTTTGAATGTTTTGCCCGTTACCTAGCTGCACGCTTGCGTGCTTTCGTGTTCGGTTGTGTTTGTCCAGTTCAAGGTTGTTTTATTGCACTTCTTGCTGCCAGGACATGACCATACATCGTAAAGACGTCGCGTGCACTTCTGAAGTTAGCAGATCATTGCAAGTATTAGTGGAGGGCCGCGTGCGAACATGTAATTTGGCCATTGCATGAAAGTCATGAAATTTGGGCCGGCCAACGTTTTCCAGCTTTTTACATCACCTCCCCACTCAGTACTTGATTTGGACGGACCAGAAAAGGCAGCAGGAACGCAAGTGTAGCCTAATATCGAAGAAATGGAAAGAGGTTTGATTCAAGGCTGCTGTAAATTATAATGCCTGCGTGCTAGCGCACTTTGGTGTTGTATAGTGGAAGTACATAGATAGAAAAGACCCTGAAGTACACCAGTTATTGCAAAAGACTGAATTTTACAGACAGAATAAAAAGCATAACACGAGTTTTTAAAATTCTGCATGTTGAAACTCTGCATGTTAAAACTCTGCACGTCGCAGAAAGTATTGAAGCCTTCGCTGCGTTGATAGAAGAATGTACGGTTACAGCCACATTAGACGTGCCTGGAGTGAAGCACGAGAACCTGTTGCTCCAAAGAAAATGTTTTTTGGCGATAAAACTATACTGCAGGAACAAGTTTCCCAGGCGCAAGGCAGTGGCAAACGCAAACAAGCAACGTCTTGTTTTTGTGAATTGATTTAATAGAAGGACTTGCACTAGCGACTATAGTGCCTCAGTAAAAGCAGTTACGAGAAGGGAAGGGCGACGCCCCGTTTTTTGAGCCAAATTTGAACTCCGTTTTCTTGAACGAGCTCCGAATGGCACGTGATTGTAATGATGTTTTTTATGTTGATACGTAGGTTCTCAAGGATTCTTGCCGCCAACAAACGCAGGAAGCAGGGGCGGACAGTACAGTGGTGCCCGTCGTGCCAACCGCCGCTTCAAACATAGAGATCACCGGAGTTCCTAATGCGCACGAGCTCTTGTCACAGCTCGGTCGTCTCTCCAAAATAATGCCGTCGATGCCTGCACCAGCCTGCGACGAAGTCGCCAATCTCAACGCGACGTCCAAAGGTCCCGATCAGGCGGAGGGCGAGGTTGTGTCACAAATTTGCCACAATGCGGTGCTCTCGCCACCGGAAGACGCGGTCATCGTGTCCAAAGGCGCAGCCGAGTGGTCGCCACACAGCGTAATGAATAGCGTGGACGTGAAATCAACTGTACTGAGTTCGCCGAAAGAACAGTTGAACGAGACCGGCGCTGCACATCGGGAACACAGGGCCAACACAAGAGGCCTTCACCACGTTAAGGCGAAAAGGCACGGCAGCAGGCATCACAACAAAGCTGACGCCACATCCGACGTGGCAACGACGCCCTAAAATAGCTGCGATATACATTCAGCCGGAAAAAAATGCATTTTATGTCACATTTCTTCGGGTCTACACTCTTGTTTCTCTCCAATGTTTTCATGGAGTACAACCGTTTGAAACCTTTATCGCCGTCAACGAAACGTCGCCCCTGACTTCTAATGCCATGCTGACCGATAAAATGCGGAAGTGGGTTATGTTATACCGCGCTTTCGTGTACCTGTATAGCTAAAGGGATTTTAGGGATAATAGGATTGCTCCCCCATCCAATTTTGTGGCAAAGGAAGAAAAGTGAAGCGTAGCGCGGTCCAAAGAGTGCAGGAACCAAGACACAATTGGTTCCAATTCGCAAATGAGCAGGTACACCGTACTTACTCGCGTAATGATCGCACTTTAAAAAAAAAATGCAAATTTAGGGGTGCGTTATTACGCGGGGCAAATTTTTCGCGAATACTTTTGAGCACCGACAAGGCAAGCAAGTTGTGGGACAAAATTTTTACGGTAGGTCTCATTAACATAATGAAAAAAATAAATAAAAACATAATAAACTTACACACACCGCTGCCAGTCGCTTTGCAAAGTGACGCAAAATACAGTGTTTTAATGAATTACAGAAAGCGGTGGAACGAGTTTGCTGCGAGGTGACAGTGCAGGACATCAAAACAGACATGTGGGCTGACGCAGCAAGCTGAGCGCATTTTTTTCTTTGTCTTGTGAGTACGTTATGTGCACTTAGTGAGAGTTTCTTCCTCATCAATATTGAACGCATGCTTGTCGATATCGCTAATATAGGCAAGTCTGCGGCAATCACGTAGCCATGCCGCTTTCAAAGGGAAGGAAACAGAGATAAGCACGATCATCATCAGCTAGACTTGGCACACATACCACATACTGCTGCGGCAAGTTCAGGGTGCGCTCATTGCGCGGGAAATTTAAAAAAAAAATCAAATGTTGACGAATAAACTTCACTGGTGTGATCATTACGCCAGTGCGATCATTTTGCGAATAAATACGGTATAAGGACGAGCATGGGGCAACCCACTTCCCTCCCCCATCGTGGCCGTCTCCTCGCCAATGTAACACAGAGACATGATTATATATTGAGTCACACCCTCGAATGCTTCGTCTGAAAACGACGGCGTGGTTACAAAAACTCCCTCTATTTTCGCACCTCATCAGTCAGAGTGACGGCCGATCATACGAGACGGCATCCCCGAGCACGGGCGGGCTAGGGCGGCATGCGCTCTCCCTCTTCGCAGTGCGGCTGTTTCCGCCTCCTGCTTCACCCAGTTGTGCCACTGCGACCTTGCTGCTGCTAGAGTTACCGTATATGCTCCTTACGGAAGCAGAGTTGCGTCTTTGATTTCCATTCGCCGCTCACGACACTATTCGCTGAACGCCGTCACGTGCCTCAAAAGCCTCCACGAGCAGCAGAGAAACCGGATTTGCGGTTGCAACGCCGCCGCTGCTGCCCCATACTGTCGGCGTCTTTCCTTTCTTTTCCGCCGCTGCCGTGTCGCTTGCGGAGCGCTAGATCGATTGACCACGACACGGCAGTACTGGTACGAGCGCTGATAAGTGGATTTAGCACTAGTGAAGAGTATCCTTTCTTCGTACCTTTACCCTTTACTGTTTATGGGTCATCTGAGTCACTCGCTGGGAACAATGATGCACAAGGTCTTTCGAGGCGTTGCCGAATCAGCCCTCTCTCGACCCATGAACAATGCATGCAGATTTCCGTGGTCTCTGAGGCGTTGCCGAATCACCCTCTCTCCGGCGACCCATGTTGCCAGACCAGATTTCCGTGGCTCCACCAACTTCAGCGAACACTGTTTTGCTTGTTTTTACTTTTTTCTAGTTTTCTTTGCCGGCGGAAAGAGTGGTGCGTCCGACTAAGTTCCGCGCAGTGCTTGGAAACGGTCTAATTAGTGTTGCATCATGGCCGAGATGGGAACAGTCAGTCGATTTCACCCAGCCGGACCAACCACTTCCGCTCACTGACCAGCCAGAGTCACTGTTAATTATTGATAGTGACGCTGGCTAGTCAGTGAGCGGAAGCCGTTTGGCCGGTTGGGTAAAAGTCAAGACACACTGCTCAACCAGTACAGCAATCCTCACTGGTGTCGTTCGCATCTGCCAGTGATCAGTTTGTCTTGATTTTATCCAACCGGCCAAACCGCTTCCGCTCAATGACTAGCAGCGTCACTATCAATAATTAACAGCGACTCTCAGTCAAAGTCCAGGCTTGCGAGGTGTGGCCGGCGAAGATCACAAATCCGAGGCCACCGTGAAGGAGCAAACGCATAACGGCGACGACCAAACTTGGTTGGTTGGTTGGTTGGTCGGTCGGCCGGTCGGCCGGTCGGTTGCCTCAGACCGTGGCGCATACCCAAGAGGGAGATTGGCCGACTTTGTACCTAACAGGATTGACCAAAAAGAAATACAGAACAAAAATATTTTTTACCTTATATAATAAGGCCAGGAAAAAAATAATGAATACTTAACCCAACACCCGAGTTGCGGGACGTTGGGGACTGGCTGCCCTGCAATGGCCAGTTGAGGTTCAGGTAATACAGATTTGTGAGAAGGCTGGGAGTGGGGCGTCAGAAGCCGATTTTTCGGGTGCGCATGGAGACCTCGTTTGGAGGTTGAAATCAGTAATACTTGCAAGGCGTCTTGCTGCTCTCCAATGGAGCCAGAGGCGTCCAAGTAAGTCATCGCATAGTGCGTGTTTAATGTGGGAAGACTGATTGTGGTGGAGGTCCTTCATGGCAATGTTGAATAACAGCGGCGAATGACCGACCCTTGCGGAACCTTTGCTTAAATTGTAAAAGCGGACGATCGAAGATATCCAATACCAATTGTCGCAGTACGGTCCGTTAAAGGAGCCTGAAGAGAAAACACAGTTGTTTTATTCGAAAGATAGGGTTTCATATTCCCCAACGCTTTCCCGGAAGCAAATGCTTTATTCAGGGAAATAACAATTTAATGCCAAAATTTTAAATCCCCGCTAAAATTGCATTTGGTGTCCTGCATGGCGTCATACGAGCCGGCATGAAATAGATACTTAGTATTTCGACTCCATATAGCACCCCACGCGGGAACGGAGAGCTCGACCGAGACGGCGGCCATTTTTAAAAATACTAGTAAAACCTTGCACCCGCAGCCCTAGTATGGAATCGCCTGATCGGAGAACAAAACTCTCGCGAGGAGCTCGGGCTTGCATTTAACAATCACACCACTTGAACGCTCAATGCTTCTAAGAAGGCAAGAGTTGTGGGACGCGGTGGACGGGAAAGGACCATTCCGCGTAGCCACAGCAACGCCCAGCCGACCGCTGCCTTCAGCCCTTCGCGACGGACGAATACAGACGTACGTATGTGCGTATTTTCATTTCTAGCAGTCCCGCTTAGAGTTGGCCGTTATCGTGTGGAAAGCCTGCTCGAGCTCTCTGTCCGACCAGAAAGTCGAGCGTCAATGCGCGTGTAAGGCATTTTTTCCCCAAGGTCAGCTTTTGACGAATCGGCGACGGGAGCGCCGCTTCCGGGTCCCTGCCGTAATCACTTCCTCGGAAATGAAGGCACACTCGTACTTCTTGCTCTCTTTCTCCTCCGTTTGCAAAGTTCACAAAACTCCACTTGCTTCGCCGAGGTTCGTCGTTGGAGCCATGAAAGGAGATCTACCGCCGGCGGGGGCGCACTCCCTCCATTTTGCCCGTACTACATGGGCTTTCAAAACAAGCAACGAAATTTCATTGTAAATCCGCATAGTTTTAGTGGTTGTAAACTGTAAACGTGTAACGACAGCAGCAAGCCAACACGACCTCCATACCGAAATGTGCGACGGGGAATCTCGTTGTGGCTCTTGTTCCTTACTCCCCTGTTTCATTTTTACCTTTTGGTGGCAATGAGGCCAACCTCCTGTGAATGGATTACGATACCAAGCAGGTCGCGGCGGTGGCTGGGACGGTTCGTTGGCCCCGAAGAGCCTTTACCCGAATTCGTCTGCGCGGCGGCGGTAGCGACGGCGAATGTCAGTTCGGCTGGCGGTGTTTCGCGATTGGCATACAAAAGCTTGCGTGTTCGTTGAACTTCAACCGTTTACTCCCCATTATTTGCATAAAAAGAATGTGGAGTACGGGCTTAGCTCGCTTGCAAACTGTAAGCCCTGTAACATGCGTTTGCTTTGCAGGCCTCCGCCAAGCAGAGATTCTCGAGTGACATCAGGTTCTGTTCGAAGTGGTGGTGGTCGATGGTATTTCCTTTTTTCCTAATTATGTAGCTTATACGAAGTTTGCGTTAAGTGGTGGTGTAATTGTTCTCGAGGCATCTTTCGTGAACCAAACGGTTTTCTCCGTTAAGAAGGCCTTGACGTAGTCATACATGCGCTGTCCCAAAGTCCGAGAGATTCCGAGCCCTGGAAGTATTGCTGAGTTGTGAAACGTTAATCGAAAGCATCACTTGATGTCCAGAGTGAGTAATGGCAGCGCTTGTGGGATGACGTGAGGCGATCAATAATGTCCGACGTCAGTTGAAATAAAATAAGCTTGCGTGGACAGATGGGGTCAAAGCCAAACATGGCCATTGACAACAGATCATTATCCTCAAATGTGTGCAAACCAAGCGGTTATGCACTAAAATGTATTCGTCACACGTTCCACCACAACGAGTCCAATGAAGTGGGGCGAAGGTTTGCTGGAGTCAATTGGTTTCTATGCTATGGGACTAGATGAGTATATAGCCGCGTGGCCGTCAGAGTTGGGTGGATAAGTACCCCGCATTCCATTGTTTGTTGATTGTACTCTAATAAAGCTTCAAGGGAGGGCGGGGCTTGTATCGAGAATTGCGCGAGTAGGTGAGCTGGAGCCGGCCGTGTTACCCGGTGTGGTATTGCGGGTGAGGTTGCGTACGACTGCCTTAATTTCTGGAAGGGTGAAGGGCGCGTCGAGTTCAGCGTTTGGGGGGCCTGTGTAAGGAGCATGGGGCAGGGACGAGTCCCCGTCTGGTCGTGGCCATGGTTTCCTTAGCTCCTCTAGCAGCTCCTGTTCCGTGCCGGGATGGTTTTGTATGAGGTGGCGCAGTTGGTGAGCCACTGCTGTTTTGGTTTCGTTGTTGCCCATTAGGGATCTGAGGAGATGCCAAGTTCGTCGCGTGCCTAGCGTTCCTTGGAGCTTTGTACAAAATTGCGCCCAATTTTGCCGGCTAAGATGCTGGGCATAATCCGCAGCCTCCTTGGTCAACTTACCGATCCGAATGCAGAGGCGCCGATTGATCCTTCGAGTTTTCCATCGCTTGATTAGACCACGGCGGGCAGCCCAAAGATGATCGAGGTGGGCATCTACCACCGGGGTGTCAGGGGTCAGCGGGATTTCCTTTGTGCACTTCCGTGCTGTGTCTAGGATGGCAGCTGACCATTCTTCGATGTCATGAATAGATTGGGCAGGAGTGTCATGACGAAATTGTGTCCAATCCGTTAAGCGTGCAGTGCCAAGACGAGCTTTTGTAGCTTTTGTGAGGCAGCTGCAGGCTGATGATGTGGTGATCACTCCCTAATGTGTCTGGGAGGCATGTCCAAATTGGGTCTGTCACTTATAAGTCATAGTCAAGTCCGGGGAAGAGTCACGAGATGCGCTGTTGCCAATACGGGTGATTGTGCCGGGTGCATTGCATAGGTGCAGGTTGTTTTGCCGTATGGCTTCGTAAACGTGCGTGCCCTTCTTGCTGTCCTTGGGGTAACCCCAGGTGGTGTGGTGGGCATTAAAATCTCCTACAATTGCCAGTGCATGGTCTTTGGTGCGTTGCCGCACGATGCGAATGAGTAGGAGTAACGTGGGGAAAAGTTGAGAGGGAGGACTGTAGATGTTCAGAACAAAAGTGCTTTTAAGCTGGCGAGTGCCCGGGAGGAGTTCCATGAACACATAGTCTAAATCATTGGGAAGGGTGTGACTTTGGGCAGGCTGGTGCGATTGCACTAATATGGCCGTTCGAAAGGCGGAGCCGGAGACAAATGTGGAGTATCCTTGCAGGCGGGGGTTTTCTGTGTCCGTTTCTTGAAGCGCAATGAGAGTGGGAGGGTTGGGTAGAACATATTGATTCAGTAGATGCTGCTTGTTGGGATATGATCTGCAGTTCCATTGCCAGAGAGAAAGGTGCGAGGGAGTGTGGAACTTACTGCGGTGGGTGTTCTTGGCAGAAGTGCTCATCTTCAGATTCGTCCATTGCTGTGGAGCTGGCTGATGGTGCTTGGTGCTTCCGCGGGATGCGGCGTTTCGGCTCTGGTGAGGCGGGGAGATCTGACTGGCTTTCAAGGGCAGCTATGCGTTCCGAGAGGGCGTGGCCAATATAACGGATGAGGCTTTCAAGGCCAGCGATGTCCGCCGATGTGAAAGGGTTTGGGGGTGGCGTAGGGTTGGCAGAAGAAGGGGCGGGTGGTGTAGGGGTAGTTTGGGGGGTGGATGCGGCTTTGCTGAGTAGTTCTTCTAAATGCTTTTCAAGGATGGCGGTGCGTTCTGCCTGGGCTGTCAACAGTTGCCTGAGCTGGGCATTTTCTTCTCGAAGTGCGGTGATCATAGCTTGGTTGTCGAGGTCGGGCTGCGTAAGAGGGTGCAAGGGAGGAAAGTCAGTTGGTGGGGTTGGGTGCTGGCTAGCACCATGGCTCCATGGCTTCGCTAGTGGTGGTGGTGGAGGGGGCGAAGCGGCGGCGATTGTATTTGAGGGGGTGGATTGCGGTTGGGTGATACGTGTGCTGGATGGGAGTTTGGCAAGTCGTTCACGCACTCGTAAGGGGGGTGGCGGAGGCCTGAGTTTCTTTCGACACTCCTTGCTTGCCGTTGGGTGTTCCAGGCCACACAATTTGCATTTCGGAACGCATTGGTGATTGTCGCTCGGATCGTGTTCGTGACACTGGGGACAGATGCGGACGTCAGGGTTTGGGCATACGTCACGGCGGTGACCCACATCCCCGTAGACCGCGCAGCACTGTATAGAGTGGCGGTATGGCCGACATCTCGTTTGCAGACCATAAAGGTTGACGTAGAAAGGGATGTGTGGACCTTCGAAGGTGAGTACTGCTGTCGTAGACGAGCCAAGCACTCGGACGTGGATGATTCTGTGACGTGGGGAGGCGATGATGTCCGGTAGCTGCTGGGTAGTTGTGCCTGGGTCCAGGCCAGTGATTACACCCGAACAGTGCCAGGGAAAGGCTTCAAGTACGGCGCGAGCGCATATGTAGCAGTGCCGAGTTGAATGTTGGTAACCTCGCTAAGGGCGGCCGCGCAGGCAGACGTAGGGGTGCTAGCCACCATAAGCTTCTGTGTGGCCTGGACTTGTAGAGTGACTTGCTGGTAAAAGTTGTTTTGCGGGATGTTGCTAGCCTGCTGAAGCCCGTGGGTTAGTTGCCGATCGCTCCATGTGGCAAGTCTCAAACCATCGCGAGGTCGATAGACGACTTTATAGTTGGTTTCGGGTAGTCGGGGAGCAGAAACCTTGCGAAGGGGGTGCCAGTGGCTCACTTACTTGGTGCACAGGGGAGTTGGAGGCACGCAACGGGCGGGTTGGGGCTGTGGTGGACTTCGACTGCAGCGTTGCCCTGAGCAGAGGTTTTCCATGGTCCGGATATGATAGATTGTCCTAACCGCGTATTTCGTCATAATCCATTGCGTTTGCGTGCGGTGCTCGCGGGTTGGTGAGCGAAGATGGATCGGCGGCCCCCATAGCGGCAGCGGCGTTAGGCTTACCGCGCCAGGCGGTGTAGTCCGGGGTTTTAGGCCAGTACTTGGGCACTCGTTGGTCAACGGCGAAGATTCTGGTGTCTATCAATGCGCGAAGTTCTTAGCTGCTCATTGATGACAGTTGTTGCTTGGTTTCCACAGAAAAACCGCACGTAACAACCATTAAAGTAGAGACAGATGATCGAAGGGGGCTCAGCGGTAGATCTTCGTCTTCTTCTCAACTCAGAATGAAGGCTTTTCTGCCATCTTGAAACGTATGGGCGAAGTCGTGGGCTGTCCGGTGTCCACGGCTGACATCAACACCATTCATCGAGTTCTCTCAAAGTCTGGCGATAAGGCTATCATAGCTCGTTTTGTCTGCAGGGACAAGCGAGATGATTTTGTGAGGAAAGCACGCAAAGCGCGATTGCGGACTAATCAGATTGGCTTTTCCAAAAGCGCCGATTCCGCTATCTACGTAAATGACCACTTAACTATTGAAAACAAAATGTTGTTCTCGAAAGCTCTCGCACTCAAAAAAGAACACCATTGGCAGTATCTCTGGACGGAAAATTGCCTGATAAAAGCCCGGCAGACTAACGGCAGCCGCCAGTTCCGCATATCCTCGGAATCGAATATGGGCATCTTTAGTTAGACCGACAAATCCTTAACGCCGATGTCTCTGATTTCCTCAGACGAATTCAAACATGTTCTTTCAGAGAACAATCGCACTTTTATTCATTTTAACTCTCGAAGTTTTCGTAAAAACTACGACGGCATCACAAATTTTATTTCCTCTCTAGATCATTCCTTTTCCTTTATTTGTTTGTCTGAGACTGGGCTCACTCCCGGCGACGGTAATTTATATAGCATAAGTTCTTACAATGCATATTTATGTCATCGCTCTAGTAACGCTCATGGTGGTTCAGCAATTTTCATATCTACTGACATGATTTATCTACACGTATGATTTATCAGTCAACGTAGCGAATAGCGAGTCGGCTTGGGTTGAAGTGAACTCATCATTCTTGGCTATCGAAAGTACTACTTTTGTTTTGGCAGCATTTACCGGTCTCCATCATCACCAATTCAAGACTTTCTTCATTTCTTAGATAATATTCTTCAGAAACTGTCGTCCGAAAGTAAATACGTGATCATTGTGGGGGACATAACCATCAATTTACTTGATATTCATTCTACAGTTTACAAAGACTATAGCGACTGTTTTACAGGCTACGGCTTTGAGTGTTTAATTAACTGTGCGACAAGACGCCCCACCCGGGGATCTCACTCGATAATTGATCACGCTCTACGCAACCTACCAACACGGCCAATATTCTGGTGTCGTTGAAACCGACATAACTGATCATGACCCAATTTTTATTGCCCTCAAGCCGACGCCTCTCGTTCTGATGTTTCTTATTTCGCGTCAGTTTTCAATGAAGAAAAATTTGTCGAAACAATTGGCGATACTGATTGGTCCTTTATCAAAGTAATGCTCAATCCTGTGGAGGCCGTTACTTCCTTCTGCTCGACATTTTTGCAAGCAGTCACTATGAGCACCATGACTGTGAAATGTAAAAGAAGATATAAACAATCCTCCAACCCGTGGGTAACCGAAAGCTTATTGATGTGTATGCGGAAAAAAGATAACCTATTAAAAAAACTAAAAAACAACCATTTCACAATTCACTTGATATACGTTATAAAAATATCGCAACATTCTTATTAGCTCATTTAAGCAAGCCAAAAAACGCTACTATGAGAAAGCGCTTTCCCAAAGTAAGTTTAATGCTAAGAAAAAGTGGAAACTGTTAAATGACTTTTTAAACCGACGCCCTCCAAGATTTCCGATATCTAGCATTAGCTACAACGACACTGTCTATCACAAGCTCTCCGACATTGTCAACGCTTTCTGCGAATTCTTTTCATTGCCCCAAACGCATCTACCCTTTGCGGCACTTTCGAACCCACGTCATACACCTCACTCATTCTTTCTTCACCCCGTTTCTCCTGAGGAAGTGTACGCTACTATCACTCAGTTTAAAATTACAAGTCCCGGCCTAGACAATATTTCTATCCGTCATTTAAAATTAGTTGCCAATCTCGTTTCCGACCCTATCTGCCACACAATATAATTCGATATTCCAGTCAGGCGTGTTCCCTGAAATGTTAAAATGGTCAAAGATCATCCCTGTGTTCAGAAGGGTAACAAAGACAGTGTGCTAATTACCGACCGATTTCGATTCTATCCTCTTTCAGCAAGTTAATAGAGAAATTATTCTGAACAAGGCTAACTAACTATTTACCAACTTTAATTTAATAAAATCTTGCCAATTTGGTTTTC
This sequence comes from Haemaphysalis longicornis, assembly GCA_013339765.2. Taxonomy (NCBI): domain Eukaryota; kingdom Metazoa; phylum Arthropoda; class Arachnida; order Ixodida; family Ixodidae; genus Haemaphysalis; species Haemaphysalis longicornis. Next base: position 38,043,100 of record CM023458.1, read on the forward strand.
GCTCCGGCAGCTCTACCAGTCTCGCTTTAATCTCTTTACTCGACTTTGTCAAAAATCCGTTAGATAAAACACTCTTCGTTTGGCTCAGTGCTTTAGATTTTACAAAAGCGTTCGATACAATCAATCATAATATTCTATTTAACAAGCTACAGTCCTATGGTGTATCCGGCCCCCCGCTAACCTTCCTGAAAAACTATTTACTTGATAGACAATATGTGATATATGCTGGGGATGCTTTCTCTGAGACCAAAATATCTAACCAAGGTGTCCCGCAGGGGTCCATTCTGGGCCCTTTGCTTTTCTTAATTTATATCAATGATCTGCCTGATATCGCTGGTTCATCTCATTGCGTCTTATACGCAGACGACACAACCGTTTTGATGTGTGACAAATGCTTAAATTCCTTGACAAATAAATTAAATTCAGTTCTCATTAATATTTTGGACTGGTGCGAAAAGACAATTTAATTATTAATCCCAGTAAGATTAAATTTATGATTTTTAGGTCAAGCCACAGACACTTGCCGCTGGTCCCTTCCTTGTCGCTCGGTAATACTTCAATTCCCCTTTGCGACTGCACTACATTCCTAGGTATCCTCCTCGATTGTTGCCTTAAGTTTACTATCACATAAACCACCTAAAAACAGCGACTGCGTTCGGCATTCAGAGAGAGAGAGAGAGAGAGAGAGAAACTTTTATTGAGCGACTGGGGTTAGGGAAGCGTGGTGGCCGCCGGTTGGAGGTCGGCGGCGACGACGGCAGCTCGTTCCACCAAGGCTATCTGAACGCCCGGGTCGGAGCTACCCAGCGCACCCTCCCATTGCTCATCACGGGTGATTATGGGAAGGGATTGGAAGGACATGCCCACATAGAGTGGGCAAGTGTGGCGCGCTGGCCACATGCGGGGCAATGAGGTGAGGGGTAGAGAGAATGGTGGATGTGATGGAGCACCGCCCTGCAGGGAAAGGAATGAACCTGAAGAAGTCGAAAGGTGCGCGCTTGCTCATTGCTGATCTGGGGATGCGCCGGGGGGTATTTTCGGCGGGCGAGGCGGTAATGTGTGAGTATGTCATGATACGCAATTCGGCAGTCTCTCGCGGATCGGGCCCCGTGGTAAGGAACTATGATGGCTCCCGCTCGGATTGTGAATCCCCGAGCCACGTCATGGGCCGCCTCGTTACCCCCAAGTCCCGAGTGCGCCAGGGTCCATAGCAGTTCTACCGGGGAAGTTGGCATTCGAGCACTACTCAAGGCTGGGAATTATTTCCCTACTCATACGTTGCTGTCGTTCTTTTTTTCATTCATTCACAGCCACTTGAATTATGGTATCATTGCATGGGGCAACACTTATAAATACATTTTGCACTCTGTTCAACACATCCAAAACCAAGCATTACGCATCATTTCAAATAGTAGTGTTTACTGTGGTTCGACATTACTGCAACGCAAGTTTAATGTATTGTCAATCAACTGCCTGTTTCATTACAACATTGCTATAATGTTGTTTGAACTACTTAACCACCAGCTGTCTTTTAAATTTATCAATAATCAGTATTTGCGTAATCCGAACCCCACTAGATTTGCCTGTCGACGAATTTTTTTACTGCCAACCGTTTACACTGACTACGGAAAAAGAAGTGCTCACTTCGCTTCGACTTCTTTGTGGAACCCTCTGCCTCTGCACCTAAAATCGGGCTTGTCCCTATCGGCATTTAAAAAAACGCTAAAAGACCTTCTTTTTCAGAACTAATATCTTTCTTTGCAGTTCATTCACCCATGTTTAAAAGTAAATTTTCAATATGTCTCATCACACTTATCACCTCATTAAGATTACTTTTATTTTTTTCGGACAAGTGCTCTCTCTATTGCACGAACTATTATGTATCCTGAACTTCTTAGTGTTTAGCATGTGTGTGTTTGTGTGTGTATAGCTATTGTATCTTTGTACAAGGATTCTACCTACTGTATAATGATGATCTGATAATTACTTCACCTTTGCTATAGCCATAAAATTTTCATTGCTGTTTCTTTATGTCTCCATCATTTGTAACTGCTCATCGAGGGTCCCGTGGCAGTCATGGGACTTTGGGACCCTCGTCTGTATATTTTAAGAATTGTACCTCTCTTGAACGGCGAAAAAATAAACTTCTTGAACTAATTAAGGTGATTGAAATGGCATGCTGGTGGCGTCAGCTACGACACCACATCGATACTAAAACTCCACTTTGTGTCCGTCAATGACCACCTAGAAAAGCTTCGCCATGTGAGCCTTGCGCATGAGTGCAAGCTTCCCTGAATTTTTGACGCGATAGCGTTATTGGACTCATTTCTCCGTATTTCTGTGCCTGCCAGCCGTCCGCTATCAGCAGTGCTCATCAAGCGTCCACGCAAGTACGTAATTCATGCTAACAGGAAACTACAACTGAGGCCGGAGTTGCGAAACTCGCCATAGGACCCATGCATTAAAATGTGGTCCAACAATTGGTCCACTGTTTTGGATCTTGTTTTACAGTGGCGCCATCTGTTGGTTACAAAATAAACTATACAACTTGCTTCGCCACTCGGCGACCTGGGCGAAAAATGCTATTTGAGTGCGCACATAAATTTGTTATGCCGAAGGAGCGCAATGTGTTCAACTACACAAGTGTTTTATATACACACGAAGCAAGAGTCGCAAAAAGAAATGCGGCCGTGGGGTCAACCCTCGCTTACGCACTGTCGTATGCTGCGTGTTCTCTTCGGTCTTCTGGCGGCAAAAAATAAATTTGTAGTCGCCTCTAGAGCTTTATGCAAGCTGAAAATGATTATTTCGAGCCGCTTCATTGGCTACTGGATTAGTTTTGGCATAAAATGTGCTGTAGGCTGAACGATAACTCCAAATTTAGTACTTCCGGTCGGACCTATACTGTGCCGGCTTGCCCGCACAAGCGCTAATTGCTCGAGGCATTTTCGCGGACGCAGAAACAATCGCAACCTAAAAACTGGAGTTGAGATAGCAATCAATAACTTATGAAAGCACAAAAACAAAGAATTATGCACTTTAAAACAAAATTTAATGGTAAATTTTCAGTTTGAATAATTAGCTTGTTTTTTGGATAGTTCGTGTGGCGGCCGCGGTGGCGCCACCTTACGCATGATCCAAAGAAGGGGGGTCCAGGTGCTGGCCGTTTTTTGAGGCGGAGTTTCGCAACTGCCTTCATCAATGAGCTCTGACCATGATGCCACGCATGTTCTTGCCAGATCAGTAGTTTAAGATACCGTTAACAATATTTCGCACATCAGGCACAAATTCAGTGCTCCAAACTAAACGAGGAGTACTTTTACTCCGTATTGTATGATTTTAAAAGTTTGTTCAACGCATTCATGTTTGATGAACAAGAATAGATGAAATATTGAGCGAAAACAAATGGGGGCTGAGACGCGAAATTGAGTTCCGGTATTTTGTGAGGAGGTTCAGTCATGTGGAAGTAATTTTAATACTTCACTCTAGCACACGCATGGTGTCGTCTACTGTGTCATTTCGACGCTTGCGGAAACTATTTTATCTACCCCCGTGCGCCCGTGCTCCAGTCCGCAAGTTCCGCCGGACGTAACTCTAGTTTTCAATTTTGGGTACCGTCGGACGTAACTCTAGAAACTGCCTTAAAGTTCTGTCGGACATAACTATAGTTTTCAATTTTGGGTTCCGTCGGACGTAACTCTAGGCACTGCGTAGAACGCATGTCGGTGCTGTTAAGTGGTGTTACCATTTCAGGGCATCCCATAAACGCAAGAGTGTGTCATGCTACCAGTGAAAGCGATTGAAATTGCTGTTGTAAACTTAATTCCAGAGATCAAGGCTTCACGATTTGTTTCTATTTATGCTTTTATTGAAGGCTCAAAGCAATAGTCTTGAAAGATAGAGCTTTCTACGAGCCATGGCGTATAAGTTCATTGCCAATACTGCGGCCGTTCTGAGATTCGCGATGGGTCGCCACTTTCTTGGCGTGGTAATGAAACCTTATTGCCGCTTCCATGCTATAAATTGAACGTTGAGGAACCGAACTACAGCATACCACTCTTGTTTGCGCCTTTCGTATGCACATACGGGGCGAAAAAGGCATGAAGCGCACCCACAGTGTGCATTCTCCCGGGCCGCTCAGCGGAGCATCCACATTAGCAGCGCGACGCTGTCGCCAGCTACATGCCGATCTGGCGGCGGATACTGTTGCCTTTAAGTTATATTGATGATGGTGATAGGGACGATATCCTCGGGCGTGAATGGAACGTACTCATCGGGGGAATCAGGCGGGTTCAATAACAAATACCTGTGGTTCAAAATGGTCTATAGAAAACAAACTAAAACACAAAACGTAGGATGCATGAGTTCTGCTGTGGTTATATTTTATGTTATGTTATTTCTGGTCCCGCACAAAAGAGCCACACCCTTACCGGACACTTAACGCATTTCTCTTGCAGCTTCTTCATTACGCGTGCAGAACCAGTACTGTCATCGATAACACCACCAAGCCGCCGTTCGCCGCCCTGGGGTGGCCACCGAATGCCAGAGTTGGGCCCGGTTTGAATCCTGCTGGTAGCCGTAAGATTGGCTACGCCCTCGGATCGAGTTTAGGACTTGCGTTCTCTTCGCACTGCAACCCCTGTGTTCTGGCACGACTTCCAGCCTGCACCTCGCAATAACCAGAGGACACATTCGTGAGGTGGGATCTCTGAAGTGAGCTCGTGGTGCTCCGCCCGAGTCTTGACGGGGAGCCATGCAACCGAGTGGTGCACCAGCACGCGGTAGCCCTTCACGGGAGCGATGGGCAAGACCTGGGAGTCCGGGTCGTGGAGGCCGGCGTCAGGGCAGCCCAGGTAGGGGCAGCCGAGTTCACTACTCGCAAGGAAGGAGGAGCCCTAGCCGCCACTCGCTGGGAAGGGGCAGCCCAAGTCGCTACTCTCGTGCCAGGAGAGGTGCAAGGCCGCGATCTCGCCCACCAACGCCGCCACGGGAACCACGACCATTGCCACCACCTCCACCGATGGACGAAAATACGAGGATTATCCGGCAGATAATGGCCAAGAAGATGGACGAATGGGAGCGCATGGTGAGCAGCAAACGGGAGGACGTACGTGACAATAGCTTCAAAAACTTCCGGAAGCTCGTCGATGAGGAAGTGGACATGGCAAACAAGATACACTCAGAGAGGAGGCTCAAGGAGCTGATGGAACAGAAGCTGGAATACTTTGATCGGCTGGTGAGCGCTACCGACGCCATGATGAGAAGGCATGCCGAGTCCAAGTTCGAAGAGATCGGGGAAAAAGAGATGGCTTTGGCGAAGTCCGTTGGGCCAAGCCGTGTTCGAGAGGAAGCTGAAGCGAAGACCAAGCTGGCTGAGGAACGAAGGCAAAAGGAGAAGTACGATGAAGCGAAGAAAGCAGCTCAGGAAGAGAAGAGAAAGAGCAAAGAGAAGATGACCCAAGCACAGTTTTATGGCTACCCTCCATGGGGGCACGTATTGGACTATCCAAGAATGCCTGGAGCGATTTCCGGAATGATGACAGGCTTTCCATATACTGGGGCCATGCAAGGTGTCATGCCATTCGAAGCGCAGCCGTCGTCCTCTTATACTAATTATATGACGCCCAACCAGGCAATTTTCCCGTCCGAGGACTTCGCGTGGCTCTCTATGGGGGTCGGTGGTCTCAATTCGGATTTTATACCTCCCAGCTTCGATTATTGGCCGTCGTTCGCCTCGGACGTCAGACGCGTAAACGTGGTACCAGTGACTAAAAGCCAAGGATCCGAAGCGGCTTCGGAGATCGACCAAAAGATGAAGTTACTGACTCATTTGGAAGCCGCCAGAGCCGTTCTGCAGAATCACCCAATAGAATCCAGTGCTAGTATGGCCGAGGAAATCAGGAAACGGCTGAAAAAAATAAATCGCCTGCAGATGAAGCTCATCGACGACGTGCTGGGTTACAATCCAGACCTGATGACTGAAATTATGTCGGAACTGATGCCGACGGAGTCTGAACGAAATAGGTTTTACGGTTTAGGCAGTGGCAGCAGCGGCCGTAGCGTAGAGATGGATCTCTCCGCGTCAGAAAGAAGAGCATTTCGTCGAGAACGTATGCCTCGCCCCCTCGACGACTACTGCATCGGCACATACTGTCTGCCGCCGCAAGAATTACCGCCTCACACGCATTACCATAAGTTTCATGGCTTCTATGCTACAAACGCGCCCCATTATCACAAGCTGCCACCCCCTCTTCATCCAGCTGATGCTGTGTTCGATATGCCAGCCGTCTTTCCAGCCCCAACGTATTCTTTCTTTGAGCTGGATCACTACAGGGGACACGAACACCTGCCTCATAACATCGACCTGATGGGTTACGAAGTGGAAGGCCCCGATGTTGGGGAGGGCGGATGTTCTCTGAAAGACCCGTACGACGATGGCCACCCGAGAGTTCTGACGCCCAACAAGAAGCCCGCATTCCTATCTCACACCACAATCATCATTAATAGGCCGGAACAAGCTGTAAATACCGACGCAGTGGCGCAGACGTCGCGGCAAGTCCTTGTTCAGCAAGTACAGCCTTCCCCTGTGGCCGCAACGCCGGTACCAGTTGAGCAGCTGATTGTGCAGCCAATGCAGCAGGCTCTTATGGCCGCAGTACCGGCACCAGCTCAGCAGACGGTGGTGGGCAAAGTAGCCGCTGCTCCGCTAGAGCAAACACGTGCCACGTTGTTGTCGGCACCTGAACGGGCTCAACAGGTACCTGTGACGCCAACCGCATTTGCTGACGAGGACTTTGTGAGACAGTGCGAGGACAACCTGGCGAGGATTGCTGAGTCCTTCGAGAACGTTTTGCATTCGCTCAGCACGGTGTCTTTTGGTCGTCCGCGTGGAAGGAGGAAGCAGGGGCGCCGCCGCTTTGATGAGGACTACTACGACGACTATGATTCCCACGACGAGGGAGATGACTACGGTGACTACGACCAGTCTCCTCCTTCTGACTACCGGGAAAATGCTTCCAAGTCGATACCGTCGGAGCGGCGCCGCCACCACACCAGGGACAAGGACGGCCCTTCGTTTTGGAACTGGCTTCGCCAAGGTTCGAGCAACCTGCGTGACAGAGCGCCGATCCTTCTGAACCACAACGACGCCCAGCTCGTTCAAGCGGCAGATCAGATTCGGGAGCTCACCCGTAAGATCACTGAGGCTTCAGCTGAGGTCATTGCAGCTCGACAAGCAGTCCAGCAGCCCGGACTGCAGGGCCAGCAGGCCGCGCAACCTCTAATGACTGCTGAGGCCAAGCTCTGGCGGTTGATAGACCTTGAGACCCAGTTGGCCAACGCGATCTCTCGGTACCGACTTCTCAACACCAGTTCTGATCAGTCGTGCCGCGCCAGCCTTGTCGAAGCGGAGGACAAAATTAGGCGACTCATACAAGCGGAAACCCAGCTGGCTGGCGACATTGCAGGTTATCGTCAAACCTCGCAGCAGAGGGCCGGGCCAACCGTGGAAGTCACCCCCGACGAAACTGCCTCTACAACTTCAACAAGTTCTTCCACTTCGAGTCCGACGAGTGGAACTTGACAAAACGGCCGCAGCACAACGCGGGTTTGGGACTCGTTGTACTCCAAGAGCCACCATTTCTGTGGCTTCAGTCTTGATGCAGATTTAGGAATGCGTGTGTAATCTCTTACTTACATTTCGAATTTATGATGGCATATTCGACGGCCTAAAACCGAATAAATATTGCAACACACGTTCTGCGTTTTTGGTATTTTTGGAAATCGTGGCGAGAAGTAGAAAACCGCTCCAGGTCAACGCTGCTAATTCCCGTTTTTCTCCATGCATGTAAATATTACAGCAAAGCCCGGTTATATCGAACACAAATTTTTCGACATGTCGCCTATATCGAACCTTTGTTTAACTGTTGTAAAAAGTACATGCATTTAAAACTTTTTATATAAAACGCGATTTTGCTCGCAATGGATATATCGAACTCTCCCGCACGGGATTTTTCGCCATGGAGGAAGAAAAATGTTAGGAGGGAGCATGACGTCAGGCGGCACAGCTTTGGCGAGCCAACCTCCTCTGACGCCGCATTCTCCTCTCCTCGGGCTCCTCCCGCGCAATGCATTATGGAAGATGCACCACTCTCAGGCCCGCGGTAGCATTTAGTGGCTCCGGCTGGCTGCCGGTGGAGGTGGAGGCGAGCGCCGTCGCCGAAGGCGGCGTACAAGATTGTTCGCCAGCGTTGCGCTCCAAGCTTCGTATCGGGGAAGTACTATCGCTGTCGCTGTTCAAAGCAAGGCGAGACTTCGATCGCATTCTTACGAAGCACCCTCACGGGCTGCGAGCCAAATTTGACGCTTACCGCTGGAACCACGGCCGGCTTTGCTCGAACGCGCCGCTGTAAACATTCACAAGCACGGAGCGGCCTACGGGTGCGTGGTGTTTGCCAGGTGTACTTTGACGATTGCGTTTCGAATTTTGCTGGGAGTTATCGGGCCACCTTCCCTTTACATCATACCGCCGTAACAAGTGTCCCATCAGCTGAGAGGTTGTGCGAGAAGCTTTGGCTTCGCTCGCGTGCGCATTTGCCCACATTCGCCTTATCGGTGCTCCGGCATGGTGGCACGTTGTACATGCCACAATTGTCGTGACGATGTCTGTTTTGCGTTGCTGTCTCCTTCAGTGCATTAGAAAAGAAAACGTGCAGAACCACTGACGTTGGGTGCGGGCGCGGGAAGAACCAATCATTTTCCGCCTCGCGTCGCAGGCAGAACGCGGGCTGGTTGTCCGAGTACTGCTCAATCCGTGCGATAGGTATATGGGTAACGAACGCTAAATTACGCCTGGGAGGTGAAAATATAAAATTACCGGAATCAAGGAAGTGAGGTGTGTTTGTGAAATAAAATGTGAGGCACGTATGTCGTACTTTGACATCTCCGCTTTTGCACTGCGGTGGAACACGACACTTCGACTGCGGCGCACTTCGACGGATCCCAGAGCTCAATAAATAAAGATGTTTTCTGTCTCTCCCGTCCGAACACTTTGCCTGCACGATCAGCCCGCTGCGCGTTTAGGGTTGCAGGCAGCGCTGCGCGCAACGCCCGGACGGGGACTCGTCGCCGAAACCCGAATACCCGGACGGCCCGGCAACCAAACGGAACGACGCAGCATAGCGCGGGCAGGCGGGCGGCCGCGTGAGGCGCAAAGAACTACCGCTTGCCTATCACGTGAGGCAGGGCATCTCCCATCAGTCTTTCCTTTTTATTTTTTATGACTAGGCTTCACGATAGTCACGTGACGCTCCCTCCTAAACTTCTCTTTCCTCCATGTTTTTCGCTCTCCTTAGGCATGCGGCAGGCTTTCACGCAATACATCGGCACGCACCGGTGGCGCGGGTGTCGCTTGCGACTCCCGCGCGAGCTCGGGCACTTTCAAACCAAGGAGGTTACAAAAAATTGTTGGAGTGGAGGGGGGCGCCCGTAAAATGAAGCCGCAGCGACGCCATATTACTAGGGGAGAAGACGCGCAGTTGTTGCAGCGCCGTTCCGTGCGTGCACGTAAAAGTGTTGTTGATTGGCGTGCGTGCCATCCAATGCGATCAAAACAAGTATGGTTGGCTCGTGTGTGGCTTACGGTTGTACAAACAGTGTGAACGTGGCGCCGGGAGTCACATTTCACACGTAAATTGTACGCGTGCAAGTTTATTTAAAACTGCGGTCTCGCTCGTTGCAATGTGTCGCGCAGTATTTGGCACTTCAACGTTTAATTTCTTCGCTGCTAGGTTTCCCAAATATGCTGAGTCAGTGTCTTTTGTCAGTGTTTTTTGTTTGCCATTTGATAGTATGCTTTATCAATTTCACGTCTTGGATCATAAGTATGTTTTCTTTCAAACAATAAACACATTGTTTTCCAAATTACAAACTAGTTCCTCCTTTTTCAGTAGCTCATGTCAATGCAATGTAACATCATGGTGTAATTTACCAGAAAGATTGTTGGTTTTTCGCAGTTGATTTGTGTAATTGGGTTGGGCAGCAATGCAATGAACGTAATAACATTGGTTGCTATCATATACTCATGAAAGTTTTCTATGTCGGTTTTTTGTCACTCCATTATGTCTATTATCACAATGAATCTGGGTGTTTTTGTTTTTCTCAAACTGCTGCATTTCCTGGTCAATTTTTTGTTTCATAACTGCTGTTTTTCCCGCTATAGCTGCAACTCTGAAGTGCTTTTTGTTCTGGCAACTTTCAGGATCAATTTCTGCATTTGAACAGTTTACAATAAAGAAGATAAACAGGTGTTGATGACTTTTCGAGTTCTAATGTATTTTTATTACTTTGTGGCAGCTGCATATCCGAGCCATAAGGTGAGAAAAAACAATGTCCCTATACTCGGAGTTCTGAGTTTTAACGAAATTTCTATGGTAGAAATCAATACGGAGACGTCGGACATGGCTCGCCTCATAGTACACAGTGTTGAATTACAGCTTGAGAATCCGTTACGTAATTTAAAACCACCGGGAAAGTCGGCAAAGACCGCTGCAAAGCAATTGGCACGTGGTTTCTTGCCCCCAGCAAGATGGCCGCCGCCGGCTTCAGCGGAGCCCATTGGTTCGTATAGGTGACTTCCACTCCAGCAACTGTTTTAACCTCCTTGATCGAAACCGAGGAGGTTGTATAAAACCTCTGGAGTGGACGCCGCCCTTAGCCTTCAATGCGGGGGAAACCGGTCGGCGCCCATATTGCCATGGGCTGAAAGGGCGCTTAGCTCGTAGAGACGCTGATGGGCACGCGTGTTTCCGTTCACATGGTATAGATACCGATAGCTAAGTTGGATTGTTCGATGAGGTTGTTTGACGGCAGCTTTACTTTCGCCTTGCGTTCGCATAAAAAAAAAACCAAAAGGTTCAGTCAGACCCGACGATAGAAAATGGACACTTTGAAACAGTGACGCTGTCATCTTCTCTCTCAAATTGACCAACACATTGCCTCCGCAACATTTTACGGCCAGATCTCCAGTCCCGCAAGTATAAATAACCTCTGGCTTTACTGTGCCGCAGTGATTAAAATTCGTTGCGTCTAGTCTAGCTCTCGACGCTGAACTGCAGTGCTTGGAAATAATAAATGATAAATGCACGAACTCTAATCCGCTCCCTCCACGCCACGGTAACTCATTTGCATCATACATCCTATGAACTAAACGTAGATGTCATCTGCAATTTTTTACGGAGTGTCCGCTATCGTGTTTGCAGTTTTTGGTGTGTAGAAACACTGCAGGATTAGTAACTGAGAGTCAATAGCCGGGTGCCTGTTTTTGTCGTCCTCTTACCAACAAGCGCTCGCCTTTATCTAAAGTCCAGCCGCAGCGCGTAAGTTAGCCATAAGAAAAAAACGAGATATTTACCCCTTTGTCGGATTATTAATCTCTGAGTCGCCACCTTTCGCGCACGTTTTCAGAATTCTACCCCAGTTTATTTGCAGTTTTTTTCCGCAAATGCCTTGCAGGGTTAGTATCTCATAATGAATAACACTAGCCCATTTCCTCTAACCTCGTAACAACGAGCCCTAGTCTGAAATAACTCTTAGTGCGGCCAGTATAAAGCTACGAGTAAAAGAAGATATCAGGCAGTCTTTTCACTTAGATATTGCTACGGCATCTTTACCAGTACCGCAGGGGAGGCCCGGTTGTTAGCATATGTTGAAATTGTAGGGGCCACTGGCCACTCTGACTCGTGTGAGCGAGCGCGCGAGAACGCCTGACGTGGAGCGCGTGCTCCGGCGGCTGTCCGGAATAAAATAGTTTCATTCTTGCTGCTGAACGGGTCGGTCTTCTCTCTCGTGGGCTCCGAACATGGTGTCAGAAGTGTTCAGCCATGCCTAGCGACCCAGATGTTCTCGTCGTCCGTGTAGGCGCCTCCGGACTACAAGCGCCGGCCCCAAATGTGTTCACAAATCCGGGAGAATGGCATACGTGGATCTCCACACTCGAAGATTATGTCTTCGCGTCTGGCCTCGACTCTGCGGGCGACGAACGAAAGGTTCGAACGCTACTCTATGTCATGGGAACGCAGACGCGCACCTTGCTTACTTCGCTAGGAATATCGGCACCGGAGTCGCAACCCTTCACACAGTCAAGCAGACATTGACCCGTCATTTCGTTCATCCCGTCAACGAGATCTACGAGAGTAGACGCTTACACCGCCGAGTACAGCAGCCTGGTGAGTCAGTAGATGCTTTCTACGCGGAGCTTCAGAACCTGGTCAAGCGGTGCAGCTACAGCAACTCAGAGGTCGAAAGCCGCTTGGTTCGGGACAGATTTGTTGTTGGCCTTTTAGACGAACTTTCAGACCAGCTTTGCCGCAGCACGAAGCTGAGAGCAGAAGAGGCGCTATATCGGGCTCGCTTGCACGAGGACGCCCAAAAGGAACGCGCTGCGCGGTCACTTAGCACGCCAGAAAACCTGAATGTCGACGTAGCTAAGAAGGGCAAGCATCGCCGCTCAACACCCTCCTCCTCACTCGCTCAGCACGAGGAACGCCGGCTTTCTGGGAGCTGCGAATATTGCGGTCCCCAGCCTCACCTTCGAGACGAGTGCCCGGCGCGGCAGGCCATGTGCAACTACTGCAAGAGGCAGGGTCACTTCGCCGATGTCTGCCGAGCAAAGAAAGGAAAAGCCAATCTGGGCTCAGTGGAACTCCACGCGGTCGGCATGAACTGTGCAAGGTACGCTGACGTGCGCTTGAATTGTATACCCGCCAAATTCAAAATAGACTCTGGCGCCGAAGTGACAGTTGTCCCTTCAACTTTTCCAGCCGTTCCCAAACTTCTTGATCGAGCAGAAGCGGAGCTCACCGGTCCAAGCAACCAGCGTCTGCCAGTGCTCGGGTCGTGTTCCGCGACCCTCAACTGGAAAGACAAGTCGACCACTCAACGACTTTACGTCATGCGAGGTCAGAACACCCCGCTACTTAAACTTCGCGCCATAGAAGACCTGGGTGTCGTGAAGTTCGTCGACGCGACATCTTCTACTATGCCTCCTGCGAAGCCTCGAATATTTCAAGGGTTGGGTGTACTTCCAGAACCGTACAAGATCCGCCTTGTACCGGATGCAAAGCCCTTCGCTTTGTGCACCCCACGGAGGATTTGAATTCCATTACTGCCAGTGGTCAAAAGTCAACTCGACGAGATGGAGAGTCAAGGCGTCATCCGCAAGGTACGCAAACCAACGCCGTGGTGCGCCGGTCTCGTTGTTGTAACAACATCGACAGGTGGCTACAGGATTTTTGTAGACCTTAGCAAGCTAAACCAGTATGTCCAACGGGAACGCTACGTTCTTCCAACTGTGGACTCAGTGTTAGGTCAGCTGAAGGACGCACACGTCTTGTCCAAGTTAAACGACACATCGGTATTCCATCAGGTAAAGCTTTGCCCTGAAAGTGAAGAGCTGACTACCTTCATCACACCCTTCGGTCGGTATGGCTATCGTCGCCTTCCTTTCGGTACCGCTTCCGCTCCAGAATTCTTTCAGTGCCTGATGTCTCAAATCCTCGAGGGTCTTCCTGGAGTTGTCAACATGATCGACGACATTTTGGTATTCGAGAAAGACCGTCAGGAACATGACAAAAGACTTTAAGCCACCATGAAACACCTAGACGAGGCCGGGGTCACGCTCAACAGGAAGCAGTATGAGTTTGGAGTCAAGTCTCTCCGCTTCCTCGGGGTTGTCGTCAACGACAACGGAGTATCACCAGAGCCAGACAAAGTCAAGGCGATTCAAAGTATTCCGCCACCAACGGATACCAGCGGAGTACGCAGGCTACTCGGTATGGTTAATAACGTTGGTCGCTTCCTTCCGCACCTCACAAGTGTGACTGTGCCCATCCGAGCTTTGCCTAACAAAGACAGTCACTGGATCTGGGGTGTGGTCAAGATACAGCGTTTAAGAAGGTAAAGGAGATGCTCAGCTCAGACTGTTGCATGGCTCTATATGACCCGTCGTTTCTAACCATGGCCTCGGCGGATGCAAGTTCGTATGGTATCGGCACCGTGCTTCTCCAAAGTCAATCCTGTGGTGCTCGACGCGCTGCCGCCTTCGCTTCGAGATCTTTGACTCCAACAGAAGCCCGCTACAGCCAGACAGAGGAGGCACTGGCGATAACGTGGGCTATAACGCGGTTCGACCAGCACCTTCGTGGTGTCTTCTTCACGGTGGAGTCTGACCATCAACGCCTTGTAGCTCTTCTCGGACATAAAGATCTCGTTAAGCTGCCATCAAGGATTCAGCGCATGCGCATAAAGTTGATGCGCTACCAATTTCAAGTAAAGTACGTGCCGGGGAAGTTGCTGGCAATAGCAGACACGCTGTCCAGAGCTCCCTCGATACCGCTCCCTCCAAATTAGTAAATGCTGTTGAACTCTTCATTGGGGATGTCTACAAAGGCTTCTCAGCACCAGTAGTAAGCCGCCTTGAAGAGATTCGACAAGCCCAGCTCAATGACGAGGAATGCCTCGCAGTCAGTGGTTTCATAGAAAATAGCTGGCCAGACAAGAGCAAGATTCCAGTTCACCTCATGCCATTTTGGAAAGAAAGAGCAAGATTGAGCACTTTCAATGGAATTATACTCTTGGACCACCGCCTAGTTATCCCTCGGGCGTTGCGAGCCAATTTGCTGGCCCTCCTTCATGATGGACATCAAGGACTTCGCCGGTGCGAGGAACGAGCAAGATAAAGTGTCTGGTGGCCTGGGTGCAACATGCACATTGAACACATGGTTACAAGCTTCGAACAGTGCGCAACCAACAGAGTGGTGAACCCCGAACCACTCATCCCTACAGCGACACCGGATCATCCGTGGAAACATCTTGCGATCGACCTATTCCAATGCAAAAGCCGTGAACACCTTGTCGTCGTAGATTACTACTCGCGGTTTCCCGAAGTAGTGCCCCTCACTTCCAAGACTAGCGTAGCAGTGATAAACGCGGTCAAGAGTTGCTTCGCGAGGCACAGGATTCCTGATGTCGTTCGGACGGACAACGGACCCCAATTTTCATCAGAGTTTGCCAGGTTTTCTCAAACGTACGCTTTTCGCCATGAAACTAGCAGCCCGTGGTAGCCGCAAAGCAATGGGGAGGCAGAACGCATGGTACAGACGGCAAAGAACCTTCTGGAAAAAAGCGATGACCCGTACCTGGCACTCATGTCCTATCGTGATGCACCGGGACCATCCGGATTTTCCCCAGCCCAGCTTCTGATGGGACGCAATCTTCAGACGCGACTTCCGAGTATTCTAGAACGCCATGAGTCCCCATACCGCGAGTCATCGGGAGTTCAAGAATAGGGATGCTGCCTATAAAACCCAACAAGCCAAGGCGTTCAACTCTCGACACCGCGCTTGTCCGTTGCCGCCTTTAACAGACCGCCAACTTCGCCAGCTTCTGGGACAGTTTCTGTTCCTGATTTCCGCGGTCTCCAGGCAGCTATCGCACGAGATCTGGCCGAGTGTTCCGGCCCCCGCAAAGACTGAACTTGTAACGTTCGAGTGTACCCCTATGTTATAGTCTAAGCGAGGAGATGTAGGGGCCGCTAGCCACTCTGACACGTGTGAGCGAGCGCTCGAGAGTGCCCGACGTGGAGCGCGTGCTCCGGCGGCTGTCTGGAATAAAAGAGTTCCACTCTTGCTGCCGAACGGGTCGGTCGTCTCTCTCGTGGGCTCCGAACAGAAATGAGCAGCTGAGAATGTGGGTGAAGACAAAACAAGTTCATGGAACGAGAAGACGAAGATGGCAGTAGGGCATACCGCTGTGTTTCCGACAATTGACAACGGAGAATCTGTGTATGGGGGCAGTCAATAGAAGCTCTGTTATGGGCGCCTGTAATTAGTTTGTCTCAGAATGTAAATACATTGTTTTTCCAACATGGTTTAGGCCATCTGTTCCTCCACCAGGTAATATTACGTCGCCAGATCCGCCAGCTTTACCGATTCCCGCCGACCACTGCATCATTTTAATTCACCCTTTCAGCACTGGAATATTCACTAAGACCAAGCATTGTTGTTCGGCGTGTGTTCGTACATTTTCAGACGTCATAACGAAAGCAACAAAATGTATTGCAAATGTTTATTATTTTTAGGCATTTGAGCAGAACAAAATTTGGCAGCGAAATTTTTTTTTACCTCACTAAAGCCGTCGGAAGGCAATACGCCCAGAAGAAATGCACTTTCTCTGACAATCATGGTGAATACTCGCCAGTAAAATGAAAAAGAAAGAAAACGTCCCCATGACGAAATCCAACATGGGACCCTCGCGTTATGAAGCCGGCGTCTATCCGATTGCTCCATTTTGACACGGTGGAAGTGGTTTGAAAAACTCACACGGCAACCAAAGATTCCGTAACGAATACAATGGCGTTTCTTTGCGTGCCGGAAGGCTGTAAGCCAAAACACGTTAGGCCTACCTTCAAATTTAGAGGTTTAGGGTGTTAGGCCTAACGCCACATCTTGGTTGAACACCTCAAACCGACACCCACTGAAAAAATTGCCCACTGAACGCCAAGCCGCAGGTACCGATTCCCGTCGTACAGCCGGAACCCGAACGTTAGGCCTACGGAACGCACACTTGATAACTGCTGTGCGTATTCCAGAAGAGTGATACTTCCAGAGTAGAGGACTCCCAGAGCAGCACATATTCGCACTGTAGGTTAAGCCAATCAAGGAAACTTCACGAGGAAGCTTCGCGCTCATCGTCGTCGTGAGAGGAATTGCACGATTTGTTCTGCTTTCCTAACGCCAACTACACCCTAAGCCTACAGGATGGTAAAACAAAGCTGGAAGTGGCAGTATTGAAGAGTTATGGACACTTTGCAACCAAGAATTTCAGCTTCCTTCCTTGCCCCGTGGTCACAACCTGTGTCCACCAGGGCTTCTTTTTCATGACATCCACCTCCTCGAAAACGTATTGATAGTGATGTCTAACGCAACAGGGATCATTGAAGAACAGATGGCGGGAAAACTAGCAGCTTTGCTTGTGTTCGCAAGACAATGTGGGTTGTGGTCAAATGTCGACACCAGGGCTGAAAACGTACATTTTTTATTGGCCGCGTCTAGAGTGCCGTACGACGGTATTATAAGCACTCCACTGTATCGACGTCCACCGGCTTTTTTTTGTGGCAAAATTGCGGCGTCTGGCAGTACATCGCTCTAGATAACATAAAGCTAGGCAATCTAACCTAAACATAACATAAGACAGCCTAACGCACACAAAGAAATCATTTAAAACACCAAAACCAACCTAAGGCATAAAAATTACACTTCAAATAAATAAGAAAAAAAAACAACGGCGATAAGAGCCGGTCTCGAACCACCGACTTCGCGATCAATAAGCTAAGACTGATTGATTGTAGGGTTTAACGCGCCGACGCAACCCAGGCGATGAGGCGCGCCGTAGTAGAGGGCTCCGGATTAATTTCGACCACCTGGGGATCTTTATCATGCGCCGAAATCTCGTACACACGGGCGTTTTTGCTTTTCGCCTCCATCAATAAGCTAAGACTGATCCTCTAGACTACAACGACAGACTCTTTGGCCCGTGCTCGCATAGTGTTGAATATTCGAACGTCGTCGGGCGGCACTCTAACCATGAATGCAACGATCAGCTAGAGTGCCGTCGGACGGCACTCTAGACACTGTGTTTTTTATTTCGGTTTCGAATCACGAAGGGTCAGTTAAATCCGCATCAATAGGTAGCGGCTTGTTATTGCTGAACTCTGCAACAAGCACAGCAAAATGTGCTTGCACTCTATCGGATAATTCGCACTGGGCAGTATATACGGGTATTCTAGGGTGAGTCAAGCATTCTAATAAACGCTGGACAAGGCTGCTACAAAAACATGAAACGACCGGAGTATAGTCTGAAAGGTTTGGGGCAGATTACCACGCGCCGTCCAGCCTGGAACTCGCCCCGAAAGAGCTGAAGCCCGATATCGAAACGTAAATGGTCAGAGACAAGCCCAGCAATGCGCTGAGGCTGGTTATCCAAGCGTAAACACCCGGACACCAACCCAGCCATAATGCACATTCCGAGTAATCTCAAGTCGCCGTGAACTGGCTAGAGCCAGCCGCTGCACAATTTGGTTTGCAATATATTACTTGTGAAGGAACATTATAAACATTTTCAATGTGCTGTGGAAGAGGGACTCACTTTAGTGTGTAATGGGCTTGCAACTTCATTATTGCTGGTTTGCACCCTAACGCATAATCTACAAACAACAACGTAGCTCGGCTCACCACTATTTACAGGCACCTTCTAAGAAACAATATTTAATACGTTTAAAGACGCGAAAACTTGGGTGCACTTTACCGCAATGTTCACTTTACGCAACCAGCGGTCACCTCGAGTAGTATTAATTGTTGCAGATGTTATGATTTGTCATTTGGAGTGGAAGGGGCAATTTATGTCGCGTATGTGTTCGATTAGTGCGTCGCCGATGTCTTCCTCAGCACTATCTATAATAATGTTTAAGCATAGACACCTTTGGGAATGAACGTGATGTTCTTGAGAGATAAAACGAAATCTTAAGCGCTTGTCTTTGGAAAGCGTTTGTGGTGCTATGGGTGTTTAATTTCATCTCCTAGTAATGTATCGGAGAAGACAAGCAGTATCCTAAACTACTCAGGAAAGCAGACGCACCTGGTGGAAGTACAAACTGGGATAGTGCGCAGCTAAATTATAAATCCACAACACTGACGCGAAAGCTACCGTGACACCAAAGAGCTGACTACTACATCATCCGGCCTACGCAGATATAGTGTGGCCGAAATATGTCATTAACAGGGAAGCGGCCTTGATCCCACAGGGGAGGGAAATATTATGCACCCCTCCGTCTCGCGACGAGGATGGTTGAACATGAAGCTGTCTGGTGAGGGATTTTTTGGTTGGCCAATCCCACACTGCGAGTATCTGCTACTTCAGAGGGGCCCACCACTTTCTACAACACCGGCAGCAACTCTCGGACGTCCATTCAGTAGGGCTAACGTGTGAGTTTGGCGCTAACGGGTACCTGCTGTTTAGCGTTCGCTTCGACCGTGATGAAACGGAGCAATCGGATAGACGCCGGCTTCATAACGAGAGGGACCCAGGTTCGATTCCTGCAACGGGAAGCGCTCTCCTTCTTTCACTCCAACCATGATCATTCACGGCCATCGTCAGAAAAAATTGGTTTTCCTGCAGGGCCTATCGGCGTACAGCGGCGCTGCATTCTTAATCTGGTTCCACGTAAGATCCACTTAGTAACTGGATGTTTTTTGCAAAAGAAGTTCCAGTTATATATTTGGAACCGTGTTCCACGTACCCTGAAAATTAAGTGGAACCGTGCACCACATATTTTTGCAACTAAATGATCTGAATCGGTGGTCCAAATAAAGGTATGCGCGTCACTGTTCCAAATAAAAGGGTAGTTTAAGTTACAGGAACATTGATCGATGTAAAATGATTATGGAATTTTTCCGGTGCGCCGTTCCGGGTACCTTCAGACCAGCTGTTTATATAAAACGGTGCTCCTATTGACATTGAGAAGCTGTCTATGGGACTCCACTTTTCCAATATTTCTGCTTTCCTGTCGGTATACACCGAGGTCATAAGCCAGGCTGGCGGATGCATTATCAGCAGGAAACCGCAAGCACGATTTTAACACAGCCTTGATATATGACCCGCAGTGATACGAACAATTGTAAAGCACAAACCACCGCAGCAGTATGGTTCCTGAGAGTTCCCGACAGTTGCCTATCAGAGCACAGTTCTATGTAAAAGTTGCTTTGAGGCACCTAGAGCAGCACACAGTACTGAATCCTGTACTGTGTGCAGGATCCTGTACTGGGTTTTAGTTGCATGTAAAACAAACAATATACTAGCATTAAAAGACGCACGAAACCAACTAATATGACACATACACTGCTTTTCAATATACTATACAAGTTTATTGGGGGTTAGTAAAAATACATTTCCGATATGGATAGCTGTATGTTTTAAATTGCCCAAAAAATGACTAACGTACAAGGAATAAATACCATAACGATAACAGTAGCCTCCAAGTGGCATTTTCACATATTCACCTTTACTCAAAAACATGGGCAATAGAGACGATTTTAGGGGCAACTGCATCACACATAAATAGACGTGTGCGTCTACCGCGCCACTGACACAGACAATATACAACAGTGAGCATCTGTGCTGTCTTATAAGATGCTGTCTTATAAGAAAAAACAAGGTAACTCAAAAGCGGAAGTACTCATTGCGCTTGCCATACCATGTTTACGCATCAATGTTTGGCAAAATTCTGTTTGCTATTAAATTGTAGGGAAAGGCCTAAAAACAAGTCCTAGACGGTTGCATTATCACAAACCTACAACAGTGCAGTGCAAGAGTTTAGGAAAAGAACGGTCGAGCCAAGATTAACGATAAAACATTCCGACACGAGAGGTCACATGTGGCAGTATGCCACAAATAAAACATGAATATTAAAGATGGTACAATGTCCTGACACCAGACGTAAGTGTAACATCAAGCTATTTGTAGACAAAACAAACTTTATGAGCGTCCTAAAAATCCTTTGACTTAAGGCACGTTACTTGCCCAAACAATTTGTAGTTGTTTAAAATAATTCATCCCAAGAAATCTCATAAAAACCAGCGTGAATCTTATATATATTTTGTAAACCAGGTGGCTGGGAGCATGTTACACATATTAAAATTTAACAAGCAGGCTAATTATATAAACGTCATCAATTCAAGCGGTAACAAGTCAGACATCTTTAAGAACCAAACAAGCCAGCGTTGAAACATACAGGTGACCAGTTTTACAAAGCAGAATTGAAAGAATTTTTTCCAGCCTCAACATTTTACCAGAGGTTAAATTCACAGTTGCGTGCTATAAAAACCCTCCCGTACCTTGCCGTCAATGTAATTGTTACCAAAGCCCTGCTTCTACCAAGCAAGAGATGCAACTTTGTTCAAAGAAGAAAACTTGTTCAAGCCAAATACGCACATTTTCAATTCTTCTTATCATGGGTGTCAGCTCACATACAGTACAAAATTTTTCAATGAAGGCGGAAGCCGTCTGCGTAAATAAGCTTTGTGACTTTTGCATCAGTGGCAGCACTGCCATGAAAAAATTCTCATGAGCGACACTTGAATAATCAGGAAGTTACAATGTGGCGCCATTAACTACATTAACACTCACTATAGATTCAAAGGAAACCTTCGCATTGTGTCAATGATAAAAAATCGTAAAGCAAGGCACGACTTGAGTGTTGAGTTGACATGCAACTTACTTGTGCCAGCAACTTAAACCTCTTCATCAGACCTAACCCCCTTCATGCCTTTCAAGAGATACTTCAACCTCTACCAATAATTTAAAATCCCAAGTAGGGCTGACCATTTCAAGTATTTCAACATAGACTCCCACTTAAATGACACCAGGCCACTGTCAAATTTCTCATGCTTTCCAAGAACTCCCTGCAAAAGCCCAAGAACTCTCCGAAGGCACATAACCATAAGAACATGATGACGCGATGAAAAAGATTATATATGCGGCGAAGAGGATGGCCACATCCTGAAGTGACAATGCAGGCGGCGAATACGTGATGTGTTTCTTGCGCACAATATTGATGCCGCCATTCCCTTCTCTCAGAACAACCGGGCCTCGAGAAGACTTACTGCTCCCCTCGTGTACCTTTAAGAAAACAAGCAGAGTTTGTTACATGGTTGCTTTAAATGAGTGAGTTGCTTAGGCCCTTTCCTAACGCAGTAATTGATTTAAAATCATTTTTTCTTGGATTTTTTATGGGAGTGCTGCTAAAGGTGAAAGTGCGCTAAACAATATCAGCACAGACAATCGATGGAATTGCCCTGATTCTGGAAAGTATCCCACTTTGCTGCCTCGGTATCCTCTCTAAACGAAGAACACTAAAGCTTCACTTAATTATTTTGGCGATAATAATTGAACACTAGGAGGGGATCTCACGGGATGCACTATGTTTTTCAGATCGCCTTCATTACTTCTCGCCGTCCTCACCATGAAGGATTAGTTTACCTTAACTATCCTGAAGGTTATGGTAGTTCTCCCAACGCAGTTACGTTTTAAACCTACTCCTTTACTACACTGCCAGATGAACAATGCGACTCATGCGGACATCTAGTTTCACTTTCCAGAAGTGGAATACATAGTGCTCGCATGTGTTTTATTGTGACACTGCCGATGACTCTGTTATTAGTTCTACATTTAGCAATGGGTCGTGAAAAACACAATGGGCATCAGGGGAAACGAGTTATAAGGCAGTCGACCTAATCTCGTAGTAATCGCTCTACTTTGCCTCCGAATTCCGACCTGCGTCTTTTTAAAGTTCCAAGGTTAATAGAATTTTGGCATATATAATCGTGGGAAACTTCATGTGGCAATGCAGAGAAAGTTACGGGGATGGGGGAGCTAACTGCTTTGTGTTGCTGCACCAAAGTAGTTCCGGATAAACCGGTTTCCAACTCAATTTCGGCATGACAAATGCCCGTTTGCACCAGTTACTTTCTCCGCTCGAGATCCGTGCTTAAGTGCTCTGAGCCACGGTCGCTGAACAAGGGGGTGTAATGTTCGCGGGCCTTAACATGTGGCCGGGGATATATTCAAGGTGCGAACAATAATTAAAGGCATCTCCCCTCCGGGATTTGCGAGGTGCTTCAGCAGAGGGGGAGATTGACGTTCACCCCTAGTCTTCTTTCACTGTTTGTCACACCCGGGAGGCTCTAGTGGAATGCCGGCAAACAGAGTCCACCGACATCGTGCGGGGTGTTGCCGTTTCAAGTGTCACTGGTAAACCTCCCAGGTGTGTGGACTTAATGGGTCGTCGATGTTGTTGTGTTGGCACCAGCGATATGTCAGCAGGCATATTGTCGTGACTTTCCTTACGCTTAACTTGTTTGTAAACACAAGGTAACGGTTTGAGTGGAGTACTGAGACTGACTAAACAAACTCGACAGTAGACGATGCTGTCCAGCTATGGTATAGTACAGACATCACGTGAATTTTGTCGGTGCTGTAGGTTTAAGGGAAGGCAATGATATTGTTACACAAAAATTACGCCAGGTATATTCGTCGATGCAACAACGGGCAATCACCTGAACGGGCTGAACGGAAGAAGAAGAGAACACGACTGCTCTTCGACTTGGCATCATCATCCACGGATCGCTCTTCACCTACGCGCGCCATACACCTTCTAACTTCACTGGCAATAAATCAGTCATGTAACAGATTGGTGAGGTGGGGGGTACGCCCTGTCGGAAGACGAGAATTTCCGCCGTAGCCGACGTAGCGTTGGTCTTCCACCGCTGTCTCTTACGATATCTCAAGTTGAAAACCTCTCGCAAGCCCCCATGCCTGGCTGGCATCCCCTAGGAACGTCGATGAAGACGTTAAGGTATAACTGACTCATTATCAAAGGGTGAGCCGGTAGAACCCCTGAAATATCGTTGCACAACTCTCGAACATCGTATTTTCCCTAGCTGGGATTGCACTGACCTGGTTGGAAAACCATGAAAACAAGCTCAGGACCTTGGACCGGTTCGTCGAAGATATTCCCCATGCTTAGGCGTTGCCGTCAGAAAGAAGAAGCGGGCTGAACAGACGATACTCCGTCGGGCCCAAGTCCTAGGTCAGAAGTGGACTACCTAGATCAATGAGGTGTTAAAGTTCTGCAGTCTCGTTCACCCGTGAATGGGTGAGGATGGTAAGTTCGGTAACGCAGTAAAAGGCACCGGCGAAGACGTATACAACTTTTTCATAGGACGCGTGCAGTTGGAATCGGCGACAGACGTTGCCCAGCATTGTCGCACCTTCGACACTTTCAAGAAGGGCCGTGACAACTGTGGCAAGCGTTGATGTGACCCCACCACCGGACTTCACTTAAACTATCCGGCGCATCGTCTGCTAGGAATTGCTGTGACACCAAGCGCCTCGGCGCTGTACTGACGGCGTGCACGTTTGAGAAATTTATGTGCTGCAAGATGTACAGGCCCACACTCCTTCCCCCTCGATTGCTCACTGCCGCGATGCGAACTTTCCACCTCGAATTTAAAGTCCGGAGCAGCTTGACATCCGTTACCCTGCAGGCTACAGTCACGACATTTAGCAGTTCTCTCGGCGTCCAAGCGTCCAGCTTATAATCACCGTTTTGATGGCGTCTTCGAGGGATACTTCGCTGCCCGTGAGCGTCACTTTCTCGTCTGCTACAATTGTGGCTTGGAGGGTCCATTTTTCGCTCTGTCGCTGTCGCAGCCAAGCGCCACGATACCAATAACCTCCCATGTGGAACCGCCCGAACGCTCGAAATGCCGCTATGATGCTCGCGTTCCACCAGCTTTGTTTTCCGAGGCACCACAGCGCCGTTATTCGCCGGTGTCTGACCCCCGCTTAACACTACCCACAACACGACAGAGGCGTTCACCTTCGCCTTGGGGTCGGTTACCGCCGCCAGCCGGAAATCTAGCCAGCTCGCCAATGGAGGTGAGAGTACAGCACAACAGTCATATGAATTGCCCCTTGCCGGACAACCTAATTGGGACAGGCTATGTTAAAAACGAAGTGGATGCATTAGTTTACGGCACCCAGAGTAATGGCTTTGATCGATATGGGCTCCACAGTGTCGTAATGAGTTCTGCTTTTAAAGGGACACTGAAGTGAATTTGTCAAGCTCCCGGTTTTGCTAGCACTGCGTAGACTGGCTCAAATTACCACACTTTTCATCGTTTATCCGGTTGATAAGTCGTTAATTATTTTATAAAGCGGGAAAGAAGAAAAACTACTATGTGCGGTCCGTGGCGGCCGCACCAACTAAAGCTGTGACGTCGCGAGGAGATGGCACCGTGATTGGACGATGCCCGAGGTTAGCATTCAAAGAAGTTTCGGTTTCGGTTCTGTAAAACAACATGTTTGACATCCGACTGCATCGTTGGATGGGCCTTCTC
Source organism: Haemaphysalis longicornis (assembly GCA_013339765.2). NCBI lineage: Eukaryota > Metazoa > Arthropoda > Arachnida > Ixodida > Ixodidae > Haemaphysalis > Haemaphysalis longicornis. Next base: position 38,068,110 of record CM023458.1, read on the forward strand.
GATATCTCAGTAATCGCCGTACCGCCCTTCTGCCATATTGTCGGCTGTAAAATGCCTGAGATAAGCCTCGCAGGACGGCTTGGAATCGTAGAAATCACTAGCCGACGCCTACGCAGTGAATGACGCCCTCAGCGTCACCGCTGACGCTCAAATGTCATGCGCTTTTCCCTTTTATTCGGAGCTTGCTTCACTCATGCCTGTATCGTAAAAAAGCCGCCCGCCCGCATCTTCCCACGGGGGGAACTCGAGTCAATGCGTCGCATAGGGGTGGTTGTAGTGCGTGAAAGTTGCGTAATTGGGTAGTTTGTGGTTACCGTTTGGATTTGGGGAGGGTTTGGAATGCTTAACTTTTTGACGGTACTGTTGCTTCCATCGCTTATACTTCGTCTGGAGCCAAACGAAAGCCAAACAAAGACTCACTTGACTGAAGTTCGAACGCGCGCTCCACCGCTTATATACACTGCGCGCGCAGTCGAGGGAGATGAGTATGGGGGAGAGACGCGCATGCGCGCACTTCCGTACACAAGCGCGCGACCTTTCCACGCCCCCCACCACGCTGTTGTCACGCAGCTGTCACGCCGCTATCACGTGTACACCTCCCGCTGTTGCTGCTGAGCGCGATGGAGCGCACGGGGTAACTACTGCGCATGCGCGCGCAGACGCGTTCCCCCCGCACCGCCGCAGCTGTTGTTGAGAGCGACGAGGCGCACGGGGCAGCTACGGCGCATGCGCGCGCAGACGCGCTCCTACCGCACTGCCGCAGCTGTTGTTGAGAGCGAGGAGGCTACGGGGGAGAGGCGCGCACCTGCGCCTCGACGTGACGTCATGAGCCGCGGACGCCTATGGACGGAGGAGTTGGCGAGCCTAAGAAATGATTTGATTGATTTGATTGTAGGGTTTAACGCGCCGACGCAACGCAGGCGATGAGGCGCGCCGTAGTGGAGGGCTCCGGATTAATTTTGACCACCTGGGGATCTTTGACGTGCGCCGAAATCTCGTACACACGGGCGTTTTTGCTTTTCGCCTCCATCAGAAAAGCGGCCGCCGCGGCCGGGAATCGAACCCGTGACCTCGTGCTCAGCAGCGCAACGCCTTAGCCACTGAGCCACCGCGGCGGGTGAGCCTAAGAAATGCTCCGCATTTAAAAAAGCGTGTTCGCACCAGGCCAAGGGTGTGCTTATTCAGGCCTTCACTGTCGTCATAGGGTGGAACCGGTGCGTCATGAATAGTCGCTTCTTAGTCGTCTTGCAACCACAAAACGGTAAACACACTGAAAATGTCGTGAGGACCAGCATCAAAAGTCAACTTACCGCGAAGAAACACCAGGAAGAGCCTGTCCGAGTGATGCAGTCGATGAATGCGAGGATGCCTAAGCTGACTTCATGGAGGCGCGAATCGCAGCGCCGCCCGCGGTCGCGCACACAGCCAATAAACACGTACCAGCTACATGGCCATAAGGCGCAAGTGGGATACAGAATTTGTGGATTGGCACGGGCATTGAAGTACGCATTTAGTTGTTTTGAGTACGGACCAAGACAGTGCTACCCGACTGTTTTTCTTGCGCGGCTCACGCCATTCCGGTCAAATTGAATTTTTTTTTGTATTCCCGCTCGTGTCTATTCTTACCATTCATACTAAACATTTCATTCCGATCTATCGTGTTCGTCGTATCGAATTATATTCGCTCAATAAAGCAAACCCTTTTTGGCGAATCTCTTTTAGTGGCTGTAAGGATGGTGTCTTTTGCCGTATCGGCGGGGAGAATGGCTAGCTGAAAGCCGGCCGCTCGCAGGCGCCACTCGTACGCGGTGAAACTCTCCACTCCCTCCCCCTCCTCGTTCGCCTACCGGACTTCACTCCAATCTTCCATGCTGAATTTATGGCATAGCACTAAAAACTTACCTCCTCAGGTATTAAATGCCGTTATTGTGTCCGATTCATAAGCTGTTTGCACCGCCTTAATATCCCCCCAAAATTCAGCTTTCCACATTTGGTTTTTTGGTTCCTTGCGGCTTAAGAGAAATCCGCCTGTTATTGGTCCCTGGTCATAAGGGATTATGGCTGAATGAAGAAGCAGATTCTTTAGCGCGGTCACCGCTAGACGGCCATCCGATCGCTGTCTGTCCATGCATGTATATACTGGCCGGTGCACACATACGTCGATATCAACGTTTGGCAAAGTGGCAGGAGGGTGTCATCACCTCCTTTGATGACTATGCCCATTTGGCATATGCGTGGAACCCGCAATGTTGCGAATCCCCGTGGTTGTGGGCGCAGTTCGCAAAAGGCAGAGGCACTCGTGGCGCGTACGCCATCCCAGCCTTTTGCTGGCCGTGAAAAACAAGCCCCGGCAACATGTTGTCTTTCTCCTTCTACCACTGCGTCTGGTAAAGGAGAAAACCCTAGGTAAAGTGTCTGGACAGTGTTTAGTCTTGTCTTTGGTTTATATGAAAGGTCCAAACTGAAAACTCAATGCGACAGCGCTGCACGCAAAGGGCATGAAGTGTTGAATCCGCGTGCAAATAGTGTCACCAGCCTGGGCTGTAGTTTTTGAAACGAGCAGTGAGTGTCTGTGTAATCCGCACTTAATGTCTAGGGCGTAAGTGCGTAACAGTCGACCACTAAGGTTGCGTATTTAGGGTGTAACTGAGTCAGCCGATCGCTGATGCAGCCAGGTTCTTCAACCCATATTCATAAACACAACAGCGCCCATCATCAACATCGCCTACGCTTCATCATCATCATCATCATCATCATAGAGGACGGGCGCTTGCGTGAGAAGGGCGAGCCGATCAGGCGAAGGAGATGGCACCAGACATCCTGCCGCAACCGGAACCTGATTTTTATTCTCTGCGCTTGGCTCGCCCTGCTCATGCAAGCACCAGCGGTAGATCATGATGATGATGGAGCGTAGGCGATGTTGATGATGGGTGCTGCTGGGGTGGTGATGAAGATGCCGCTACAGGGGTCCCATTCCTTTTCATATTGAATGTACATACAGTTTCCTTTGCTGTTCAACCACGCTGCCTTTATCTTCTAATCTCCCTGCCTCATCGCCATCACCGCCGACTGGCGAGAGCGAAGGTTTTTTGTCGCCAAAAGACGAACCCCAAAAAAGGAAGTATGCTTTACTGCCGGTGTGCGCTATTTTTCTATGCGGGGTCATCATCACCATCATAGTCAAAAGAAGTGGACGAGATGGCGGCCGGCGGCGACCCCGTTAAAGGGGAGGCTATTGCACCACCCCAGCAAACCGAACCTGAAGATACATGGGAAAGGTTGCTCGAGGGAATCCAGCAGGTGTACCACTGCAACCCAGCGGGCATGTCCAGAGGCCGGTACATGGAGCTGTACAACTGCGTGTTCAACTACGCCTCCAGCACGTCGTGGAACTCCATAATAGCCAACACAACCACAGGTACGCCCCCCGACCAGTCGTTGATGTTGCAGCTCTATGGGCGCATAGAAACCTTCCTCGAGAGCTACCTGGAGAGTCTCAGTGCCGATGGAGAGTACCTAACAAAGGAACCCTTCCTGCGCTTCTACGTCTACACGTGGGAAAAGTACAAGTTTTCCAGCGCGGTCCTCGACGGAATCTGTACCTTCCTCAATCGAACTTGCCCAAGAAGAATGCGCCCTCTAAAAAAGAAGCCATGTTTCGATATATACGACTTGGCCTTAATTTTGTGGAACCGTGTCTTCATTTTCAAGTTTAAGGACCAGCTAATGAACTCAGTGCTGAGGCTTATAGAAAAAGCGCGAAACGGAGAGGAAATTGACGCCGCGCTCATCAGAGTCGTTCTTACGTCGTACGTGGAAGTGGGTGTAGATAACGACGACCCAGCAGACAAGAAACATGGACTCAAGACTTACGAAACCGTTTTTCACAACAGCTTCCTGGAAGCCACGCCGTGCTACTACGGAAGGGTAATTACAGAATATCTTGACAGATATGGCGCATCAGAGTACGTGAAATGGGTTGACGTATCTCTGCGCGAGGAGAAGCGGAGGGTGCAGCTTTATATGCATGAATCTACATTGAAGCCGCTTCTAGGGATCTGCGAAAAGGTGCTCATCGATGACCACCTAGAGGTCTTCTACGATGAATTCAAGCATCTATTGAAATCCGACACGCAGAACAAAATTGGTCAATTGCTTAAGGTTCTGTCGCACTCCAAGTGCGGACTTGAACATCTGCAGGTACTCTTTGAAGAACATGTGCAGGCTGATGGCCAAGCGAGTCTCGAGAGTATTGCCGAGAAGGCGTTGCACAACCCGACGATGTACGTGTGCGCCTTGCTAGAGGTGCACAAAAAGTACTCAACGCTTGTTAGCTCTGAGTTTATAAATCCCGCCGGATTTATTACGTCTTTAGATAACGCATGCGGCAAGCTTGTTAACAGCAATGCTGTCACTAGTCTCGCCAACTCATCCGCCAAGTCTGCAGAGCTTCTCGCCAGATACTGCGGCGATCTACTGAACAAGACTACTAGAAACCCGCATGTGACGGACATTGAAGATGGTCTCAATGAAGCGGCGGTCCTTTTCAAGTACTTAGACGACAAGGACGTCTTCCAGAAGTTCTACGCCTGCATGCTGGCGAAGAGGCTCGTGAACCAAATGTCTGTAAGTGAAGACGCCGAGAGATGCATGATCTCCAAGTTGAAGCAAGCCGGTGGCTTGGAATACACGTCGAATGTACAGCGTCTGTTACAGGATTTTAGCTTGAGTAAGAATTTGAATGAAGAGTTTAAAAATTTTGCCAAGCACTGCGCCGGGCCCATTGCACTGGACTTTACCGCAGTAGTTGTGACGTCCTGTGTGTGGCCGTTCAAGGAGCAGGCCACATGCAATGTTCCTCTCATGCTGCTACCCTGCTCGCAGTTATTCCTCGCATTTTATGGGGGCAGGTACAGTTCGCGGACGCTCACCTGGCTCCACAACGTTTCTTCGGGAGAACTGGCGACGAACTGCTTCAAGAACACTCACGCGCTTCAAGCATCCATGTTCCAGATGGCCGTCCTGCTGCAGTATAACAGTGAGCTGTCCTTCAATGTACGGAAGCTCCAAGAAAACACCGGTATTTCTATGGTTACCCTAATTGCGGTGTTGCAATCGCTTCTGAAGTGCCGACTGCTAGTGCACGCGGAAGAAGGAACCGAAGACACTTCGTCGCAGGCCGCTTCGCAGCTACAGGCTGAGGCGGTGTTGTACCTGAACGAGAATTACAGCAACAAAAGGGTTCGTGTCAACATCAACGTGCCCATGAAGGCCGAGGTTAAGGTCGAGCAGAAAACTGCCGACAAGAGAGTGCGCGACGACAGAAAGCTGTACATACAAGCCACCATAGTGCGGATCATGAAGGCACGCAAGACTCTCAAGCATAAAGATCTGGTCGCCGAGGTGCTAAGCCAGCTGTCTCCCCGGTTCAAGCCTGAAGTCCTGGCGGTAAAAGCCTGCATAGATATTTTGTTGGAGAAGGAGTACATTGAGAGAGCCCCAGAAGGTGTGGACGTTTACAATTACGTCGCTTGAAAGACATCCGCGATAATTTGACTGTGGATTCCTATTTACAAATTGTCCTGACAAACGAAAATTAAGAAACATTAGACATATCGAACATTCTGAAGACTCGCAAGACGCCAAATGCGTTTTCCGAAAACAAATATGGTGTTTAAAACTCGTCGTGCGTTCCTTATTTGACGTCAATAGATTGTTTTGCATCAGAGATGATTTTCTTACATAGCTACGGCTTCTGCTGCTGCGGCACCTTTGTGTCGCCCTCCAGACAGGAATGAAGGCTACATGCTTCCACAGATGTATTTGATAAATGCGGAATTCTGCAGTATGAAGAGAACGCTTACACTCTACTGTAGTGTAAACATGCCACAAATTGATTGGTTAAGATATAACGTATGAGCGATATGAGCGAGCCAATTGCGAGCCAATGAGCGAGCCAAGATATGAGCGAGCCAATTGCGACGACCCGCAATGTATAACCAGTTTACACTTTTATTTAGCCTTATCATTTGAAGTACTATAGCTGACTATTTGTCGTATAGCGCCCGTGCATAAGTGTCTCCCAAACTTCCACAATATCTCACGTCTAGCAATTGCATTTCTTGGACGGAAAAGCGTTCGCAGATGTGCGGTCGTGCTGCTGACCGCTGTGCTTGTTCACCCAGCGCAAAAAAGTGCTTCCTGCTCCCTAGTTTTGCGCTGTACAGTAAAAGTTTCAGTTGATTTTATTTTCTTAGTACCAATATTGACTTCGGTGACTCTTCTCCCGCCTTCAAGTGGCCTTAGATTTTCCTACTACCGTAAAGTCACCGAAGCGTCGCATGTGCCCTTGTGCAGCGATTGTGAGAGGCGACCTTGACTCGACTTGGAGTGTACAAACAGTGTACAAACTAACAAAGTAAAGAAAGGCACATTCTTTCATTCACAAACGTCTGGTGGCTTAGTTTCAATTGAGCGAGCCAATTGCGACGACCCGTCGGCGGCCGGCGGTCTAAACGCCGTGCCGACTGACTCGATCGAAATTCGTTGGCGAACCGTGCAGTAGGGCAGCCAATTGCCAGCTCGTCTCCTGGTGACGTCACATGAAAACGCCACAAAAAATGAGCGAGGGTGCAGAGAGGAGGACAGCATTTTCGAATTGCTTTTTCTACTACATAAATTCGCGTAAACGCAATCAGAGTGGTCGAAACTCTACCCCCATTTTTAAAACGCCTCTCTTTCTCTTTCCTTCCTACTTTCTTCTCTACCTCTATCTTTAAAACGCCTTCCATATGCCGCGCGGCAAACACTCGTAATTAAAAAAAAAAAACATGGCCTATGGACTCCGGAGTATAATTTGCGCTAGTAATCCCGCAATGTTTACAAATCACTTCAGTGTCCCTTTAAATCCCGTCTTGGTCGCGAAGTAATGTTTCAGTGGAACAAAAAGGTAACATTTCGAGGTGTTGGTGGTGAGTCCTTGTGCCCACTTGATTGTGATCAGTGGCTGTATCATTTCGCGGCCACACATTCATAGCGGAGTTTTCAGTGCTGCCGCGGTCAGCGCGCGATGCTCTCTTTGGTGTGTACTTCTTGAAGCAGGGTGGTGCCACAGTCGACTCGTAACGGGAAGATATATGTGGATTGGACAGCAATATCTGCCCTTGCTGAGGACTCTTGTTGGTATATCTGCAAACTGTGAAGGTTAAGCAACACCGCCATGCCGGCGCGCTCAGCCCCATTTGTGTCAGTCCTTTTCACGTGAACTGGTGTGGATAAATTTGAGACTCTGTTAGAGCCCATTTCCCCTTACTGTGCAAAGAAAAATTTTCTGGTGCCTTGATCTGTCGGTATGGTAATCCAAGGATGAACCTCCACATGGGCTGTAAACTAATCCACCGAAGTCACCGTACTTCCACATGGGCTGAAACTTGCCGAAGACATTGAATATGCCTCAACTTCAGTAGCAACTTTCTTCGAAGCCATAAATCCGCCCACTGATTCTTGCCCTGTGGACCCTGACAAGTTGCAATGTATGGTCGACGAATCTCTAAAAAAACGCCGCTTGTTGGTTACAGTGCTTGAGCGATATTCAGGCGTCTTTGAGTTTGACCGAGTTTGTCGTTACTCGTCAGTACCGCCCACAGGGGCCCACCATTCAATTCATACTGGGGCAGCTCGGCCCATACGGCGAGGGCCTTACCGCGGTGCTATCTGAGCGAAGCTCTATCAATGAACTAGTGCAAGAGATGTTCCAGAATGGCGGAATTCGAGTCCAACTACCTGGGCAGCGCGGGTGATATTGGTGAAAAATGCCGCTTCTGCGTTGACTCTCGCTGCCTCAACGAAGTTACTAAAAAGACGTCTATGCGCTTCCCCGCATAGATGATGCAATGGATTGTCTTCATTCGGCTTCGTACTTCTCTTCAGTTACTTGCGATCAGACTGCAGGCAAATTCCCGTTATACCCAACCATAAACAAAAAAAAACATTTCACAACCGATAGACTTCTACGATGTAATGTTAGGCCGTTTGGACTCTAACACTCCTGTCCCGTTTGTGCGTTTCATGGATATGCTACTTCGGGGCCCTAGGTGAGAGATGTGCATATGTTATTCTTGGCCGCCCATTTCTTCAACACGACGCGCGCTTGGCCACTGTTTTGGACTGTTTGGAAAAGGCAGGGCTCATCCTGAACTAAAAAAAATCAATATCGATTCAGAGAGCTGAAAACTCTTGTGCTACGCTTCGTTGTCGACAAAGATGGCGTCTGACCGGGTCTACAGAAGATAGGAGCCGTTGGTTCCTTTAAACAACCCACTTTTTGAAATCAACTTCGCATCTTCTAGGGGCTGTGCTCCTGTTTTCGTCGTTTTATTCCTGGCCTTGCTGAAATAGCTCCTCCTCTGACGTGTATTCTGCAAAAAAAAGTTCCGTTCAAATGGAGTACCTACTGTGCCATCACTTTTCGTCACTTGAAGCAACTTCTGGTGTCCGGACCGACTCTTCGTCATTTTGATCCGCAGGCACCTACTCGGGTCCACACCGGTGCCAGTGGGGTTGGATATGGGGTCGCACTTGTTCAACGCCACAGTGACGGTGAGCATGTTGTTGCTTAAGCCAGCCGAACTCTCAGTAATTCGGAGAGGAATGGTGTGGTCAAGAGCAAGAAGGTGTGGCACTCATTTTTGCGACACAGCGATTTCGCTGTTACTTTTATGGCATCATTTTACTGTTGTCGCAGACCACCACTCACTCTGCTGGCTTTTTCTTTGTCAACGTTCGTGACCTTATGGGCAACTGGTACGCTGAGCTCTCCGTCTGCAGGATTACGGTTTCACCGTATCGCAGTATTATACAAAAGCGGCTGCAACCATGCCGACGATGGCTGTCTTTCTCGGCTGCCACTGGGACCATTTGCCTCTGGCGTATACAACTTTGATCAGTATCTCGCCTCTGTATCGACATCATTCCCTCAGCCGGCTATTTTCAAAAGCGAAACACTGGAAAAAGAAAGTCTTGGACTCACTTTTCGCTTTAGCCGATGAATCCAAGCCTACTAGCCATTTCTGCGTTCTCAACCAGTTACTTTACAAGAATAAATATCCGGCTGTGGGATCTCGTCTCCTACTTGTTTTGACACAACGCCTCCGTAGCGTTGTCCTCAGTTTTGTGCATGACGACGTAACATCCGGCCACATGGGGCTCGCGTGCACTCTTCACCGCGCTCAACAACAGATTTCTGGCCATCCATGCGCAAGACTATTGAACGCTATGTCGGCCCTCTTACCCAATGCCAACAGTACAATACTCCAACAACTGTTCTGGCAGGGAGCCTCCAACCTGCTTAACCACCACGTTGTCCTTTCCAACAAGTTGGGATTGACTTTTTAGGGCCTTTCCCGCGCGCAACTCATGAGAACCGCTGGATGATTGTATGTCTGGATTACCCCTCCGGCTATGCTGGGACGGCAGCTCTACCATCTGGCATCCCAAGTCAGAATGAGTGATGGTGGACGTCAGTTTACTGCAATGGTTGTTGAAGGGTTGCTTCGCTTTTGTTCGGTACAATTTCGCCATGCTACGCCATACCCTCTCAAATGAATGGTCTGACAGAGCGTACCAACCGAATGTTAGCGAGCATGCTATCTATGAATGTAAGATCGGACCACAAGGACTGGGAAGATCTTCTGCCATCTATCACCTACGCATACAACAGTTGGAAGCACAAAATAACCGGTCTTACCCCCTTCTTCGTCCTTTACGGCCCCCATCCAGGTAGCTGCCTCGATACTATGTTCCTTTTTTTCTAGAGTGACGATCTTCCTTTGGCTAGGACGCTCTGCCTGGCTGAAGAAGCCCGTCGGTTTGCGCAATAACGAATCATAGCCTCTTAGAAGCGCTGTAAGCAACATTATGACAGTCGCCGACATGATGTTACGTACGCACTGGGTCATTTAGTGTGGCTTGGGACCCATCGCAGATGTGTCGGTTAGACGCAGTGGGCATGAGCGATGCGTACGAGGATCCTGACGTATATCAACACCCGGCTTTCATCCAGTTTCACAGTACAGTACATGAAAGTGCAAGCTGCTACGTTGTGCCGCTTATAATCAAGGCACGTGGGACCACGTCCTGCACTAACCGGTCTGTTGCGCAAGGTAGACGAAAACGACAGCTACAGCGGTTCGAAGACCACCCAGAACTGCTGCAGGAATACGATGCCGTCATCCACAAGTAATTTACGGAAGGCCATGCGGAGAGAGTAGTACAGTCTGAAACCTCTGGACAGATTGTCTACTACTTGCCTGATCACGCGGTAGTCCCATGTGAAGCCATGACTACGAAGGTCCGAGTCGTGTTCGATGCCTCGTCGCACGAATTCGGTGCGCCCTCTTTGAACGATATGCTTCATAAAGACATCGAGCTAGGGCCTTATCTTCTCCAGCTGCTCTTTCAGTTTAGGTGCTGCAAGATCGTTCTTACTTCTGATACCCGGAAGGCCTTTCTCCTGATTAGCATTAGACTGGAGGACAGAGACGCTGTCCGTTTCTTGTGGATTGACAGATTACCGACATATGGTCATCCCGTCCCCACAATCGTCGAATGGCGCATGACCCGAGTACTTTTGGGAGCGTCTTCAAGCTCGTTCTTGCTATCAGCAACTTTCCAGCACCACCTGGAAAACGTGGAAGAAAACATCCGGATATTGCAGCTCGCCTACAACGGCCATGATACGTGGGTGACGTGGCCATAGGGACGTCTTGTGAAGAGATAACACTGGAGATTTACCGCCAAGCGAACTCCATTATTATCGATGCAGGAATGGAACTGAGGAAATGGTGACCGAACTCACGCCTGCTCTGCACCCAGTTTTTGAAGAACGACATTTTACTTGAGAAAGTTAGTCATGAAAGCTTCAAACCCAAGGTGGTTGGGCTGTTTTGGGACCGCTTATCCAATGACATCATCCTCACTACGCAAGGCGTCCTGTCGTACATCTCAACTCAACCATCCACGAAGCGAACCGTTTTACAGGCCTTCGCAAGGCTTTTCGACCAATTGGGCTTCATAGCGTCGTTCCAGGTGCGAGCAAAGCTTCTGTTTCAATGGCTCTGGTGACACGGCACCGCTTGGGACGAGCCTCTTCCAGCCGAGATTGAGGATTTCTGGACAAAATGGGTGTCAGAGCTCCCAGTCCTATCTACTCTCCGCCTTCCACGTTGCTTGCCACTGGCATCGCACGACGCCACAAGCACGACAATACATTTGTTCGCTGAGGCCAGCCCTCATGCATACGGAGTTGTAGTGTTAGTACGTCACCGAGTGGCTGATGGCAGCTTTACCGTCCGGCTTCTCTTGAGAAAGTCTCGCATTGCACCGCTGAAGACGATTTCTCTGCCGCATTTAGAGCTCCTCGTGTGCCTTTTAGCAGTATGATTATGGCATTACATCTGTAAATTTCCAGAGTACTCATCCTGTACCGCCTCTTTCTGGACTGACTCAACCGTAGCGTCGCACTGGATTGCTGGGGACGAGAACCGCTGGGAGACCTTCCTAAGGAACCGTGTTCGTGAAATTAACCAGCTCACCTTTACAAAGGGCTGGGCCTGGCTTCACTGCTCGAGCGCAGACAACCCGGCGGACATTTTAACGTGCAAAGTGGCAGCAATAGTTCTGACGCGAGAGACGATGTGGTAGACTGGGCGTGTATGGTTGGCTGAACCAAAAGACAACTAGCCTCTGGATGCGTATGCTGGGCTTGACCAACATGACCATTTGACCAACGAGCTGGCGTCCATGTGCTCAAGCGCAGTCCTACAGCAAACGGGCCATCCACCTACCCCACTGCTGAACATGGAGAACTACAGCTCACCCTCCAGACTACTCCGAGTAACAGCCTAGATTTTGCGGTTTCCTCGCAACGCTTCCCGAAGCCAGAAAATATCTTCTGGACCACTGACGTCACTATAAATTGATAAGGCTGAGCGGTATTGGCTCCAGCTGGTGCAGAAAACCGCGTTCCCATCCTAGATCGCCGCACGTCACGTTGGACAGCCGTTGCCATCAGGCTCGAGCGTCCTGACTCTGCGGCCAGATATTGACGACGACGGCTTGCTCAGAGTTGGAGGCCGCCTACAGGAACTTGATAGGTCAGAGAAACTTAAGCATCCAATCCGGTTGCTTACTTATTTGCACGGCTGTTCGTAAAGGCAGCACACGTCCGTCCTCTGCATGCCGGAGTAGAAGTTACGCTTGTGGATCTCCGGTAGAGATTTGGTTCTTGAACGGGAGACGAACTGTCAAGAAGGTTCTTCTGTCCTGCCTGCCATGTCACCACCGTGGTTTCCTTCCCGCGTCTGTGCTCGTGGCCCCATTACCAAAAGACCGCATAGTAGAGTCGTGACCTTTCGACGTCGTAGTGGTAGACTTCTGGGACCCCTTTACTGCTGCTCTAAACAACATTCTGCGAAGCCCTACGTTGCCGTTTTCTCCTGTGCGGTGATCTGTGCGGTTCACCTTGAATTAACCTCCGACATGACGGCACGAGCATTCATCATCGCCTTTCTTCGCTTCACGTCCAGTCGAGGCATCCCATTAACAGTTCATTCAGATAATGCCAGGGCGTTTCGAAGCTCTTCAAAACAGTTGCGCTTGCTGATCACGGAGGCCATCCAAGACTACGCCAGTGCTCGCCGCATAAACTGGAAATTCATCACTGAATGGGCTCCTTGGTGGGGTGGCTTCTGGGAACGCGTCATCCGCACTATCAGGGATGCGTTGAAGGGCTGCGTTGGACGAAATAGTCTGGGCTACGAAGCGCTGCTCACTGTGCTGGCTGAGGTAGTAGGGATTATCAAGCTGCCGCCCTCTAACGCAACTGTTCGAGGACAGTACTGATACAGTGGCACTAATGCCATCGCACTTTTTGATTGGAAAGTGCTCCATGGGTCTACCGGCACGAACTGCAGACTGTCTTCCTCGCTCCGCTGCGCATGACTTGCGATGGCAGGTTAAGTGCAGAGACGAGCTTCTGCGCCGATATGGAAGCGCTGGAAGGAAGATTATTTGTTTCTTCTCCGCTGGGCTCATCACTGCCCCCCCCCCCATCGTCATCGTAGGGACTGCGAGTTGGCGACTTGGTGATTCTCAAGGACGACAACGTGCCAGCACTGCAATGGAAGCTGGGCAGAGTTGTCGAGGTGTTCCAAGGCAGAGACGGCATCGAGAGATAGTTCACCATCACCTTCCCAAACTGCCAGCAATTCAGACGGGCTGCACAGCGTTTATACCCCTTGTAGGCGGACGTCGACTGCACGGGCCTGGGAGGATGTTCAGTTTACCGCGACAAAGGAAATGGCAGGAAATACTGGGTTGCTCTACCAAGGACAAAAGAAGACGAAGACGAAGCGGGTGGGCAGTGGGGGCTGCACGTAAGCACGCAATAAAGGAAGAAGAAGTCGTTCGATCTGGCAGCCAGGGTGCCGGCCTCTTCACTATCTCTACAGCATAAACAGGCCATCATCTGAACAGGCAGAACGGAAGAAGAAGAGAACGCGGCTGCTCTTCGGCTTGGCGCCGTCATCGAGAGACTTCTCTTCATCTACGTTCATCATTCACCTACAAACCTTACTGTAAAGAAACCCATCTCGTAACATATAAACTGTTTTGGAGCTGAAAACTGGGCAGCACTACACACGTTTGTTCTTCCACATGTACATGGGGCTGCTTACCTCCCGTGTTATTACACCCCAGCATGCTTACATACCGCCGTCATTGGATACCGAAACAGCACCACGCAGTCGCTACAGCGAGAAGTGAAATCCCATTTGGACTTTGTTGAGTTACGCCGTCCCCCCGGAATATAGGTGCCGCACATCCCGAGCGCTATGCAGCTCGCAAACCGTATAGTCAAATATGGTGCTGCCGAAGCTATCAATACGGTGCTGTTGAGGCTTGTGGTTGTAGAGTAAGGGAAAGGAAAGAAAGTTCACTGGGGATATTACTGAGCTCGGCAGTGAGCTCACCTGCGGAACACCTAGTGCGACGGAGAGGAAGTAGAGGGGAGGGAAAGTGTTAAAGGGGTCCTGAAATACCTTCCGCCGATGCATGGATGTACACGTAACCAAATAAAGCAATGTATTAGCAATCTCCTCCCGCAAAAATTTTTGTTGAAGCGATGAGTATTAGCTGAGAAATCGTAAATCAAAAACCGCGCATTATCGTCGCGCCGCGTTTCCTCCTCGTTTCAGCTTACTCTCCGCTGTTGACGGCGAGCGAGCCTTCCCTCCCATGATGCTGCGCTCCTCGGCGGTGACGTACTTCCGCTATTGTGCTGCTCACACAGCCGTCTGCTATGGGCAAGCTTTGTTGACACCATGAATCCGGCACTCCGCTCAAGGCTGAAAAAGCGAACGAAAAATCTGGCCCCATGTGTGCGGCGGCCTGGCCTTGCCCTTTCGCGGTGTACGTTGCTGCAGAACTTTGCTATCGGCGGCACGCGACTCTTTATCGGCGGCGAACTCGCAGCCGCACGGGGAGGATCCTGCGCTCGCTCCCTTGGATGCACAGCGCACTGTTTATCCAAAAAGCGCCGTATCAGATGTGGCCCCGCTGGTGCAGGGTCTTATTTTGTGGCGGTGGTAATTCCTGGCGGCGGCATGTGAAAAAGACATTTTAAACTGATACAGAACCCGTGCACAAAACGCAGTTCAGCTTGGGGCGACGCGTGGTGGAGAGCGGCAACGTTGGTAAAACATGTTCCGCCGCGGCTCTGAGCTGTCTAGCGCTGGAGAGAGCACCATTTCTTTGACAATATCAAACATCGGTTGCCCTGGCAACAAGGCACAAACCGCTCTAGAAGTCAGTTACGGTTGCGTGATCCCGGTTCAGCTTGGGGCCCCACCTCGCGGCATATGGGCACTGCAGGCATGCTACTCATTCTCATTTGGAAGTGCGAGATGCGTTTGGCATTACAGGAGCGATGGTGTGTGTGTTGTGGACGCCTTTGTTTCGCGATGAAATGCGGCGTTGTGCTTCTGCGGGTGGACAGTGCTTCCCATGGTCTGCATTATCTTTCTCCAGCGGCGTACGACTCAAACTCGCATGGCGTATGTGCAGTGTGCGTGGCTAAAAGCCATCTCGGCTTGTGCGCCAGAGTTAAGTGACTTGCTGTTCGTCCCCGCCAACCGCGCGCGATGTGAGTGCCGAATTTACGAGGGGCAGGAGGAGGCAACCCATCGTCTGTCAATCGCGGTTCGGACTTGCAACGCATGTTGTGACGTTGTGTTCGTTCGAAACGCATCTCTGGATTGTTTGGAAGTTGAATAAAATGTATGCGTCAAAACCCGGGCATTCGGCTCAGGGCGTTCTCTGCGATTGCAAGAAAGAAGTGCCACGGGGCTTCAACGCTTTCTTTATGGAACGTACTTAAGAGAATATTCATGTCGTGTTATGGCCCTGTTGCATTCAGTACAAACGGTTAAGCGTTTGTTTTACACTTGTTTTCGTTGTCGTAAAATGTCCAAGCACTCCGGCACTCCGCTGGCAGATCAGCCGGCGAGCCGACGCTGAGCAGACGACTCATCTCTTTGCCGGAAGTGCGTGAAAAAGCCGCCCAATAGGAGGATGTCTAGCTCATGACGAACATCTGGGAATCGATGATGTAGACATGTGAAGATGGCGGCGTCCAAAAACACGAAGGAAAGGGTGAGAAAAAAGCGACAAACTTTGCAACAAAAGTGTGAGCTTTCCGCTGCGCGTAAAAGAGTAATACTTGGCACAGATTATGTTGACGACCCAATCTAACGATTGCGCTAGTCAGTTTAGTGTGCTCAAAACGCCTTTCAGGGCCCCTTTAAGACATTCGATTGATTAAATGGGTTTATTTACAGCGATGTGATCCCGAAACAACCAAGCGAACAGATCGGGAAGCGGCCAGCACAGTCACCACCTCAACCTCCACTTCTACGAAAACCACAGAGGGCTTGGCCAATCCCTCTCAGTCAAAAACCCGGGACACAACATCCCTCGTAAAAACTGCGCTGTAACACTTCCGGGGCGAGACGGAGCTCACCGAGCGAGTTGAAGTTGTCACGGTTGGCACTTGACTCTGGCGGGATCGACGCTGTATGACATCAATCTAGCTATTTCATAATTAAGGTCGCTTAACTTTCGCACAACTATAAAAGGGACGCTTTAGCTTGACAGAAACTTTTGGCACAAAACCACGTTTCCGTAGCTGTGTCCGGAGCAGGACAAGGTCACCGGTTAAGTACGAATTTGATGCATGTCCTCAGTCATATCGTTCCTGGGTCTTGGCTTGAGACGTCAAGGTCCGTAGTCGGGCAAAGGGGTGCGCTTCTTCAGCACCACAGAGTCTGTGCTATAGAAACATCTTCATAGTGAGGAAAGGGCAGGATAGTGCAGGATATTCATGAGGAATTCATAAGGGCAGGATATTCATCAGGGCACGAAAAAACAATTCAACGAATGTTACATGAGGGCAGAGACATCACTGATAAGCATAGCATTGCAGAACAGTTCAATAATTACTTTCACAACGTTTTTCTTAAATCTGATGATGCAATGCCTTGCTCCGTATTATCATCCGCAAGCGAAGCTGATATTGTGTCACAGCCTGGCGTATTTTCCATGTCGTTGTACCTCAAAACGAAAGCGTTGACCGGTCCTGATGGCATTCCGAATATTTTTTGCGCCGTTATGCTGAAATTATATCCCAATTTTAAATGCAGAGCATTTCTTTAACTCACAATGTTACCCGTCCGTTGGCGATCGGCGTCCGCAGCCAGCCAGCACTTGCGCCCCTCCCCCGCTCCTCCTCGCTCTCAACAACAGCTGCGCGCGCGTGCGCGTGCTCCGGCGCTGAAAGAGCCGTTGCAGCAGCAGGTGCTACCCCCTCTCCCTCTACTGCGCGCGCTACGAATATAAAGCGGGTATCGGCGCGGCTCACTCCATTCTAATCCTGCGCTCTGTTCTGCTTACTCTCGAGTTTGGTCGTCGTCGAAGGGTCCTGCATAGACCTCGTCTTTGCGTCGACGACGTCGACCTCCTTGTGCGTCCAACCCCTACTCCCGGACCCCTTGACCGTCCACTTCAGCGACCACAAGGCGGTCGTCCTCCGCGTGCACTGAAGCGACGACTACTACTACTGCTACTACAACGATTCCAAGGCACTCCTCCCCGAGTGCCAACGGAGAGGGACCCGACTAATCCAGAGGCATTCCCCACCGTCAACGCGCGGAAGCAACACGCCTCCCCGTCTGCCCTCCCTAGAGGGATAATAAGAAAGAAAAGAAAAGAAACAAAAAAATAATAATAATAAAGATCCAACCGATTGCCTCGCAGAGAGGGTGCGGGGCAAACGATGGCAATAAATAACACGTTACGTACTTACGTCTCTCGTCTCTCTCTCTCTCTCTCTCTCTCTCTCTCTCTCTCTCTCGTCTCGCAACCCAACTACCCAACCCCTACGACAACAACAACTTCAACTACCACCGCCAACTACCACAACCTACGCCACGTGACCACCCCCAATGCTCTGCATTTACTCGTGTCCCTCGCGCGGGGGCATGCGACGGAGGGTTTTTATTTAGTAATCATTTTTCGAGCATCTCTTTTGTCTGGTGTTGTACCTGAGGATTGGAAATTAGCCCGCATAGTTCCAGTATTTAAAAAAGGTGACGAGATGCCGTTTACTAAATACTGTCCAATCTCTCTGACTTGTTGTTGTAAACTTCTCGAACATATTATAGCTGACTACATTATAAATGTTTTAAACAGAAACAACTTATAATCTGACTGTCAACATGGCTTTCGAAAAGGATTTTCCGCGGTCACGCAACTTACTTCTATTGTTCATGACTTTACTAGCATTCTTGATGAAACTGGTCAAGTTGATGTTATTTTTCTAGATTTCCAGAAAGCTTTTGATTTAGTTTCCCATGTTCATTTAATGCTCAAGGTAAAAGTGATTGGTCTTCCAGCATTTGTAACTAATTGGATCTCTTCCTACTTGTCGAACCGCTTCCAATATGTTTGCATCGACGAACATTCCTCTGCTCTGCTTCCTGTTCTTTCGGGTGTTCCACAAGGAAGCGTATTAGGCCCGTTATTATTTCCAATTTATATTAACGACCTTGTAACGCTTAATAGTATTACCGTGAAAATTAAATTATTTGCTGGTGACTGTAACCTACACAACATATTACATGCCCTGAAAATCAACAAATGCTAAACAGAAAGCTTATGTTCAGGCGTGGTGCGAGAAATGGGGAATGAAGCTGAAGGCCAAAAAATCCGTTTTTATGAACATATCTAACAAAAAGAATAAACTGTCCTTCCCTTTCAATCTTCCGTCACAACCGTAGAACAAGTATCAAAATTCAAATATCTTGGCGTCACTATAACAAATAGCTTGAGCTGAAACAAACACGTATCAAACACATGTGCAGCTTCATTCCGAAAACTTTGCTTCCTTAGACACAAGCTTAAAAAGGCCCCAGCAAACGTTAAGCTACTCGCCTATACATCCATAATTACACCGCGACTGGAATACGCCTGCACTGTCTGGGATCCTCACACAAAAAGTAATAATAATGCTCTTGAAATGATACAGCGTAAATCCGTCCAATTCATTTTTTTTAAATATCGTCCCAGTTACTCGCCGACAAGATTAATGGAAGAGCATGGAATTCCACCACTTCAAGCACGCCGTCAAATTCAAAGGTTAAAATTTCTATTGTTGCTTAAAAACAACAAACTTTCACTTAGACCCGAGGAATTCCTTCAGCCACTAGCTTCCGACAAATACGGCATAGACACCTCGAATCTCTGACTCCGTACAGCATTCGAACTAACATTTTTAAGTTTTCCTTTTTCCCGCGTACAATTGGATGATGAAAACAGCTTTATAACACTCTTGTCGGTTCTAGGCTTTGCTACGGAATGTTAGCGTGGGGAACAACAAACAAAACAAATTACACACGGCTGATCGTCTTACCAAAAAGTGTTCTCCGTCCATTTGCTAATTTTCACGGGAACTATGAAGACTTGAGGGCGGGTCCACCCTAGGGGGATCCTGCCACAATCATCATCATTCCGCCGTGTATGGCAGCAACGAGGGACGGGGCAGGGCCCGAGCAAGAGTCTTGAGCTCGCAGGCGACGAACGACAGTCCCTTCTTCTTCCTTTCCTCCTTGTTGGGTAGCAACGAACGCGTTGAACGTTATGACCTCTTCGGCCAATCTTTGGTTGGCCAATCCCTAGGGGGATCCTGCCACAAGGATCATCAATGTGCCGTGTACAATGTGCCGTGTATGGCCGGGACAGGGCCCGATTAGGAAGTGTTGCTTGTATTTTTATAACTTTATTTAAATAACTTTATTTTTATATTTCCAGCTTGTTTGATTTCCCTTAATCATTGCACTGTACCAGAGAGGGCTGGGGCCTCTGTCAGGCTTAGTAGCCCCGCCTACCTCCACGTACTTCTGAGGAAATAAAATCTTTGAATCTTTGAAATTCCGAATCCCTCAATTAATGTTGCTTAGAACGAAATCATAAATCTGAAAGGGTACATATATTAGCAAAAACTTTTAAAATACAAAGGGGTGAGAGAAATATTTAGACATCTGCGGAAACACAACTTCCCTCATTTTCTTCGGTTAGTGGAATAATTTCCGGACGTCCCGCCTTCGTGACCCCAAGGTCATGATACAAATGTGTGCTCGAAGTTTAAGGTCTCTGGGTTCAGCAGTTTTACCTGGGTGTTGATGTCCCTCAAGGGTCTTCTTCAGTGTCAAGGTGTTACACAGTGAGTGGTGCCGCCATGGTCGGCAGCTTCGCAGGCGTGCCCCAATTTCGAGCTATTCGGTGCGTTGAAACACCACTGACCATAGCACAAGTTGGACAAGAGCACCCCTTGGCTTTGCTTCGCTTCGTCATATGCGCGGAAAAAAATCTCGCCATCTCCACGAAGTGAATGATGATAAGAGGGACCAAGCTAAAATGCTTATCGGAAAAACCGTGAAACATTCGCCCACACATCATATAAAGACTCGACACATCAAGCTTTCCACCGATCCGTTGACAAGCCCGTCGACGACATCGATGTTTGCGGTGATTATGTAGGGCTTGTTTGGGACGATGAGAATCTCGATTGGTAAGTTGGCGAATTCGGTGTGTGACATTTTAGCCACCTTGGCCGTCGCCTTCTGCAGAGCGTCTTGTGTCGCATTACCCCGGTACGTGTCTTCAGCTCGCAGGCGACGAACGACGACCTCTTCTTCTTCCTCTCCTCGTTGTTGGGTAGCAACGAAAGCGTTGAACGTTTTCACCTCTTCGGCCAATCTTTGGTTGGCCAATCTCTAGGGGGATCCTGCCACAATCATCATCATTCCGTCGTGTATGGCAGCAACGAGGGACGGGACAGGGCCCGAGCAAGAGTCTTGAGCTCGCAGGCGACGAACGACAGTCCCTTCTTCTTCCTTTCCTCCTTGTTGGGTAGCAACGAACGCGTTGAACGTTATGACCTCTTCGGCCAATCTTTGGTTGGCCAATCCCTAGGGGGATCCTGCCACAAGGATCATCAATGTGCCGTGTACAATGTGCCATGTATGGCCGGGACAGGGCCCGATTAAGAGGAGCTTCGTCCCTAAAAAGGCTTCCTTGTGACTAAGCCCAAATCGGAACTGTTTTGGACCTTCATGATCCCCCGGCACGGGCAACACGCCAATTTGGTCCCGTTTCTCGTAGACGGTACACCCGGTCTGAGCCAGGCGGTGTCAATCCTCCTGTCGCGTTTTCCCGTCTTCTCTGTTCTTTCATTTTCCTATCCCCTGTCTTTTCCTGTCTTATGAACTCTTCTCCTCATGTTCGAATTTTTTCTGCGAGAAAGGGTTAATTCTTGGTAAGAAATACACATCGAGTACCTAAAGAAGGTGCTAGAAGCTGTGTATGGCCAACGTGCAATTACCCAATTACCTGCTGGGCATGGTAATTGGGGGCCAGCAGAGCGAATTACAAGAATTCTCTTTATTGTGGCAACAAGACGCTGTTTTCGCGTGATTTTTCTCGAAAATGGATACGAAACGGTGCTGTACAGCAATGTTAACCCCAAAAAAAGCCGGAAATGTTTCTGAACTGCCACATCATGCATTTTGTGAAAGAAGGCACTTAAATGAGACGTGCCACAGCCCCTACTGCAGTCAAAGTTTTTACGAATGAGATTGGAAGATGCCGTAAAGTCAGCAACTTAAGAAGCCGTCACCTTGTTTGAACAGTCACAGATGCAAAACAGTATGGACAAATAAACGCCTGGTGGCGGGCTGGCTGGTTATAAATAGATGGTTAGTGTTGCGATGGTTAAAACACAAGACGGAGGAAAAAGGACACATACACTTCACGTATACACTGCTCAGTCTATACGTCAGGTGTGTGTCCTTTTTAGTCCGTCTTGTGATTTAACCAGCGGAATCCAACCATCGATGTAGGTGACAACCCCGTTAGCATCACTCCCCACCAATCTAAGAACACTACCATATTATGTTTTGTTATGAAAGGGGTCTCTGAATTCTAACTTGTTTGGAAGAAGTTCTGGGAAACGTTCAATTGTCAAATGTTGTAAATAGCACAAATAATTTAAAGGTGTTTTGGGAAAATGCGAAGTAATTACAAAAGGTATGATTTTTTCTTTAAAGGTATTCCTGTTCCGCAAAAGATGTAATGTTCACATTCTTGACAAGCATATCCCGATCCTGTTCAGGCAGGCTATGTTAAAATCCCTGTGCGTTCGTGTACTTGAAACCCTCGCCGGTGCTACACCTGCGAAAGATCTGGCTCTGCTTTGTCAAGCTGCCGAGAAAAGGCAGCATGCGCAAAATGTAGCCTTCCCCACCACACAACCGACCCTGTGAAGTTCCCTTTACCATGAACAATTCAAGGAGAGCACTCCGCGTTTCGTCTGCTCCTAATGGGACAAAAAAGAGATAATTACGCTGAAGATTAAAGGGGAGCACATTTTGGGGGCACGAAAACAGTTGGTAATGAAGGAGTCAGAACTACGCAAGCTGTGTCTCAAAACTTCACAAGAATCCATGAACACAATCCTTATTATAATGTAATTTTATGATAGCTGATAATGTAGTCTAGGGAAGCTACAGAAACATTAAAAAAATTTACAATATGTACGAATTGTCAGAAAACCTAATTGGTGTGAGGTTCTTCTAGAAAACATACCTGAAGCCGAACCGAAAATCTTTCCGTAGAACTAGTTTGCGTTTCAACAAGGCAGGCACTATTCCATGCATACCTCTGGACGGATTCAATTCTTTTTCGAAAGTCAGTTCCATGCTCGTATCTACACCTCCAGACCAATCGAGACGCTGTTGCCATACAGGCGTATTCTTCAAACAACTGGTAACAGTATGTTCGTCTTTCGTACTTCGAAAACACGGTCACCTCACTACATAGTTAAAATTATCGAATGATCAACTGTCACAGTCTTCTCCACCAGCTGGTGACTAACTCTCACCACCGCTTTTCGGGGTCGGAATGCGCTGATGCTCGAAGACACCTTCTTAGATAATTTCTTGTACCATCAGGAGCATGCTTATTAAACAAACAAGACCCAACATTCTATAGCACAACAAAGAACAACTAATCTCGTAGAGATTTCTATAATCTTTTACCAACCATGTTCTCACCCATGGACTTCAGCAAATTCAATGGACTTCATCATGTTTTCATCAAAAAACTTGTAGCGAAGTTATCACACTCCAGCCAGTCTTAAATATTTCGGGAATACACCGTTTAACACTCCACACCCACAGAAATCCATTCTAAGTGAAAGATTCTCCAGAATAAAAACTGCAAACAACACTTAGTTCCGCTTCCCTTGATATTGATGAAGCCACAGGCTCTGACCAACCATATAATCGAAGCGGCACATTAAACTGATTTCCCAAATTTCTTCCACTTGGCTAAAATAAGCGGAACCTTTGGTTCAATGATGAGTGTAGGGTGGCCATTAAACCGGCGAGTTTTTAAGCGAAAAAATGCGAATTCCAGAAGGAACAATCGTATGTCCAACACAGAAATCTAGACTATATTTGGCATAAAACATCCTACACAACTATGCTGAAGGTATGGAGAATATCGAAACCTTTCAACAAAGATCGCGTCACAGATGCTCTTGTCGCTACAGAGAGAGTCAACTTACAAGCCAAGTGATTCCGCTGGTTGAGCATTTTGAATATCTGTCTGACTCGCAAGAAGTTAGAAGAGAAAAAGACTAAACGTGACAAAAGCTAGCGTATGTATATGTGGTGGAATTGCCCTTTCATTTTGAGGGAGCTAAAAGTTGCCCTAACCACTTGCGGGAATAAACACCCGGTACATACCGGACATGAGAATCGGCAGACGGGGCGCAAAAGGGGGCCCTTGCCGCCCTCCCCCAAGCCACCCCAGCACAATTACCCTGCCCCCTAGCCTTCTCTCTCTCCCTTACTATAAAGTGGGTTTGGCCCCCTCAAACGTAAAAACCTGCCGACACCCCACGAAAACAGATTACATATAGACTCGTTGAGCACCTGCACCAAAACCTTGCAGCGCTTTGCTGTTTAACAAGATAGGGCGTACAGTTTGCAACAGCATTGAAAAAAAGCTATTGGGATGCAAATTTTAGAGGAGGGTAGAAAACCAGCACTTGCAACAAGATTTAGACCATCGCTCGGGCGAATTGCTTATACAAAGTATTGTAAAGAATAATAATCCGTCACCTTATTTATTTGTTCAGTGCCACGGTATGAGAAAGAGTCGCGACGCGGGCCAGTTTTCAATTCGGTATACCACAGTCAGATCTCATAGTGGCTTGCGAGTCGTACATTGGTGTTGCTCGTCTACATAAGCAGAATTATCAGTTTTTCTTGAACCTAGAGAAAGCTACGACAAAGGCTGGCGTTACGGTGTTCTCTTTGATCTGCTGGGCGTTAGCGTTTGTGGAAATATGCTAAATAGCTTGAAAGACTACACCTCGAAGTACAACCTTTCAGGTTAGTGTTCGATGTCTACCCGTAGCAAGAGTTTATTCAGAAAAGGGTGTCCCACTGGTGCTGTGTTGAGCTACACTCATTATATAGGTGACCTCCTTAGGAACTACACTTACTTACTTTCTTAGTCATTACTGGGTTGACTCTGTTCACAATCGCTTTAAATTATGTATTATGTCATTTGCGAGCGTCAGATTCAACTATCTGCAATCAAACGTACGAAAGAGACGATTTAAAATGGTTGCTGTTTCAACACCGCATCTATGTTATGCAGATTAGCAGGAATGCTTCGAGGTGGGCAGCATGTTGGAGCCGCTGAAATAGAAAGTCGACAGAAGACCTGCCGGAAGACAGCCGTCTCGCATACTCGCATAGCATTTTCGCATCGAATCTCGAAGAAGGCAGAGGCTGTCGGTGTGCGTGTATTATTTGGCGCCCCGAAGAAACTGGGTGCTTTATACCGCCAAGTGAATCGTGTGCACCCACACGACCTGTAAGTACACATCGCACTTCATTTGTGGATGCGCGAGAGAAGCGTCGTTATGAGAGTTCTTAAATTGCGGGCGTGTATACGTTGGGCAAGCGGGGCGCTGCTTCAACAAATGGTTGTTGGAGAGCAGTGGCCACCGTGAAAAAAGAATGTCAAGAATCTTGGTGCTAATTTGCAAGACTTGAGCACCACTGAAGGTTACGCAGCCAAATTTGAACCAGACGAGTTCCGAAAAACGTTCAGCAGACAGTGAGCAAAAACAATTTGAGGCCTACTTCACAAGCAAGATGGGAATAGATGCGTGGCAAAAGCGTTTCCTTGGGCCGTTTCCTCCGAAACGGACTATCTGCACGATTATAGTTCGCAGCTGTAACGCATCTACACGTGTTTTAGAGCACTAAAACGTGTATTTTATATCTTTATAATTAGCTTAGTGGCGAATAAGCTTGTTGTTTCCTAGCTTCTGTCCTATTACTTTGTTCTTGCTAAAGTAGGGTTTGGCGCTAAAACCTACTTCCTCTGATGGCGTACAAAAGAGCCCCTTTGGCGCAATGAACCCTTCACAAACCCGTCTTTATTCAACTTCTAAAACCTAAATGCCTAACATGCAAGCAGAAACTATAAATTAGGATATGTTTGCGCTCTGAAGCAACTGCGCCGCAGTCGAAAATTCAAAAGCAGACAGAAATGCTGTAGTTCCGCTCTTCAAAATTACATAGACATTCAATGCGTGCGGCACAAAGATCAACAATCATACGCAAGGAAGAGACTTGCGCTACCATTGGCAGGAACACTGGAATGTGCAGACAGCAAAATAAATTCATGTAATAAGACCCAATTTAGTCACTTCGATTTTCTGAGAAAAGGAAAAAGCGATTACTTGGGCTACTCTTTGTAGACTGCGGTAGGGCATGGCTTGCTATTCAAGCAACCTCATAAAGGTGTAGAACAGCCACGCTCTGCCGGTTTCCCTTAGTCCTTCATGTGCTAGTAGAATGTGAGCTTTGTGCAACGAAAGGAAGAGAAGGAGAGAAAATACTTCTATGAAAATTTCTGAATGACCCGGAGGGCGGCCCAGTGGATTGGTTCCTTCTTCACTGGAGCCCATATGCAGTAGGCGCCGCCTGCACTCTGCCTACCAGCTGAAGGTGCACCGCATCCCAGAAATGTACACAAACATAATACCCCAGCATAGATTGCTGTTATTCTCAAAAGAGCCAACGTTTTCGCTCAGTGTGTTTTATGTAGCTCTCAGATGTACTTTTAAATACGTCTCGTATCATTCACGATCACTGTCCCTGCTTCACGGTGAGCTCCACTGTTGCTACCACAAGGACAAGGTAGGGGGTGCTAGTACGACATTCGTGTGACCACAACATTTGATTCAAAGCGAAGCTCTGCATGTATCACTCACGTCGTAAATAGCATAAAAACGCTTTGTAGGAATGCCAACATTCTCTGACGGCGAGTAGGATAGTTGGTTAAGCGAAGAAAAAACACTTCCCTTGGTCAGAACCAAACCTGAGTCCCTCACGTAACGAATCTGACATATGTCTGATTGCACCATTCCAACACCCTTTTTTTTTATTAGCACCACTCCAACATGGTCGAAGCAGTTTGTATTTACAGAGGGGTACATAGAAGTTCGAAATTACGCATAAAAATTGTGCACCCCTTCGTCTAACGATGACGACGGTTGATCGCGATGCTTTCTTCAAGTGAAATCAAATCGCGAAGGGTCAAAATCAAATCCGCTGCGATGCAAACACTAAACTGCCTCTGTGTCAAAGGCGAAGCTGAACGAGTCAAATTCCAAACCGTCCCTGAATCGAAGCCCAAGTGAGGCGAGAAAGAATGAAGCCGTCAAGAGGAAGCTTCCCGTGCAACCATTGCCGTCGTTAGAGGGGTGCATAATTTTTACTTGGTTTACTACGCCAGTTCGAACAATCGTTCCCATTTGATGCAGAAGCTATAAATGTATACTATCGCATATTTTTTATTTCGTATTTCTACTCAGTATTTCTACTCAGGAGCCACTATCATAGTACTGGCGCTCTTTCCCCTAGTCGCCTTTGCGCCAAGAAAGCCTAACAGCGTCGTCACTATTATGGGTGTAGATGAGTGTGTGAGTGAGTGAGTGAGTGAGTGAGTGAGTGAGTTGAGTGAGTGAGTGAGTGAGTGAGTGAGTGAGTGAGTCAGTCAGTGAGTCAGTCAGTCAGCCAGCCGGTCAGTCAGTCAGTCAGTCAGTCAGTCAGTAGTACACAAAATAATTTTTCTTATTTACGAATTTTAAATTTAGCCTAAAAAACGGTCGTAGAATTTTTCCTATGTCCCGCGGCGTGTCCCTCGTGCAACACGGGATCTGAAAGCAAAAATGACAGTGTAGAGCGTGCTTAAGCCATTCTTCTGCAATGTAATATTTTGCAACAGTGTTTTACAAGCTCTGTGGCCGCTACTCACCCTGGCCTTCGTGCTTTCTTCGCTGGAGACCTGAAAGAAAACCAAGATTTGATTACCAATCATATATCATTATATTGCAATGAATGATGCCTTCTTTTAATTGCTGATATGTTTTTGCCAACCTCTAAATAGGCTCGGGTATGTTATCTCTGTTCGAAAAGAAGCACGGATTTTTTTATTTTGCATACAACTGAGACTATCTGATTTGATAGAGACAGTTTTTCCCCCTGTCGCCAGGATACTAGAACATTTTGATTTGATCGATAGAGTTCATGATCGCAGTCGGCGCTTTCAAAAAGTATAATTCTGAAGCAATTTCGAAGGGCAGACATCGTGGTATTCTATGCATGCGCTGACATCTGTCCGGCAAGTCACATTGTTGACTGCTCTGTCACTGCTTGTGTATTCTTTGAGTTCTTTACGGGCCACAATTTCGCTTCAGTAAACTTCGGTTCCTTAATCTGGTAGATGCGCTCGGTACATGTACCTTAATCGTTCTTCAAGTTATCAACTAAACACAACTAGCGGTAGCCGCCGATATCAAAGGCTCTACCACTAGTTTGGACTACCACCGGGGAAAGTGAACAAGGAAGCAGTGCCACTGGTGCCATAAACAACGCCGCCACCATGAAATGCTGCCAGCTCTCTTGTAATTCTGCAGAAACCCCTGGAATCACCATCATTTCACAGGTAACCTTCGGAAAATGCTGAAGAATGGCTAGAAGATCTCTAACTTGGGCAGACGTTTAACCAATAGTACGACGACAAAGCACTCAGGCAAGTGTTCTTCCATCTAGAAGACTGCTCGAATTCACTTCAAGAACCACGAGACCACTGTGACGACGGGGGCGTCATTCAAGTTGTTCGTGACGCTTGTACGCAAAGAACGGGTCCAGTTGTTGCTGGAGACACGCACGCATCACTTAAATAAGAGTGCACTTGGGTTGTTGAGGAAATTACGAGAATTTCTTGCCGCGGTGACCAGAAAATGAGTTCATTATGAAAAAAGACATGGTCAAAACATTGTTCTTACTCGATGTTTTTATAAAGAGACTACTCAATCAATTGGGCTTCGCCATTTTCCAAAAATGAACCATCTCCGGATGCTACCTGCAATTTAATTCGTACCTCTGAGTTTCCCGCAGGGATAACGTAGTTTCAGCGTTTCGATGCGTAGCAAGATTTATATGCTCCGCATAATACGACGGAAGAAAGGAAGAAATACTTGTCATTGCGGGCATAAAAAATAATGGCTTCACCTTCATCGTTATTCACCTTGTCAAAGCTGTGTACACCGTTTGGACGACGATGAAGAAATTTCAGCTTCCTCAACACCACCGGCTAACAACCCTTCCCCTAGGTTTGTCATCTGCCCCCTCACCTTCCTGGCCGTATGGGCCACCCGTATCCGTGAAACACGCGTTAAAGGGTTTGGTTAAATAACGTGACGTCTTTTTTCCAAATAGCAAGCCTTTTCGTTCAATAGCAAACCTGTGCCAACTGTAACACGACGAGAAACAGTGGCCACCAAAACCATTGAAATTTCTTGCACACAAAGCCTGCCAACTACCTGAGCAGAACCCGAAACTAGTCTCCGATGGTACCAAGGTAACTTGTGGAAGCCAGACAAACAGTGCTGCCCACTGTTTCAACACTGCGACAAAGTCGACCCCCACCTTGTCTTTAGAAACTCGTAGGTTATTGGCAGCGAAACGATGCAATCCAAAAGTATCCCTCGAGTCATGGACCCTCCAAGTGGGCTGTGAAAATGGCTGAACCCATGTTATCTTCTTTTAGCGTATACATTCACGGTCTCCACGCGACACGGCACAGAAGTAAAACAAAAACTCTTAGCTAAAAATACATGCTCTTGTCCATACGAAGTCTACTTAGTTGGGGCAGAGGAGGCTGTGAATCACTGGGAAAACTTTGAATAAAGCCCTTTGTAGAAGGTTTATTCTTATGTTTCACCAAAGTGTAAAGACTTCAGTAAATCTTGGCCCCATTCATGTTTGTTTCACTAGTATTCTTCTCATCACACCAAGTTTGGAATGTCAAACCCAGAAGTGGTGAACTGAGGGAGTGCACTTGTATCGCCATAACACATAAAAGATTAATAGAATCTGTCATTTGTCAATGCTACCGTCCCACCTGGAGCCATTTTAACTTGTACCACCATCTTGAAGTATGCTAAGAAATTGAACACTCCAAACAGGTGTGTCGAACGCTACTTAACGTCCTTATTCTTTATTTATATTTAGGGTGTATCATGCCAGGTGGCACATAAATCTGGATGATCGAATTACTTTTTTACTCAAGTGCTGGTCTTATTGCAGGTCTGCCCCTTGTAGCGAGAGAGTGGAACATTTGCGCATTATGCATGCTCAGGTGATAGTGAAAATGGGAATGTGTGACCAGTGATATATGAATAAAGCAGTGTGCGCTTGGTGCGTCAAGGGACACTAAAGTGTGAAAGCAAAATGGCCTTTACCGACACATTAGAGCGTCATGTATACAAATACACCAGTTGCAGCAACAGCAGTCCCTTATAATGATCGTTACCGCTATAACAAAAGCGTGAAAAAAGGCCCTTCCGTTGGCAATAAAAAACAAACGAAAACAAGCTTTTAGGAAGATAGCAAGAAAAAACTAATTTTGAGCCCTCATTTGTTCTGGAAGTTGCGTGACATGCTTTTAAATGTTATTAAAATATAAGGGAAGGTAGGGGAGAGAAATGACAATTTTAATTGTTAAGCAGCTGTAAGCCTTTCGCTCCAGGTGCAGACAACTGTACATACAAACTGGTGCAACTCTGACACGCAGACACTCACAAAACACTCCCCCACCTATATAATAAGCAGTGGCTGTTGAAGCGGCTTCGCTGTTCATGTGGATAGGTTATAGTTCTAACTTTTTTGAAGGAGGAGAAGGGTGCAACGTGCCCCGCAAGGGACGGTCCCATCTCTCTGAAAAGCGGCCCTGGTAAACCGGTTGAGAAGTTGTTCACCGAGAAACCCGTGTACTTTTTATAGCATACTGGCGTTCGCAAGAGCAGCCAGACGTGCGTTTTGGCACGGCGATCCACCAACAATGCAATTGTGCCTCGGAAATTGGCCATAACAGGTGGTTTTCTTCTAGATGGCGGTATTGGTCGACCTCGAAAATACGTAAGACACTGCTTGGTGGTATTACATACTGAGGCACTCCAAGTGTCCTGATAAATTGGATGACATGCTTAGCCCGCTCGGCACTTACATGTTTAAGATGACATTTAGGGTGAGCGTTGACAGCGCACTGGCCGGATACACGGGCAGGAAAATGGTGTGCTTCTACTCAAAGTTTCGAGGTGCACGTTGTTTATTGATAAGAAGACGTCGCTTCCAATGACAACACCACTATCAAGTTTCTGTTCAAGGTATGTAGACGAAGTGGAACAATCATTCAAATTCTGTAACCAGTATCGTTAGCAGCGCCAAATACACCTTGGTGTCAAACGTGTTTGCTGGGCATTTAGCGAAAGTCTTAAGCTCAAACGCGAAAAAGTACCTGTGGTCTATTTCCCGTGGGGTGTGCTATCGCAAAAAATGAACACGTTTACAGATGCACTTTATAACGAAAAGATCTCATTTATTCATTTCAAACAACGTAAAGGTAAATGGGCAAAGCGAATTTAGTATTAATTCTGAATGTTCTCTCACATACTTCTTATGGTAGAGATAAACAACTTCGCCTTGTTTAAACTATGTTGGAAGTTTGCGGTTGGACTATAACAATGTTGTCCCGAGGCCAGTCACTTAAGCATTCCTTGAGATACTTCACGCAATTCTATACTTGGAGCTTCACCTTGCATATGGTCTCTTCCGCACTAGTTAGGCCCAAAGCACCGATTTTGAATGGGACAATTGGGTCCACGAACATCAGCGAACCTACGTGGACCTCTTTTGCGGTTCTATAATCTAATCAATACCTGACCATCCTTTTAAATTATCCCTTACGATACATGAACTAGCCCTACATTACTGCCCTCTCCCCATGCAGAATTAAACAGGAAGCGTCAATCCGCCACTCTAAAAAATGGAACGTTACCACGCTGTGCAAATCAAGAAAAAATCGCGATGCAATGGTGAAAAAAGAGAAAAAATATGGTTCACCATTGATGGCTGGAAAATACGTAACGGAAACAGGATAATTCCATGAGGGAAGTTTCTAAAAGAATAAAAAATACAGAAATTAATAATTCTACAGAGAAGCAAATGTACATTCAAAAATATCCCTGGTATGCGTGTCTTCCGCAGAAGGAAGACCAAATTAAAACTACCGTCAAATAAAGTTGAGAATGCGTATGAAAACATAACTTAAATGCGCCAACGCGATAACTCCATACTTTGAACCAAAATTCCTACTTTGCAGAAATAATAGATTGCATTCGTTTAATAATAGCGTAAATGGACGTGAACGGTCGAACAAAATTTTGCGAAACGAAGAAGCAAAAAATTAGTAAAATTGACATTTCACAAAAATGAACGGACCAAGCCAAAAATATGCATCTTATATTTCTACAAAAATGAAGACAAAACCAAAGCAACCCGGGAAAAGAATGTAAAATACGAATAAAAACAAAACAGATGCAGAGCCAACTCTGTAACCGTCTGCATGAAGTTTGTTCGAATTTTCCGGAAGCAACATATGAAGTGGTTACTATGGCATAAATCAAGATAGCCTGTATCACACGCTTATAAAAACAAGAAACGCAAATACAGTAAACAAACATTTCACAAAACAAACTGACGAAATCAAAAATATGCAGCCTATACATTTCTAAAAACCGCATACTAAACTACAGAAGACTGGAAACGAACATATAACGAGTAAAGACTGAAACTGAGCCACCTAGGTAAAGCTGAGTTTCTTCAAAACTGCATAACTGGTGAATGTGGCAGATCTTTTACTTATAATAGCGTAAATAAAGGCAACTGGTGAAGTGGAATATCCAGAAATCCAATATATAAGAATTATAAAAATAATTGGCAAAAAAACCTTCTTTGGCAAAAAAAAAACTCAAAGTTATGTATCCTATACATTGAAAATATTGAAGGCCTAATTGGTCAGTAACGTAGAGGCTGAATCTCATACGAGAGAGAAGAAAACTGTGGGAAGTAAAAAACCAGCATAGAATCAGTCGGAGCTCCGGCACAGAAATTCAAACTCACCCTTATAAGCAAGGTTATGGTTCAACAACCATAGAACCAGGATATCATTGACGTGTAACTGGCAACATAACAACGGCAATCACAAAATCAGCACCAGCTGTGGGAGAAACAGCATGTTGAAAAGAAACAGGAAAAATATGTAACGAAAGGAAAGAACGGATGGCAAAACGTGAAACCATAAACATTTAGAGTATGGTAAATCAAATTTAATTAGCATGGCTGTCGAAGCTAATCACACGAAGTGATACTAACAACATTCACGCGAACAACATAGCAGTAATCGCGGAAACGCTGGAAATGTAGGAGCAAGTTTTCAAGCAAACAAGAAGAAGCTAGCGATACGCAAAATATAACGTACGCACTCAAAGACAAGAAGCGCGATATTGCGTACCGTATAAACCAGATAACGTAGTATAACGATTCTGCATCACGCTTTGCGCCAGCGAAGTGACAGCAGGGGAAACTACTGAGCGTACAAGCGTACCTTGAGATGTTCACTAATCAATAAAAACGAAGTAGAAAGTGTTACAAAAGCATAAAATAAGAAAAGCTTCAAGTAACGACGTCCTACTGTGGAACATTTGAAGGAGAAAAAAATAGAGAACGAGAAAAGCTTGTTGCAGTATTTTCACATTTCTCTAGCACTCTCAAAATTCCCACCACCTGAAAAAACACCAACATAATTCAGATTTACAACAGGGTAGATATCAGATACGTAGACAATTCTAGACCAATCAGCCTAGACTGAATTGTATATACTGTTTACCAAAGTAAAAGTTACCTCATATGTGACGGTATGGATTCCAAATTCCCCAGACAGCAGGCTAGGTTCACGAAAGGATGGAAAACAATAAACCACGTCACGGTTGTCATCGTCAGTCACGTGATAAACAAATCCCCGGAGAATTTTAAGCCCCTTTACATGGCATGTATCAGCTATAAAAATATCGTGTTTTCTTCAGTAAATACCACAACCGTGCTTGCAGCTTTGAGAGGCCACGGGATAACAACGACCTACATAAAATTATAGATAATATGTATAAAGCATGTATAAGTTGGATAATGCTTCTCAAGAAATGCGAGAAGTCCCCATCAGAAACGGTGTACGACCGCTATAGATACCATTTCTCCAAGACTGCTCACCGTAGGCTTAAAGAAGATAGTTGGGCAATTCGACCGGGGCAACGCCGGAATGCATATATTGGGGAAGTATTTTAGCAATTGGAGTTTTGGAGACGCTATACTCTTACCAAGAGAGTCTGGGAAGTATCTGCAAAAAAGGCTTAAGCGCAATTAGGAAGCCCGGGCATGGGGATGCAAAAAAATGAATAAAAATGCTGAAAGCGCCGTCTTCACCTTAGGAAACGCAACACTAGAAATAACTACCGCGGACTTCAGCGCAGAATAGGCATGGGCTTGGGTGTCATCGGAAAATATTCCAAAAGCCATCGTACGACAACACTGAACCAAGGACCACTTGGACTGCGGTGGTGAAAACATCCCCAAAACCACCCAGTGTTATGTAGGTTGGGACGTGGTCGCTTCCAAGAGATTTAATGTCCACAGGCCAGCTTATACTGGAAAGCAGTACGGAGGAAACCACACTGACGTCAAGAGCACTTCAAACGCCTTTGCGACAAAAAGTTAGTTCCTCGGTGTTAGGTATAGCCATACCTTTCTGGTAAGAATGTATAGTGAGCGCTGTCCTTTAATTGTTGCTTTACGGCTACCCTATGACAGGTGAGGTGCACTTAAATTACCAACCAGTATATGCGCAAGCGGCGTAGCACTAAGGATAAAATCCAAACGATCACTATCTAACACCTGTGGGCGGCAACGACGGTGAAGGACAAACCTTCGCTTTGCACAGTGGGTGCAACGTATTCGTTGACCACAGTTGGCGTCACTATATGGTGTATAATGGTAAGGTCACTTCTCAGAGTAAACAGTACTCTTGTTGATAACAAACCAGTTTTGGAACAAAATACCGTGAATCCTGAATGGTGTGCGTCTTGAGATAGAAGTAATTCCACGATTGCGATAACAGGAAACGATGCTTGTTTACAAATATCCGGAAATCTGGAAGACGTGACTGCAGCCAACCCGCAGAAAAATTGTGGCTGCATTGCGAATTTGTTGCATTTTGCGAATACTGTCTCGACTCATGAGCCCTACAGCCACTCAGTGACGAGCGAACCGCAGAGTCCCTGAGTGTCATAAGAGCTTTGGCTTCTGGCGAGAAAAACGAGGCCGGGAACCTATGCTTGCCTCCACAGTAAACAGAATTAAGAAGCTAAGTTTTCTGCAGCCTCGTTGAGTGGAGGTTTCTGAGTGACTTTTAAGAGACGTACAATGTAGTAATTTTAAAAGTCGTGCGTCACAAGTCTTTGTGGTGGTATGAACAGTAGCTAGCTTTGCTGTAGGCGAGGTTAGAGCTCTCGTTTGGGTTGGAACAGAGGGTACAACAGGTGATACATGCGTAGTCGTATCTCGTGGTGCAGCTGTATAGGCGGCTTGAAGACGAGACTGGGGTACTGCTGCTCCCATGTGGAGTTTCTCGAACTTCCGTACTCACGGAGAGGTAAAGGTGGGAAATCTTTGCCCACGTCGATGGAACTCTAACCATCGGGTGTTTTCATACTCCTCTTTGGAGTCTTTTTCGTTGCTGCGCTCCAGTCGCGTTGAGGAATCACGTCGGCTGACTTAAAGTAATATAAAAATTCGCAAAGTATAATAACTCCGGTGTATGACATTTATACACTATGAAAAACGTAGGATTCAATAACCACAGCTACAGAGTTCGACACTGTAAAGGACTGCAGAATAGAGGCGACCTCGTATGACTCCAGACGACCTATATAAAGAATTTACGGACAATGTAATCCTCCAGAAGGTAAGAAAAAAGTTTCCTATCCCAAAGGTAGCGTGACAGGGAGACACCAGCTCTCCAAAATTGTTCGCAGCCTGTCTGTAGGTGTTATTCTGGGAGCTTTATTTTGTAAACGAAGATTTCGAAATAAGCTGCTAACACGTACGTGATTTCAGGTCAGCAGATAACATACACACTAAACTTTTTTACACCCTTTTGGGCCGAAAAGGGTGTAAAAATCTTGTCCCATGGCTAACACCCTTAAAAGGTGTTTTGGCAAAAAAAGGGTGTATGGATGAAAAAAGGGTGATGAGCTCAACACCTTTAAAAAAGGGTGTTGAGGATGCTCAACACCCTAAAAAAAGGGTGTGGAGTCTCACACCCTTTTTTTGAGGTGATGGCATGCGCAGAGGCAATGTCAAACGGCGGAGCGCGCAGCATTCAACACAAACAGCCAATACGTACAAGTTACAGTTGGAACACGGGATGCAAGCGGTACAGGGAGTGCATACTTACTTAGCAATACATGTGCTGTTCTTGCTTTTATACCCAGCAGAGGAAAGCCCCCAGATGGAGTCGGTGGGCTTGTCGCAAAAAACTGATATTTTAGCGCTAATTTTGGAAGTATGGATTTTACTACGAGAATATACAAATCAATACGTGGATTTGCAAAAACTTTTTAATTACGCGGTAGTTTTTCTGATCCGTAACTTAAAGAATTTTATTAAATATCATACAAATCTTCCCTGCCACCTCAACACCCTTCAAAAAGGGTGTTCATTATTTCAACACCATTTTTCCCAGAAGGGTGTAAAGCTACAAATTAGGGTGTTCGAAACTAAGAAACAGGGCGTAAAGAAAAAAAGGGTGTGAGAAAAGACCGCCAACGAAGAAAAAATGTGGAGAGACCTCCAATTTTGGAGGCATTTTGTACATGTTTACACGGGTGGACTGAACATTCTCTACAAGCGGGCGGGGGGGGGGGGTTGTGCCTCACGATGTTTACAGAAATATGAATTGGCATAATTTATTACCAGTGAAGCTCTTTAAGCTTCAGGAGGTAGTTTCGGCAACATTAGCAAAAACATACAAAGAAAAAAACTGGGGCGCCTGTAAAGGGTGCACCACCGCAGATAGGGTATTATGACAGTGAAGTCGGCTTTCGAGCTTGTTAGAGTGTGAGCACAAGGGGCGTATGCGTATCCGCACCTCTTACTGTACCATTTCAAAGGTACTAGTCTTTTTTGGATTCTAAAAGGTAAAAAAATTCGGGCAGCTTGCAATAGTGGTGCAAGACTGGAGAAACAGCAACGCTGGGGGCCGACCTACCTTGTTTCCCTCTTGGATCTCCTGGAAATGGGGAGGGGGGGGGGAGGCGGGCACACTGGAACAGCCTTGTAAAATCTGGTTAAATTTGGCCTCATCCCTGAGCGGTCATCCTGGCTTAGCAAGAACATTGTAAACCTTAGCAAACATAACAAAACCTAGCAACACCGGAAGAAACTAGGTCGACCCCCAGCTCCGCTGTTCTTTTTTTGCAACTGAACACCTATTTCACACCGTTTCAACAACCTACAGAAAGCCAAGCGTGTTGCAGTTCGTAAACATCCTTTTCGCCACACGACTACAGTCTTCTTAATTTTGAAGGTACAAATTGGTGTTTTACGTGCCAAAGCTAAACTTGGGGCATGAGGTGCACCCAATAAGGAAACGAGCGATCATTGCATAAGAGCAACTATTTTTTTTTGTTGCATTTGGAAATTTCTTTCGAGTAGAGGAGTATATGAGGGGATGTCTTCTTCTTTACAGTGCTATTATGCATCCGAACATGGCCTTATTCAATGAACAGCTGAACACCTTTTCCACACCCTTTCAACACCCTAAGAAAAACCAAGGGTGTTGAAGTTGATCAACACCCTTATTTTCAAACAAAAAGGGCGTAGAGCTAGAAAAAGGGTGTTGAGACTCAAGAAAAAGGGTGTAAAGGCCTCCCAACACCCTTTTTCCACCTATTCTACGCCCTTTTTGGCTAAAAGGGTGTAAAAAAGTCTTGCTCAGTGAATCTCCAAAACAACTGCAAAAATTGATTGAAGAACTACACGCAGAAAGCTGCACCGTTGGGCTGGAAATATAGATAAATAAATCTTACGGAAATATAAAAAAACCTGGTTAATGCGCCCGCATTAGCTCTGGTAAGAAAACACGCCAGCAAGCAGAATATATTACTACCTTACCCAGTGCGTATCCCAACCTTTGGATTGAATCCGACGCAGAATATGAATAGGTTGGGGAGCGTTAAGCAACCACTCACTAATAACGAAAAGTAAGCTACCGCTGTCCCTAAACAGAGAGGTATACAGTTATTGCACTCACTCGGTGATCACATACAAAGAGTCCCTGAGTACCGTAGGAGTACAAAGAGTACCGCAGCGATAGCTCAGAGGTACAGCACTCGCCTCGTATGCGGGAGGTACTGGGTTCGAATCCTGGTACCGCCGGACACCCAGCGGTTTCTTTAATGGGTACAGGCGTCCCTGGTCGAGCGAGAACCCTTGAAAGGGGAATCCACACCTGGAAAGCTGCCTTAACCCTTGTGAGGGGCCCCTGACTCTTGTCAATCTGGCGGGCCCCCCGGCCATCATGCCGCGTTGCGCCATTGCCGGGGGTGAAAGAGTCTAGCGGCATGTCCTGCCACAGGCGGTTGCGAGTTGTGCGTCCATCGTGGCTGTGGAAGGAACCATGTGAATTCGTGTTCCTTGGTGGCGCCGGGCACCTACCGGTAAAATAGGTACAAGCGACTCCCCGGCCTGGCGCTCGGCCCTTGTGTGGGACTGCAACGCTTGGGAAGTTCCCCCGGCTTGCACGGGAAATCGCCCCTATTGAAAGGGGCGGCTGCAAAAACGCAGGAACTTTTTTTGGCGCCTTACTTAACAGCAGGGAAGCAAACTTATCTGAGCCTACAGGGGGAATGGACGGAATGATGACCAAAGTAACACTTGCGTACAGGAAACTCAGTATTCCGGGTCGAGAATCAAGCTCAACGAAAAGGTATAGTTCAAATTTAGAAGAAAAAAGGGGATTTTGGCTGGCATTGAAGTGCGGCGAACTGACTACCGGTGGACTACGAGGGAAACACAAGGGCGAAAAGACGGGTCTAGAAGAAGGGGAATTGCAGTCTCTTGACAGATAGACCAAATAGGAAAATTTGGAGACAAAGGATGAAGTTTGGCAAAGCAGGACAGGACCGAAGGGAAGTCACTGGGGTGGCCTTGAAAACGAGTGAGTGATGAAATCGCCTTCTCTGGACGGCCGGATTCCAGGTAGGGAGACAACCGTCAAACAAAACAAACGACAAAATTTGATATTTCTTTGGTGGATCGTTTAGCAAGAGCATTCGCTAGAAAGTTTCTTTACTACACCTACCACCCGCCACAGAAGCGCTGTCCGGAGCCCAAGCACAAACACGAACCCAGCCCCATCTTTCCTCGCGACGGCCACATCCAATTGGGGTTCGCGGTGGTGAAGCAGCCAACCAGCTCTTCGGGTGTGGCATGAGTTGCCCACCAGCTGTGGGAACGAAGTATCACTCACTCTTTGGCGCTGATGACCTCGGTATACCAGCATTGTGGACTGTTTGACGAAGGTGTCTGTGTACTCGTTCACAGGACTAACACTATATCTTTGTCTGTTCGACTCTAATTACACGCCGTTAGAAAAATTTGATTACCTATGGCGCTTTCACATAATAAGGCAATTACACGTGTTGCACCTGCTCCACTTTCGCATTCTGTTTTCATGCAGTAGCGTTCCACTGCACACTTAGCTGCTACTCACTCCTCCTTTTTTGGCACTTTCAGCGCACGCAAACGAACAAAAATTACATTTGCAATCAAACATTTATTGTTATCATCACATCATCAACACTAGAGCTACGCCACCCAAGAAAATTACCATTGACGAAGTGGAACTATAACCACGAGACGATCGCAGCCAGTTTACTGAATACATAGTAGAAAATTTCGCCCGAAAAGATATTAAAGTTCTGCTCAGAAGAGCCTGTTCAACAGTAAACAGCTGCATCAAGTAATAAAGAATAAAGGATATCTTTGTTCGAAATTGAGTAAGTAATATGGAGAGGAAATCAACACAAACCCATAAGCGAAGGTGAAACAGATAACCGCAACTACACAAAGGGAGGGAGACAAATCTGAAACGACTGGTTATAACGATTGCCTAATAGAGATATCTATCAGGGTTTAGAAGGTATTGAGAGCAGTTGGCATAAGTTTGGAAAAAACAATACAGGAGTGTCTTGCGAAATCAAAGAAAATTCCGCATGCTTATGCGTTGGGTAATAAAAATTCTTCCTTGGCTTTTCTTGTGTCATATGGACAAACATGCCATGCAGGACGGCGTTTTCGCAATGGTTAAAGATTATTAGCGAAGCGTTGGTTATTTTAAGGTTGAGCGGTAAAGAAACAGCATTAGAACATTCATTATAGGCCGATTACCCATCGGCGGATGATTCCGGAGTGCTATAGCCATCCGAAAAACCACCATGCAAGCATCTCCAAGCCATGTAACTGGAGCGGCCTAGAGCTGGGTCCATTCAAAACAAACGAATACGCAATGATGTATATTGCCGGTTTCACGTATGCAGTTACACGACCGGAAAATCCCGATTTGAGGGCTTTTATATGCGTGTAAAAAGAAGGCTTCTGGGGTCGTTATCAATATAAAAATAAACATTACTTAAAATGTCGAACAAGGAAGTGAAAGAAAGTTCAAAATAGAGTGACTGAAAAAGCAGCTCCAAACTACATCATTGAAAATATATATATAACTGTTGCCAATGTAGGCTGGATAATATAAAGCGCTCAAAAACAACCCGCCGCGGTGGCTCAGTGGCTAAGGCGTTGCGCTGCTGAGCACGAGGTCGCGGGTTCGATTCCCGGCCACGGCGGCCGCTTTTCTGATGGAGGTGAAAAGCAAAAACGCCCGTGTGTACGAGATTTCGGCGCATGTTAAAGATCCCCAGGTGGTCAAAATTAATCCGGAGCCCTCCACTACGGCGCGCCTCATCGCCTGCGTTGCGTCGGCGCGATAAACCCTCCAATCAATCAATCAGGTCAAAAACAACTCATATCACCCACCAGACAGGTAATAGGAACACAACTTCTAACAAGAAAGAATTACTTCTGTCAATTGTCCAGGAGGATGAAAGGGTACCAAACAACTGGCGACAGGAATACTGAGAACGCACTCAAAGGAGCAACCTCGGCGATATGCCCCGGCCTTTGCCAACTGAGGCAAGCAAAGCATTTATCATGCACAACTACTTCGTTGTCTCGAGCTACTTCTCGAGAAAACAAGAATCCCTTGCATACCCTGGGACCATTTGTGCTTGAATTTGCGCTTGAAGGACCATTTGTGCTTGAAGATTTCGGAGCTCTTTATTCGAAATTTCACTGTGTTTAGGAACCCAGGGCATTAATGTTGTGACACTATTGTTGTCTCCACATTGGTAGTAACGAGGTGAGGGGTGAAAACACCTTCACTCGCCTCCCTATTTTGCAGGCAGAGACAACCATCAAACGAAAAAGAGCAAAGTTTTATATTTCGTTTGTGAATTGTTCGGGAAAAGCTTTCGCAAAAAGTTTAATCAGTACACCTACCACCCGCAACAGAAAAAGCAGTGAGGACCCGAGCAGAAGCACGAATCCAAGCTCCAAGCCCCATATTTCCTCGGTACGAGGAGAGCCGATCACGGCTGGCGGTTTTAAGGCAACACATCCTCTTCGAATGTGGCGTGAGGTGCCGGCCAGCTCTAGAAACCAAATAATATTCACTCTTTAGTGGTAATTGATTAACTCGGTATACCAGCAATGTAAACTGCGTGACGAAAGAATCTGTGCGATATTATTTTATTGTGGGGTTTAACGCGCCGACGCAACGCAGGCGATGAGGCGCGCCGTAGTGGAGGGCTCCGGATTAATTTTGACCACCTGGGGATCTTTATCGTGCGCCGAAATCTCGTACACACGGGCGTTTTTGCTTTTCGCCTCCATCAGAAAAGCGGCCGCCGCGGCCGGGAATCGAGCCCGCGACCTTGTGCTCAGCAGCGCAACGCCTTAGCCACTGAGCCACCGCGGCGGGTGAATCTGTGCGATCACTCACAGGACTAACACTATATCGTGGACTGTTCTCGTCATTGTTTCATAGGCAATATTAGCTGCAACTCACGTGCTGGACATCGGCAGATGTTTTGACCTCGAAATTAACAAAAAATTATAATAAGAACCACCCCCCCCCCCCAAAAAAAATATCCTACACCGCCGCTCAAAGGTCTGATAAAAAGTAAAACGTTGCGATTATTGGCAACAGTTACGTTAGTCGCCAAAAGGGAAACATTTACTATGCCGGATACAGAACTTTGCTATGTACACCCTCGCGTATATACCTCTTCATACTTAGCAAATTTCATGCCAGACTATTTATGCCCGAACAGAAAAAAAGGGGGCGTCGTCTTGGTGCCACTGCTTATATATCAGTGGCCATGGAAAATAGCAGGGCCTTCTACAAAAGTCGACGGTCGATGTTGAGAGAGTAAGCCTTAGACTGATATGCCAAGATCAGAAAACCCGGGAGTGTGTACAATCACGAAACGTTGATTTGCTTCAAGACAATCTACATCAAGCCATCTTCATGGTGGCGCACAAATTAGTGCGACGTTAAAACACTGCCATATTCATTGATGCAGAGAGCTGTTGGCCAGAAAATATCAAAATTGTAACCCTACCCCAAGTTGACAGTGGTGTAG
Source organism: Haemaphysalis longicornis (assembly GCA_013339765.2). Classification (NCBI taxonomy): domain Eukaryota; kingdom Metazoa; phylum Arthropoda; class Arachnida; order Ixodida; family Ixodidae; genus Haemaphysalis; species Haemaphysalis longicornis. Next base: position 38,110,024 of record CM023458.1, read on the forward strand.
GGGTTAAACTGCCCAAGACCACAATACCGTATTCTTGAGGGACGTACGTGCCACACATCAAAGAAATCAATATAACATGCTCGTACTATGGGCAATTGGAGATATAATATCCGCGAAAGAGGGTCGCAGAGGACGTGTAGGCGTTTTTGTAAAACCTAAATTGTAATCGTCTCTAATGTTACTACGCAGTCTTATTTTCACCACGTCCACACATTTATATTGCAACCTGTGACTTTATTTTCCAGGTCTTGAGGACCCGTGAGCCAGACGTCTGTTTCTTAATACAAGATAATCAGAGCATTTAATATTTCAGGATCCGACATTATTTCCCAGGTCCCGTAAGGCCCTTTGAAGCAGTAGGTTTCTTGATACCAGATAATTGGGACAGCGAACATTTCAGCATCTGACATTTTTTACCAGTCCCATAGGGTCCTTTTAACCAGTACTTTCGTTCTTCATACCAGATCACCGGTACATCTAAAAAATGGACGCCATCCTCCCATGCGAAAGCGAATGTCCAGTGCCGCTGTCGTAAACCAATGCACACCCTGATGGGGGGAGGGTATGAAATGTTCCTCGTTGTCTCGGCGGGCTTGTCGCTTGCGCTTGGCTTCTCTGGCGGCAAATGCTGGGTCCTGACGCATGCTCTACGCGTCTTAGGCGAGAACTGTTGGGTCCTGCATAGTCTGACGCATGTGCAGGCCCTTGAATGACGTCAACACCCCTCGGCTTGCCAAAGCAGCTGTAAACCTAATCTTTGCCAGAACACATGGCGGCATCCCAATGTTCACCGACGCCTTATCATCCATCATACGGTTTCGATGTTTCTTTCGTGGTTTTTTCCTTACACAAATAAAGAGCTCTATGCTGCACGCATATTATTAGCCTGACGGATGCGCTCAGCGTCTTGGGCAAGAACAGCTGGGTTATGCATATGTTTGGGTGTTTACGACACGAAATTTTCCGACCAACGAGAGGCTAACAGCTTCGCTGTAAAACAATCACAGCCTATTTCTATATACCATGCCCTTATATAAGGCTGATTTCTCACGAAAGAAACCAGGATAACACTTTCACGTCATTATTTGGCATGCAATTCACTGCTTTGGATGATTCTGTTCTACATTCCTAGTCGTCACTTCGAAAAGAGCAAGAACAACGGCGGAACACTCATAAAAAATGACTGGTGCGGAAGAAGCATAAAAATATCAGAGCTCTTTACTCAAAATGCCAGTGTTCTTGTGACCCGAGAACACTAATATTGTGACATCATTATTTGCGTCTCCACGTTGGCCGTAACCGGGCAGTGATGAAAATGCCTTTACTCGACTACCAGTTTCCAGGTAAGGGGACAACCGTCGAACAACAAAAAACGAGTAAATTTGATCTCTCATTTGTGCATTGTTTGGGCAGAGCCTTTGGTAGGAAGTTTCTTTCGTACACCTAACAAAAACGATGTGCGGCCCCAAGCATAAACACGAATCCGGCCCCATCTTTCCTCGTGACGGCCAGATCTGATCACTCCTCGCGGTTGAGAAGGAGCCAACCAGCTCTTCGGGTGTGGCATGAGTTGCCCACCAGCTGTGGGAACGAAGTATCACTCACTCTTTAGGGCTAACTGATGACCTCAGTATACCAGCATTGTAGACTGCCCGATAAAAGAATCTGTGCACTCATTCACAGTACGAATACTATATTGTTGACTGGTCGAATCTAAGCCCACTCCATTAGAAAACCTTTGACAGCATATAAAGCTTTCACAAGAATAAACTACCACAAACGCACTATATTCGCTCGATCTATGCATTGTGTTTTCGTGCAGTAGCGTTACGTTGCACAATACTCACAGCTTCCTCTTTACAGCTGTTCTCGCGCTGCAAATAAACAAGAAATTGTAACAATATTCAAATAATTCGTTCTTTTGATGCAGAATCTCAGTACATATCATTAGAAAAATCTGATCACACATAATGCTTTCACACTAAAGCCCATAACAAGTGCTAAATACACTCGATCTTTGCATTGTGCTTTCATGACAAAGCATTCTATTGCACAATTAGCTGCTACTCACGTCGTCTTTCCGTCTTGAAAAAAAATTACATAAAAAATCGGATTTTTTAAAGGCTTCAAATCCTTACCCTCGAGCTCAACCACAGATGACAATTACCGTTGACGTAGTTGAACTATAAACCGAGCCGATTGCGGGAAGTTTATCAAATACATACTGGAAAATTTCACCAGCTAAAAGTTTTAAATTCCTAGCTATGTCAGTGGTTTAGCTGCAAACAAGAACACAGGAGCCATACTTCGCGTTTTGTTCCATTCTGCAGCAAGGAGTGTATCCCTAGCAAACTTTATGCAGATATTACGTGTGCAATGCGAATGCACAGATATCGGATTCTAAGAGATATGACTGATAAGTCAGCAGCATTAAGATGTCGTTGCTCTTTAGTCAAAATTTTACTGTGTTGAAGAACCCAGGGCACTAATATTGTGACAATGTTACTTGGGTATCCACATTGGTAGTAACGAGGTGAGCGATGGTAACGCCTTCACTCGACTCCAGTTTTGCAGGGCGGAGACAATCTTCAAACAAAAAAAGGAGGAATAAATTTTATATTTTCTTCGGGAATTTCTCCGGGAACTACCATCACTAGAAAGTTTAATTAGTACACCTTCCACTGGATGCAAGAAAGCAGTGCGAGTCCCGGGAGAAGCACGAATCCAAGGCCCCTCTTTTCCAGTGATACCAAGAGCCCATCACGACTGGGGGTGGTAAGACAGCCAACCTGCGCTTCGACCATGGCGTGAGGTGCCCGCCAACTATAGAAACGAAGTTATATTCACGCTTTAGTTGTATGTGATGAAATCCATATACCAGCAATGTAGACTGCCCGACGAAGAAATCTGTGCACTCGGTCCCCAAACTAGCACTATATCATTGACTTTCGATTCAAAGGGCACCCTGATAGAACACTTTGACCACCCTATGACGCTTTGAAAATTTTAAAATACAATCACACAAATATATCCGATCTACCATCGCATTGTGTTTTTAAGCCGTAGGGTTTCATTGCACTAAAAGCTGATATCACTGCCGCTTTCTCCCGTTTCCACGCCTCCAAATAAACATGAAATTCGAAGTATCATCAAACATTTATTATACTCATCAATCTTTTAACGCATTGGTATGCCTCATAGGAGAAGTACCACTGATGAAGTGGAACTACAACCCGAGCCGATGCCATGCAGTTTATCAAATACGTCATAGAAAATTTCGCAGGCAAACATTTTGAAGTTCTGCTCCGAATGGACTGTTCAACAGTTAATTGCTGTGTCAAGTGAAAAGTATGAAGGATATTTTTCTTCAAACTTAGTTAAGAATATATTGAGGAAATCCAAAAAATCCCATAATCATACGTCAAAAGGAATACCTGAACCTTCACGAAGCGAGGGATACAAATATGAAACGACATGGTTATATCGATTGCTGAGTGCAGATTTATATAAGGTTCTGAAAGATATTCTGAGCCACTGGCATGGAAGGGCAGATAATTGAGCGACACCCAAGCAGGGGCTTGCAAAAACAATATTTCCCATTCTTACGCGCTTGGGTAACGCAATTTTTTTCATCCCATTTCTTGTGTCCTGCGGACAAGCATGTCACGCAGGACTGCATCTTCTCGGGTTTATTATATCAATGAAAAGTTGGTTAGGCGAAGGCAGACCAGTAAGCAAAAATCATTACTACATGCATTAACTGACTATTATCCATCGCTGGATGATTGGGAGATGAACTACAGCCATCAGACATACCACAATGCAACCCCCTCAAAGTGATAGAAATGAACGGGGCTGGAGCTTGGCTCATTCCAAACCCAACATGACACAAGTGATCAATTCTAAGGTGTTTTCACACGAGTGGAACATCTTGATTTTAGTATATATATGCGTGCAGAAAAATTCGTCTGAAAATGAGGCTTTTCGTGACCTTGTGAACATCATATTAAACATTACTTAAAATCTCGAAAGAAGTGAAGAAAATGGTGAAACTTCACCAAGTGAAAAAGCAGCTCCAAACAACACACAAACACATCAAGTGAAAATACCTATAACAATTGTTACCACTTCAACTGTTGATATTAGAAAGAGCTCGAAAGCAACTTATGTGATCCACTAGACAGGAAATAGGAACACGATCTTCTAACGAGAAAGAATTGTGCTGTCAAGTGTCCTTGAAGATGAGAAGGTACCAAACAATGGGCGACAGCCATACAGAAAATGATACTCAATGGAGCAGCCTCAGCCGTTTCCCCGGCCTTTGCCAACTTAGGCAACTGTAGCATTTGCGATGCAAAGCTACTTTGTTGTTTTGAGCTACTTGCCGAGAAAACAAGAATCCCGTGCATACCCTCGGACCATCTGTGCTCGAAACTTTTCAGCTGCGTCAGTAGCTTAGCTGCCAAAAAATACAGGCGACACATTTATGCATTTGGTACCATTCTAGAGCAAGGAGTGTATCACCCGCACACTTTATGGGTTTAATATGTGTGGGATGTGAATGCACAGATCTCGGATTCTAAGAGATCAGATTGGTGTGGCAGCGGCATTAGGATCTTGGAGCTCTTTACTCGGAAGTTCAATGTGTTGCGTAACCAAGGGCAATAATATTGTCACTATATTTTTTCGGTCTCGACATTGGTAGTAACGACATTGATTGATAAAAACGTCTTCATTCGAATACCGGTTTTTCAGCGGAGACAACCTTCAAAAAAAGGGGGCAAAATGTTATATTTCTTTTGTGAATTCTTTGGGAAAAGCCACCGATGGAACTTTTATTCAGTAAACCCACCACCAGCGACAAGAAAGCAGTGAAGACTACCAGAAGCACGAATCCAAGCCCCATCTTCCCTCGTAACGGCGATAACCAATCACGGGTGGTGCTGGTAAGGCAGCCAACCAGCTCTACAAATGTGGCGTGAGGTGCACGCCACCTTTAAAAACGTAGAATTATTCTCTCTTTAGTGGTAAATGATGAACGCCGTGTACCAGCAATGTAGACTGACCGGCGATGTAATATGTGCACTCGCTCAAAGAGCTAACATAATATCTTGGAATTTTGGATTTAAGTACATCCCGTTAGAAAAATGTGATCATCTATAACGCTTTCACACTAAAATAAAGATAATTACAAGTGCTAAATAAACTCCATCTTTGCATTGTGTTTTCATACAGTAGCGTTCTTGTTAACAATTAGCTTCTACTCACCCTTCGCGATCCGAATGGTCCTCCACGCTGCAAATAAAAAGAAAATTATATCATTCATCTAACTTTTTTAGCAGTACCAAATGATTACCCTCGACCTGAACCAAACATGACAATTACCGTTGATGAAGTTGAACTATAAACCGAGCCGATAGCAGGCAGTTTATCGAATACATCATAGAAAATTTCACCGGCAACCATTTTGAAATTCTGTTCACAACAGACTGTTCAACTGTAAGTAGCTCTATCAAGTAAAAAGAATAAAGGATATTTTTGTTCAAACTTAGTAAAGAGTATATTAAAGAAACCAACACAAACCCATAAGCCTAGGTCAAAAAGAAAAATCACACCTACACGAAGGGAGGGAGACAAATATGAAACGACTGGTTATATAGATTGCTGAGTGCAGATATCTGTCAGGGTTTGCGAGATATTCAGAGCAGCTGTAATACGTAAATGCGGAAAATTGAGCGACACACAAGCAGGAGCTTGTCAAACAATATTTCCCATTCTTCTGCGCTGGGTAATAAAAATATTTTCTTGCCATGTTTTGTGTCATGCGGACAAGCATGTCACGCAGGACTGCATCTTCGCGGTGTTATAATTATGAGTGAAGGGTTTGTTAGTTGAAGGCTGACCAGTAAGCAGAAATCGTAAGAAGATTCATTATTGCAGTTTAACCATCAGTGGATGATTCATAAATTGGGCTACAACACTCAGAAAAAACACCATGAAAACGTCTCGAAGTCTTAAAACCAGAGGGGACTGGGGGGTGGTCCATTTCAAACGCAGCGTTACACAATAATCACAAATGTACACTGCTGTTTTTAGGTTGGCGGTGACCCGAGTATAACATAATCATTTGACTGTTTTGCATGCGTTGTAGAAAATTCGTGTGGAAAAAGCTCCTGAAGTTTGTATGTACGGAGTATTAAAAATTACTTCATAGGATCAAAGAGTAACTGAAAAAAATTCTCAAAATACAGCGACTGAAAAAGCAGCTCCAAACTACTACTAAGCCCATCAAAAGGAAGTACACGAAAAATTGTTACTAATATAGAGTTGATTAGTAAAAAGGGCTGAAAGCAACTAAAGTCAACCACCTGACTGGAAAGAGGAGCACAACCTCTAGTGAGAAGGCCTTACTCATGCCAATTGTCCTAGATGCTGAAATACTACTTAAATGGGCGACCACCATAAGAACAACGCGACTCCAATGAGCAGCCTTGGCCCTTTAATCCTGCCTTTGCAATCACAGGCTAACAAAGCATTTATCATGCTCAGCTACATTGTTGTGTAGAGCTACTTGTCTAGAAAACAATATTCACATACATAGCCTGGGACAATTTGTTTTTGAAATTTCTTAGCAGTGTCAGTAGTTTGGCTGCAAACAAGAACACAGAGCCACACTTCTGCATTTTGCCCTATTCTGTAGCAAGGCAGCAAACCTTATGCAGGTATCATGTGTGGAATTCGAATGCACAGATATCGGATTCTAAGAGATTCTAAGAGATATGACTGATAAGTCGGCAGCATTAAGATGTCGTTGCTCTTTACTAAAAATTTCACTGTGTTGAAGAACCCAGGGCACTAATATTGTGACAATATTATTTGGGTCTCCACATTGGTAGTAACGAGGTGAGCGATGGTAACGCCTTCACTCGACTCCCGCTTTGCAGGGCGGAGACAATCTTCAAACAAAAAAGAAGGAATAAATTTTATATTTTCTTTGGGAATTTCTCGGGAACTACCTTCGCTAGTAACTTTAATTAGTACACCTTCCACTGGCTACAAGAAAGCAGTGCGAGTCCCGGGAGAAGCACGAATCCAAGGCCCCTCTTTCCAGTGATACCAAGAGCCCATCACGGCTGGGGGTGGTAAGACAGCCAACCTGCGCTTCGACCATGGCGTGAGGTGCCCGCCAACTGTTGAAACGAAGTAATATTCACTTTTTAGTGGTAAGTGATGAACTCCGTAAACTCCGTAAAAGTCGATAACATTTTCCTCCAATCACTCCACGACGCCGCAGCCGAACCCCAAATCACCGTGCTGCTGTAAAGGATCGCCGACGATCACGTCACCCTGCCACCCCGCGCAAGCTTGATGATCACCGTCTACTGTAAAGGTGCTGCTTCTGACATCGACACTATCGTAGAGAGTGATCGAAGGTTGCTTCTCGACCGCGGTGTCTCCGTCGCAAGAGGCATTGCGCACTTTAAGCAACGCCAATCTCACGTTTTGGTCACCAATTACACCGAGGAGTACCAGCTTTTAAACAAGGGCGCTGCAATTGCGTTCGTCGAAGAAACGCAACAAGCAAGTGACGTGATAGCAGTCGCCGACTTTGAACGCGCACCCGACGATACCTTCAAGCTTCCGCACCCCTTCGACGTGAATCCGGCGCTACCGCAAGAAGAAAGGAACAAGTTATTGGCTTTGCTGCTTCGCTACAGCGAGTGTTTTTCGTCGAACTCAAAGTTACGTCAAACACCTCTGGCGAAGCACCGGATAATAACCGAGGATATAGCCCGACCAACCCGACAGTCACCGTACATCGTCTCTTCACACGAACGCGAAGCCATCCGGACTCAAGTCGACAACATGCTCCAGGACGACATTATACAGCCATCGAAAAGTCCGTGGGCTGCGCCGGTCGTACTCGTGAAGAAAAAAGACGGCACACTGAGGTTCTGCGTTGACTACCGGCGATTGAACAAGATCATCAAAAAGTACGTGTACCCCTGCCACGAATCGACGACGCCCTCGACCACCTCCGCCATGCGAGGTACTTCTCATCGATGGATCTGAAGACAGGCTACTGGCAAATTGAAGTGGACCAGAGAGATCGAGAGAAGACTGCATTCATAACCCCGGACGGCCTATACGAGTTAAAGGTGATGCCGTTTGGGCTATGCACGGCACCAGCAACGTTCCAAAGAGTCATGGACACTGTGCTAGCTGGCCTGAAGTGGCACACCTGCCTCGTATACCTCGACGACGTTGTGGTATTCTCCCGGACTTTCGACGAACATCTCGACAGGTTGCAGTCTGTACTCGAGGCTATCCGTACGTCGGGGTTAACGCTGAAGCCTGAAAAGTGCCGCTTCGCGTACGAGGAACTGAAGTTTTTGGGCCATGTCGTCAACGCCGCGGGAGTCCTGCCTGACCCGGCGAAAACTTCAGCCATAACAAACCTTCCCAAGGCCGAAAGATACCGAGGGCGTGCGCAGATTTTTCGGACTGTGCGCATACTACCGGCGCTTCGTCGCAAACTTCGCACGCATTGCAGAGCCACTCACGCACCTGACAAAAGATAGCACCCCTTTCGCCTGGGAAAACGCACAACAAAAAGCATTCTGCGAGCTGAAACAACGCCTGCAAAACCCGCCCGTGCTCGCTCATTTCGACGAAAACGCCGAAACAGAAATGCACACGGACGCCAGCGATATAGGTTTGGGGGCCGTCCTCGTCTAAAAGCAAAGCGGGTGCGAAAAGGTAACCGCCTATGCAAGCCGTGGTCTGTCGAAGGAGGAGAAAAACTACTCTGCCTCCGAAAAGAGAGTGGCTGGCAATTATATGGGCGATTTCAAACTTTCGCCCCATACGTATATGGTAGACCATTCAAGGTTGTCACAGACCACCATGCGCTGTGTTGGCTCGCCAATTTGAAGAACCCCTCTGGCCGTCTTGGGCGGTGGAGTTTGCGCCTGCAAGAGTTCGACGTTACAATCGTCTACAAATCCGGCAGGAAACACTCCGACGCCGACTGCCTGTCCCGCGCCCCCTGTCGACCACCACCACAAGACTCCGATGAAGACAGCGCGTTCTTCGGGGTTGTTACGGAGAGCGACCTAGCCGCCCAGTAGCGTTCCGACCCCGACTTGCGCGTGATGATCGACTACCTCGAAGGACGAAACGTCGCCGTGCCTAGAGCATTCAAGCGGAACTTACCAGCATTCAGCCTCAAAAACTCCAGTCCTCGTGAAGAAGAATTTCAGCCCCGGAACAAGAACGAATTATCTACTTGTCATCCCCGCAGACCTTCGTGACGAATTTTGGAAGCTGTCCCACGACGACCCGCCTTCCGGACATCTCGCACAGCTCGCACTATTGCAAAAATTAAGGCGAAGTACTTCTGGCCCCGCCTTACATCTGACGTCACCCACTACGTTCGGAGTTGCCGTGACTGCCAGCGACGAAAAACACCGCCAGCCACAAGACCCGCCGGACTTCTGCAACCGATCACCGTCCCGTCGAGGCCCTTTCAACAGATTGGAATGGACCTTCTAGTCCCGTTCCCGACGTCAGGATCGGAGAACAAGTGGATTGTCGTAGCGACAGACTACATGACGCGCTACGCAGAGACCGCCGCTCTTCCGCGGGGGACTGCACAAGAAGTTGCCAAGTTCTTTATAACCAAGTTGTGCTGCGACATGGAGCCCCTGAAGTCCTAATCACGGAACGCGGAACGGCCTTTACCGCGGAGCTGATGCAAGGAATCTTACACTACAGCAACACGGATCTCTTCCGATTGACGGCGTTCACCCCCAAACGAACGGACTAACGGAACGTCTGAACAAGACGATTGCGATATGCTGTCCATGTACGTCGACGTTGAACATAAGACTTGGGACGAAGTCCTCCCGTATGTCACGTTTGCGTACAATACAGCGACGCAAGAAACTGCGCAGATCACACCGTTCGAGCTTGTCTACGGAAGACGGCCGACTACGACGCTCGACGCCATGCTTCCGCATGTACACGACGACGACCTCAACGCCGACGTCCAAGGATACCTTCAACGTGCGGAGGAGGCCCGCCAGCTCGCTCGAGTTCGTATAACGGACCAGCAGCTGGTGGATGCCGGCCGCTACAACCTCCGACGCCGAGACGCCGAGTACCAACCAGGGGATCGTGTGTGGGTTTGAACTCCCATTCGACGACGCGGACTCAGCGAGAAGCTTCTGCGACGGTATTTCGGACCCTACCAGATTCTACGACGTGTTGGCCAATTAACCTGCGAAGTGATCCCTAGTGGTGATTCCGGCACATCACGACGACGCACGCGACCCGAAGTCGTCCACGTGGTTCGCCTGAAACCGTACTTCGCAAGATGACGAACTTTTTTTGTTGTTGTTTTGTTGTTGCAGTTTGTTCAGACTGTCGTTTTATTTTAGCATCAGGTCGATGCACTCTTAGAGGGGGGTAATGCCGCGAACCATGTACGGGTTTGTTTATTTATTGTTTGTTTTTAATGCCCGGCCGCGCCCGGCTCTGTTATCTGTGTCCCATGCGAGGCGCGTGTTCCATTCTTTATTTTTATGCCGCACGGGCTATCGCATTCAGATAAGCAGAGTGTTTCGCCCTAACGCCGCCAGCCCAGAATAATCTTCTGTGATCTACAAAGTTCTGGATGTGAATTGACGGTTCCAGAAACTCTCGCGCCGAAAGATAAAAGCCTGCACAGCACACGCCGCGGCATTCGATTCTGCGACGCTCGCCGACGCACGTACGTCCCTTTTATGACCGCTGCTTCGCCGCCACTGTATTCTTTTGAGTTGTTAGGGGATCACAAGTTCGCTCCAATAAACTTGTTTCTTTTCCAAAGAACTGCGTCGTCCTTGGCTTCGTGGACAATACGGACTGTCCGCTAGAGCCAGAATGGACGTACGGCGGCACGGCCGACGGACGTCCGGTGGTTGCTTGGGACTGACAAAGTGGAAATATACCCTGAGCCGATGGCAGGCAGTTTATCAAATACATCATAGAAAATTTCGCCGGCAAACATTTTAAAGTTCTGCTCACAATAGACTGTTCAACGGTATATTGCTGTATCAAGTAAAAAGAATGAAAGATATTTTTGATCAAACTTAGTAAAGAATACATTGAGAAAATAACACAAACCCATAAGCCTACGTCAAAAGGAATACCCGAATCTACACGAAGCAAGGGAGACGAATATGAAACGACTGGTTATATCAATTGCTGAGAGCAGATATCTATCAGGGTTTGCAAGATATTCTGAGGCGCTGGCATGGTAGAGAGAAAAATTTAACTTCACACAAGCAGGGGCTTGCAAAAACAATATTTATCATTCTGATGCACTGGGTAATAAAAATTTTCTTGCCATTTTTTGTGTCATGCGGACAAGCATGTCACGCAGGACTGCAACTTCGCGGGGTTAATAATCATGAATGAAGCGTTGGTTAGTTGAAGGCTGACCAGTAAGCAAGAATCGTTAGAACATGCATTAACTGCAGATTACCAATCGGTGGATGATTCTGAAATGGTACTACAGCCATCAGAAAAACCACCATGCAACCCTCTCAAATTCGTAGAACTGGACGGGGCTGCAGCTTGGTCCTTTCCAAACCCAAAATGACACAGTGATCAATTCTCAGGTGTGCTCACGCGAATTTAACATCTTAAATTTTTCTATATTTATGCGTGCAAGAAAATTCATCTGAAAAAGAGGCTTCTCAAGACCTTGTGAACATCATACTTAAACATTACTTAAAATCTCGAAAGAAGTGAAGAAAACGGTGAAAGTTCACCGACTGAAAAAGCAGCTCCAAACAACACGCAAGCACATCAAGTGGAAATACCTATGACAATTGTTAGCAATGTAATGTTGATAATAGAAAGAGCTCAAAAGCAACTTATGTGATCCACCAGACAGGAAATAGGAACACGATCTCTAACGAGAAAGAATTAGTCCTGTCAAGTGTCCTGGGTCATGAGATGGTACCAAACAATGGGCGACAGCCATACGGAGAACGCGACTCAATCGAGCAGCCTCGGCCATTTTCCCGGCCTTTGCCAACTAGGCAACTGTAGCATTTGCCAAGCACAGCTACTTCGTTGTCTTGACCTACTAGCTGAGAAAACAATCCTCGTGCATACCTTGGGACCATCTGTGTTCGAAATTTCGAGCTGCGTCAGTAGCTTTGCAGCAAAAAATACCGTGACACATTTCTGCATTTTGTACCAATCTTCAGCAAGGAGTGTTTCCCCTGCACACTTTATTCATGTAATATGTGGGGCATGTGAATGCACAGATCTCGCATTTAGTAAATCAGATTGGTGTGGCAGTGGCATTAAGATCTTGGAGCTGTTTACTCGAATTTTAATGTTTTCTAGAGCCCAGGGCACTAATATTGTGAAAATATTATTTGGGTCTCCTCATTGGTAGTAACGACATGAGTGATAAAAACGTCTTTATTCGACTACCGGTTTCCACAGCGGAGAGAATCTTCACAAAAAGGGGCAAAATGTTATATTTCTTTTGTGAATTGTTTCGGGCAAAGCCACCGCTGGAAAGTTTTTTCAGTAAACCTACCACTAGCGACAAGGAAGCAGTGAGGGACTACCAGAAGCACGAATCCAAGCCCCATCTTCCCTCGTAACGGCGATAGCCGATCATGGGTGGTGCTGGTAAGGCAGCCAACCTGCTATAGGAATTAGCGGGAGCTGCACGCCAACTGTAGAAACGTAGTATTATTCCCTCTTTAGTGGTAAATGATGAACGAGGTGTACGAGCAATGTAAACTAACCGACGATGGAATATGTGCACTCGCTCAAAGAGCTAACACTATATCTTTGACTGTTCGAATCTAAGTACACCCCGTTAGAAACCTCTGATCACCTATAACGCTTTCACACTAAAAAAGACAATTACCAGTGCTAAATACACTCGATCTTTGCATTGTGTTTTCATGCAGCAGCGTTCTATTGCACAATTAGCTGCTACTCAAGCCGGCTTCCTTGTCCCTTTGGAGGGCGTAAAAAAAGGCAATTATAATATTCATGAAAATTTTTTACAAGTTTCAAATCATTATCCTCGAGCGGCAATACAGATGAGAATTCCCGTTGACGAAGTGGCACTATAAACCGGGCCAATGGCTGGCAGTTTATTGAATACATCATATAAAATTTGGCCAACAAAGTTATTGAAGTCCGCCTGAGAGCAGTGTGTGCAACAGTAAATTGCTGTATCAACTAAAAACAAATAAATGATATCTTTGTTCTAACTTGAGTAAGTAACATTTAGAGGAATTCAACAAAAACACACAAATCTAGGCCGAAAGGATTAACCCTACCACATCAAGAGAGACCGAATTCCAGGCATCCCATGGGTAGAAATGGAAAGGGGCATTTCGATGATCACTTTTTGTATAACCTGCGGCGTTTCGTTGCATTTTATTGAGATGGATAACACCAAAATGGAAACAAAAAAGAGTCAAAGGGTAGGCAGGTCACACGGCCACTACTTTTTACGTGTACAGTAAAATTCAGTTACTTTAGCCCTAGTTGATTTGGAATTCCGCTTGATTCCGACGTGGCGTCTGAACAGCAGCGCAACCCACCACGGCCGCCCTTAAGCTAATTTGGAGTCAGAGTAGAATTAAATGCCGCAACTAAAGGACTTCGAGAGTGGAACGGGATGCTAACGACTTTGCTTACATCTCGGAGGCAGAAGAAATGCATGAAAAGGGTTCAGAACTGAGTAAGAGGAAAACTGCCTATCTGTGGCCATTACTTTAGCCGACAATGCAGGCGACCACAGATTTGTCTTCTTGTCTTTCTTTCGCGTCGAACAATGTTCTTTCATTATTTACATCACGTTCGTATAGCGTCACACGCGTGACGCGTGCAAGTTGCACTGTGATGGCTTCACCCACACCTGCCGAGAGGGCAAAGTACGAGTCAAATCTGAGAACTAAAGACGGAACCATTGAGGGCACTGCAAGCAGGAGCATCGCGAAAAGAAGGAATGGAAACGCTGAACGTCAATATGAACACGCTGAGTACACACATAAAGAAGCGCGACCAGAATATGCACGCATAACAGCGACTTGTATGCCAACAACAGGAAAAGGCTTCCAACGGCAGCTGCACGCCCAAACTAGAAGAAACGATGTGGCGCTTGATAGCGGATTCGTGTATGTTGCTGGTATTTTGGGTAGTCCTGTGGCTTCCCTACTTTTTTCCCACGCACAATTGAAACATTGTATAAATGTTTTAGGCTTTTATTTCTGTCCTTCGCGAATGGTTTTCTGTTCGGAGTATTGGTATTTCTGGGTAAAAGGACTGTCATGGGAGGCCGCTTCTGCTCACCTGACCGTTCTGTGCTTTGGCTTGATACTCACCTTGAACAAATGGCTGGCTGAGTAAGTAAGTCTGTCTTCTGTGTGTGTTGCTGCGGCAGTTGAGTGTTGTCCGTAAAAGAGTTGATCCAGGCCCTGTCCAGGGTTGTCGCTCCGGTCATTGCAATGACCAGCTAGTGGGTGCGGCCTCATGACGTCGTTCGTTACCATCTTCTCCAGAGGTACCGCTCGCTCCCATTGCGGAAGATGTATTCTTCTTTGCCCTTGCCAACTGTTGCGGGGACCCCGGTTCTTGCACGCTACCTTGGTCCGAATTTCACATGTCGCTTTCCACGGGTTTTTCTGTTCTGAAGAATTTATCCTTGCATTCTCTACTGAATGTCTTGTGTGGTCCTCTGCACACTAGCACATGGAGTACACGAATGTTATGGCATGGCGTTAGGTTGTCTGCAATCTTCGAAGGCCAAGTCCTTGGGTTTAAGGCATACGTCCTTTATGTGTCCCACCTCTCCGCAACTGAAAGATGTGGCCCTCGTTTTCTGGTGTCCAAAACACCGCTTCCCCAACCATGCATAGCACACCTGTAGGGAACTCGTTCGCTATAAGAGGTTGTGGCAGCCGAACTGGACTTATCCCGTCGTCAAGCGCCCAGAATCTTGTATCGTGGTGCTACAAGGTCATGCCCAATTTTCGCTTCGTTCGCTCCGTCGTGCATCCCGTGAATGACTCCTCAGAATGCTTCCTAATTCCTGCTTCTCTGGATACGTGTTGACTTGGTGTCCTATTCTCGACAGATCCTCCGAGTCACCGAGCCTGTTTGTGCAGATCAGGGCCATATGTTCGCTGTCATGCCCTCGGATGAGCGGGCCTACTTGTAAGGGAGTTAGGCAGGCTGCCTCAAAGCGGCGAGTCACCTTCCCCTCCAGTTAATGCAGTTCCACACATCGCGATTGGACACTACGGTATTACAACGGCTTTAGGCTACGGAGATGTCTTCTCAGAGGTTTTCCACCTACATCGGTCAATTGCAGTGTACCGGCTTTTTTCACGGGTTGCCGTAGTCGCTCTCGACGTTTGTAGAGCCCAAGATTCCAGTCTTGGGTGCCTTCACCGTTGTCCATGATGTCACTGGCAATATGCCCATTCGTCAATGTTGGCGGTGTGCTGTGTCTCACCTTTAGTAAGAAACATCCATGGCCACAGGGAAAATGCCTCGTTCGTAGAACCCTTCAACCATTTCGTCGCGGTTAAGTGCGCGTACAATTTTCTTATTCAGTAGCAATCTCTGAACCCTTTTTGTCTCCGTCGTCGTACGACGTCACAGTTACGGAGGACAAATCTTGTTCTAGCACGTCCTAACCTTGGTAGACCCCCCCCCCCCCTTGACAGATACCCCCTCCTCCCGCCATGACAGATTCATCCCCCGACTCTGCCATTGCTCAGAAATGCGCGAATCAAGTCGGCCAGGTACTCCTTCTTCGTCTAATTCATACTCTTGTTAGTCTTCCCAAGACAGCGTTGTGGTCGGTATGGTAAGCCACGAGAGTCATGCTAATTATTGGTGAAACTGAAATATAGGCGATTTGGTGAAACAAGTCTTACAAAAAAACAGCGCGTAAACTGCCGTGACAAAAGAATAGACATTACGCAAGCGCTCCCTCTCAACTAATAGTTTAATGGAAGAAAGAATAAATCATAGCGTTCACACCGACCGTTTGCGTGCTCTTTTTTCGTAAGAACTCATTTGCAAGCTATCCAATTCCAAGTTTGAAACAGCAAGTCCATGCACATTCTTCGTACGGCGAGAGGCAACGCAAGACTGCCACCCTCGACATTAACTACCGCCAAGACGTCATCGCCACCGACCGAGTCAAGCGCGCTCACGCTACCTCCCTCCGACCCACCCTGGGCTTCCCCACCTAAACAACCCCGCCCCAGATTTCCCAAGCTCAATCAACCAAAGCGGTGGGCTTGGCAGCTGTACCGCAACGCAGTGAGCTTACTTCTTCCTCCCAACAATGCAGGTGTTCCTCGTAGTCAGTCGTTAGCCTGCTGCTGCCTGTACTGGCAGTCGCTTCGTTGCACCCGTCGCCGAATTTCACCTTCGTGCCGAGCAATGGCCCAGCAGGCACTGGCCCGCCCTCCTCTGGCCGACGCTGCTGCGAGCACCATGGCTGGACTACTCTTCCCTCACTCCACAGCGGACAGCCCCACCGAAATCGACATCACCGCTAGAAGCACCTATAAATTGCGGACGGCCACCGGCGGCCCCTTGTGGGCTTGGCAGCTGTACCGCAACGCAGTGGGCTTACCCGTTCCTCCCAACAACGCAGGTTAGTAAGCATAGTAGCCTCTACGCGAAAAAATCAAGTAATTACTTTCTAGCGCAGCAGCCAAGCCCACAGTGCCTTGTCGCTATCATTGCAGAGTGTTTTCACGCTGGTCATTCTGTGCTACTGTTGTTATCGGGTGGCATTGAAACTAACCCTTGTGCTGATATGACAGAAGTCCTCACGCAACTTCAGGAAATTAGCGCTGGTCAAACCGACCTGATACCCGAGTTGAAGAACTAAGAAGCAGCTCCTAACAACTTACAAAACATTGTCAGATCTGGGCAAGCGCATGAGTGAACTATAACGTCACTACCAGAGCCTTTTGCCCTTGCGAGCTGACATCACCGCAATTCAAGCCGACACCACTATAACCACCCACTTAGTGTGAACAAGAAAATAGGCTGGATGACGCAGAAAACCGGTCCCACCGCAATAACCTTGTCTTTAGTAACCTCCCAGATCCTAACGCAAAAAAGGCAACAATGAAACATAACAACTTATTACAAACCACTGCCTTGACCGCCTGAAAATAAAAATAGACCCGAAAGAAAAAGATCGCCTCGGACGCCACAAAAAAGATCGCTGCCGTCCAATAATCGTCAGGTTCCTGTATTTCAAAACCAAATAAAACGCCCTTGTAAATTCCCGTAAATTGAAAAGAACTAACTTCAGCATTGGCGAAGATTTTTCCCTCTCCCTTCGTAAAGCCCGCCGTTAACTAGTTGCTTTCACCAAGCAAAAAAATTTTCGATAAATTTTAAAACTGTGCGCATGGACTCGAAACGCTACGTTTTTGACCCCACATCGCAATCACTAAAAGAAATTGTATAGCGATCATCGCGTTCAAAGAGTAAACCGCACCGCCACCGAATCCAATCGCGAGATGATCTTTCTTTTTCTGTTATCTTCACAAATATTCCCAGCCTCATGCCGAAGCTTCATCTGGTGGTCCTAATATTGTGGCGTCTTCCAACAGTAATATTTTGATACTTACAGAAACATGGCTTACCAATGAAGTATCAGACGCCGAAGTACTTTCCGATCTATCACGTTTTCAGTTGTTTCGCACCCACCGCAAACGCTTCCGCGAGGGCGGTGTGCTAATCGCTGTTGCCTCGGAAATGCCCTGTTGTATGGTCGATGTTAAGTCGGGAATTGAAATTCTATGGCTACTTTGCCGCGCCTCGCCTCCAACAGTGTTACGTGGAGTGTGTTATAGGTCCCCAAACACCAATCCATTTTTTTCACGCGACCTGAATAATATGCTGACCACACTCACGTGCATCCACCCTAACGCCAGATTTTAATTTTTGGTGACTATAATTTTCCTTAAATAATTGGCACGACCCCACACTCTCGCCGGCATACTATGTCGAAACGAAAGATTTTATAGAGACTTGCCTGAATTTCAACCTAACTCAACTAGTGTCAGAGCCCACGCGCATTGCAGGCGGTTGTTCAAAAAGCCTATATTTATACTAACCGACCATTCTGATTGCTTGTCCTCAATCTCATGCCTACCCGAAATTAGTGATCACCGAGTAATACACGCAGTTTTCCTTGCCCCATCATCGTCGAGAAAAAATCGAAAAAATGATTACCTTGTACGATAAGGGGAATTATGAAGCCATGAACACAACCCTAGAAAACTTTTTTGCGGTCTTTCAACCTGACTTTCATACTCGATCTGTGCGCGATAGCTGGGCGATCTTTAAACGTAAAGTGAACGACATAACCGACAAATTTATCCCCAAGGTATCACTTGCTGCCACGCCACAGAAACCCTGGTTCACGAACAAACTGAAGAAGCTAGCGAACAGGGAAAAGCAACATTTTTGGAACAGCGTAAACAAAAGAAACACCTGATGCTTAGGCAAAGTATAATACAGCTGAAAAACATTACACCACCGCGATTAGTAACGCGAAATACAAGTTTTTGAACTAAAACCTGCCAGGCATGCTAACCGACAACACAAGAAAATTCTGGCAAGTCGTTACCCTCACTCTGCTAACACAATCAACCTTACACACGAATCTGGTCAGGTGCTCACGGATAAGCAATGCGCGAATGCTTTTAACACCGTGTTTTCGTCTTTATTTACTAACGAATTTAGCGTACCTACTCCTCCCGCCATGGTACTGTTAACATCCGGTATGTGTCCGATTGATTTTTGCACAGGCGGTATTTCATCTGTCATCCAACATTTGAAACTGTCCTCGTCCGGTGGCGTCGATGAAATTAATTCAAAAGTACCAAAAAAACATTCATGACGCCATCGCCCCTTTTCTGTGTTTGATGTATGCGCAGTCGCTCTCCACTGGCATTTTTCCAGATGACTGGAAAATGGGCAAGGTCGTTCCCATCTACAAGTCAGGTGATAAAAACTGCCCGCTGAACTACCGGCCCATTTCTCTAACAAGCGTCCCCTGCAAATTCGTGGAGCATGTCCTCTAGTCTCACATTGTAAAGTTTATAGATTCTAACAACTTCTTTCACCCTAGCCAACATGGTTTTCGGAACGGATTCTCTTGCGAAACACCCGCCGCGGTGGCTTAGTGGCTAAGGCGTTACGCTGCTGAGCACGAGGTCCTGGGCTCGATTCCCGGCCGCGGCGACCGCTTTTCTCATGAAGGCAAAAAGCAAAAACGCCCGTGTGTACGAGATTTCGGCGCACGTTAAAGATCCCCAGGTGGTCAAAATTAATCCGGAGCCCTCCACTACGGCGCGCCTCATCGCCTGCGTTGCGTCGGCGCGTTAAACCCCACAATCAATTAATCAATCTTGCAAAACACAACTAACAATCTTTCTTCGCGACCTGCATGCTAACCTTTACCATAACTTACAAACTGACGCTGTCTTTCTAGATTACGCAAAGACATTCGACACAGTTCCCCACCAACGACCTATGCTTGAATTATTCCAGTTAATGTTAAACCCACATGTACTAAAGAGAATTGAAGCGTTTCTAACTAACCGTTCTCAATTCGTGCATGTCAATAAAAGATATTCGGAGTGTCTCAAAGTAACATGATTGATTGATTGATTGGTTGGTTAATAGATAGATAGATAGATTGATTAATTCATTCATTTATTGATTGATTGATTGATTCAAGCATTTATTTATTTAGTTATTTATTTATTTATTTATTTATTTATTTATTGATTGATTGATTGATTGATTGATGATGCTTGATTGATTGATGGCTTGATATGATTGATTGATTGATTGATTGATGATTGATTGATTGATTGATTGATCTTGATTGATTGATTGATTGATTGATTGATTGATTGATTGATTGATTGATTGATTTTAGGGTTTAACACACCGACGCAACGCAGGCGATGAGGCGCGCCGTAGTGGAGGGCTCCGGATTAATTTTGGCCACCTGGGGATCTTTAACGTGCGCCGAAATCTCGTACACACGGGCGTTTTTGCTTTTCGCCTCCGTCAGAAAAGCGGCCGCCGCGGCCAGGAATGGAACCCGCATCCTCGTGCTCAGCAGCGCAACGCCTTAGCCATCAAAGTA
Organism: Haemaphysalis longicornis; assembly: GCA_013339765.2. Classification (NCBI taxonomy): domain Eukaryota; kingdom Metazoa; phylum Arthropoda; class Arachnida; order Ixodida; family Ixodidae; genus Haemaphysalis; species Haemaphysalis longicornis. The sequence goes on from CM023458.1 coordinate 38,130,260, forward strand.
ACATCAGGCACACCTGACGGTTTCGGTTCTAGGCCCCCTTCTATTCTTAATATACACTAACGAATTACCCCTCAGCGTATCTTGCAAAATCCGCATGTTAGCGGATGACCTGCCTATCTATCAAACCGTAACTAACGCTCACGACCAAGTGGTCCTCCAGCAAGACCTTAACCACATTCAAGAATGGTGCGATAAATGGCTTCAATCTCTTAACCAGCATAAAAATAAACTTGTTTCCTTTTACAGCCGTAAAAATCCCTTTCTTTTTTCATATCCCACCGCGAAAGTCACTGTGCAGTCCAATCATCCAACATATATCTAGGCGTCCCATTGTCTTGCGATCTTACTTGGAATGCGCATATTACTAACGTCATTTCATCCGCAAACAAAACACTTGGCTTCCTAAAACGTCACCTATGCCATGCGCCCCCCGCACATAGAGTTGCTCGCTTACCAGTCCCTCATCAGATTAAAACTTTAATATGCCTCCGCCATATGCAACCCGCCCCAAACATATCTCATAAATGATCGTGAATCTTTTCAAAATCCAGCCGCCCGATTTATTGATTCCCTGCACTCGTACAACATTAGCGTTTCATCTTTGAAAGGACAATCTGGTTTATCACCACTCTCTGTCCGCCGCCGTATCGCCACCCTTTACCTCTTTAACAAACTTTTTCCTTCTTCACTAACATCCTGCCCCCGATATAGATTTCCAACCGCGCCGGCCATCCACTTCAAGGGTCCCCGTATCGTACCAGAACTGTCACCTTTCCGCTTCTTTTTTCCCGCGCAGCCAAAGATTTGAACGACCTTCCCTGCTCCATTGTTTCAACCACCTGCCCATCAAACTTCATAGCAAATGTCAGTAGTCACGTGTGTTCATAATGCGTTCAAACGTGTTTTTTTTTTTGTATATCCACCCCTTATGTAATACCCCCCAGTGGGGTCCTTAAGGAAATAAAACTGAAATGAAATGAAAACGTCAAACACTACGGCCTCCTGCTCTGCGGAGGGAGCCTTGTACCGACCGCACCGCCACAGGTTCACCGCGCCAAATACGATTACAACGAAGGCGGTAGCTTCTAACGCGCCGCAAGCCTACGCGCCAGACTGGCCGACGCCAAGCGCTGCTAACGAGACGCACGCTCACATGCACTCAGTATTTTTTCTAAAGCCGCTGCGCGTAGGTTGTAGGTCGTACGGGGCGGCGCCTTGTGCAGGGAAGTTTTCTTCTTGGTATTTCTATTGCTAACTCCACGGACCAAGCTGAAGCTTGAACATCTCTGCTGTTGGAAGAACGGATAGCCTGGCTGATGACGTCCAGCGAGCTAAAGTGAAGAAGCGGGCGATGCAGCTGTGCAGCGACACGGGGCTTGGAAAACTGGCTGCGTCTGTCAACAAAATCAATGCCCTGAGCTTGACGGTCTTCTTCTCCACGAAGACGCACAAGGAGGGATGCCCGTTTAGGGTCATTGCCAGTGAAAGAGGCACATGGCTGCACTTGCTAGGTCTCTTCCTTCAGCGGTCCCTGTCAGTTTTGACCGTAGACGACCCGTTCCTCGTCAGAAGCCCGCGTGAAGTTGACTTGTTCCTGAGCACCCTTGGCAATAAAAGCGCTGGAGCCTTCCCGGTGGACGTCAAGGACCTCTATTACTCATTACCTCAGGGCCCCATCTGCGAATCAGTGAGCGACACCATCGACAAATACGGTGCAGCCTTTTTTCAGAATTCATGCGTCACCAAGTCTCCGCCTTCCTTAAACTGTTCCAGTTCTACTTACGGTCCGCATTCGTTGAGTATGCAGGTGGCTTATACATCCAGAAGAAAGGCGTCTGCATTGTGATCGTGCTTGGCTACTGTTTTAAGTGATTTGATCGTTGCCAGCGTGGACAGGCAGTTGCAGAGTGCCCTTTCTGACCATGGCGTCGTCAAGATTTTTCGATTCGTTAACGACTTCTTAGTGGTGTTCCAGGTCGACAACAACAAGCCGATCATCGAAGGGGCTGAGAAAATTTTCGAAACGTTTGAGTCGGCCTTTGATGCTTTCGCCTTTACCATGGAATTACCCTCCCACCCTCCAATGGCGAGATAAGGTCCCTGGACCTTATGTTATTTTTAAGCAAGGACCACACCTGCTTGGAATATGCGCCTAGGTCCCAAAAGGGCCTCTTACCCTACAGTTCAGCGCACAGCAAGCTTGTCAAGAGGGGATTGCCATGGGTGTTCTTAGGAGTGCTCCATCAGGTCCTGTCCCCATCGAGTGCAACATAGTTTTGAAGCCCAGGTCCACCGCCTGAAGTCTGCTGCCTACCCGAGCGACCTCATGTGCACTTTGGCGTCAAGGTTGATTCGTGAACTTTCCTCAAGACCTCCTGAAAAGTTCCCTCAGCAAGAGAGACAAAAAACAGCGGTCATTCCCTACGTTCATGGTGTTAGCCACGCCCTAAAGAAGATTGTCAGTAAGGAGGGTGTACGGCTGGTATTCTCCGCACCTAACAAACTCAGCCGTTTCTGCAAGCGCGTCAACGCTGAAGCTATGAAGGTGACCGCGTGCGTAAAAAAGCACAGGACTCGCTATGTCGACTGTGTTGTAGAAGTCGTGTACGAAATCCCATTGTCGCCGTGTGGCCGTACGCACATCGGGCAGACAGGCCGATGCCTAAATGATCGCCTGAGAGAGAATGCGTGCAATGTAAGGTCATCCACAAGTAGCACCTTGGCAGCACATTGCGCTTCCTGCGGCTGCACTCCACTCTTCCATGGACTGCGCGATCCTCGCACGGTATCGTGGACAGAGGGAGCGGGAAATACTTGAAGCCTTTGAAATCAAAAAGAAAGAAACCGCCTCTGTGAGCAAGCCGTCCGTTGCACTTCTGGAGAAAGAAATAGTCTAGAGAGAGAGAGAGCGATCTTTAATGAAGTCTGGCGATGTTAGCTGGGCTAAAATGCCTAACTTGCTACGCCAGTTGATGACGGGATGGAGATGATGGCGATGATGTTCAAGAAGTTGATGCGTACAGATACGGCGAGTTATTTACAGCGACTGGTCTAGACCTGTGTGTTGCAGGTACTCTATCAGAGCTTTGGTAGCCCTTAAAGCACGTTTGGGACAAGCCCATGGTCCTAAAACGTCCTTTAGCTGCATGTCCACGGAAAGCGGCAGTCCCAAAGTCACTGCGAGGGATACTCTTTGAGCACTGAATCGAGCACATTCACAGAGCAGGTGCTGCAGGGTTTCTCGCACATCACAGTGTGGGCAGAGTGGCGACGTAACCTGTTTTATCTTGAAGAGGAAGTTGCGCGTGTATGCGACATTCAACCGCATGCGATGTAGAATTGCTTGTACCCGCTTGGGGAGTCCTGGTGGCATTTTAAATTTGAAGTTGGGATCTATGAAATATAACGGCGCGTAATGACGTGATACGTCATCCCAGGCTGCACGCTGCATATTCCATGCCACGCTGGATGCAAGTATAGATGCATCTTTCCTGGAGAATGGTATAGCTATTGCCGATCCATTATGCTTATGCGCAATGGATGCAGCAATGTCCGCCTTCACATTGCCAGTTATCCCACAATTAGCTGGAATCCACTGAAGTACAATGTGATGGTGCGCTTGGAGAGCTTGGAGATTTAAAGCGTGTATGTCACACACAAGCTGGTCTTTTGGAAAAGATGCTAGACATTGAAGGACAGCCCTTGAGTCTGTGAATATGGCCCACTCTCGAGCGGGTTGCTTGACGATATGAGCGAAAGCCACCCTCAGAGCTGCAAGTTCGGTAGCCGTAGTTGACGTTCTGTGGCTGAGCATGACACTGATGGTAGTACGGGATGACGGTATCCACACCCCGATAGTGGATGATGTTGACGACACCGACCCATCAGTGTACACATGAGAAATAGTCTACTTGTCATGAGCATCTTACGACGAAAAATCCACGAGGTCGATTACGTTTGTGTCAAGGGCTACCATATTTCATTGCGATGTCTGTTTTCGGTCTTTTTTTTCATTTTTTCGTTGTTCTATCTTATCGTGTATATATATATATATATATATATATATATATATATATATATATATATATATATATATATATATATATATATATATATATATATATATATATTATAGCGAATCAGAAAATGGGAAATGAGGGGCTCCGTGAAATAAGACAGAAAATATGGGTTGGCAGTCAAGAAAACCTCGGAAATCAAAAGGGGGGTTGTGGTGGGTCACAGAAAGAGATGAAGAATTTTTGAGTCGAAAATAAAGTCGTGAAAAAATGCCCGCCGGGTGGGATCCGAACCCACGACCTCCAGGATACTGGTCTGGTGCGATAACCACAACGCTACCGGCGTGGCTGTTTCCCCAGCACTTTCTCGGGTATTTATGTTAAAGTATTTTTGTTTCCTGCACTTGGGGGTGGTAGCCAGCGCCACTCGGACTTCTCGGGGTAAAGGGGACCTTCTTTTTAACCCCCGGGCCGTGACTCGAGCATCCACGACATGTCGAGAGTGGTCGACCAGCTTTGAACCCTCTTAAGCTCCCTTTGGCACCAAGACTGCCAGAACAGAGGCCCTCGCTAAGCATGTAGCGAATCAGAAAATGGGAAATGAGGGGCTCCGTGAAATAAGACAGAAAATACGGGTTGGCACCAGACCGGTATTCTGGAGGTCGTGGGTTCGGATCCCACCCGGCGGGCATTTTTTCACCACTCTCTTTTCGACTCAAAAAATTCTTCATCTCTTTCTATGACCCACCACAACCTCCCCTTTGCTTTCCGAGGTTTTCTTGACTGCCAACCCTCGTTGTTCTTTCAGCGGCTGTGCTTTTGTCTTCCCTTTTTTCGTCCTGTCGTTCGCGCTGTTTTTCTTAGTGTAACAATGTACCAACTGGCCCGTCAGCAAGCCACATGCCGTTCGAAAAGTTCAACACGAATGCTTATGCGGTCACTACATAAGAAGTGCGCACGCGTCTTGTTTTCTTCTTCATGCTTATAGGAGTTTTTTAGCTTGTAAAATCTTCGAATGGCGCCCAAATTAGAAGCAAATAATGGTTCTGGTTCCACAGAGTCATCCGAACACCACAAGGGCAACATCACCGGAAATGAACTACCAATCCCATCAAGAGGCAGGAGCTGCCGCCGAGATAAGGACTCCTTGAGTTCACGAATTTTAACTCTGCTATCTCAGGTTCCTAGGTAATTAGTGCGTGGAGAAGAAGCCGATAACAGATATTGAAATAGAAATGCACGAACTCCCAAACAGTGCCAACAGATGTAAAAGACCATGACTTACCCTGAGCTGCCAAATTTCATCATCAGGCACCTGAAAGCAAAGCAATTTGTATTAATATTAACACATCACCCCAAATCAGACACTGCATGCCGGTGTGCACAAAACAAGAAAAACGGTTGTTCCATCGTTACTACGGGAGTCCAAGCTACACCAAAAAATTTATTGATTGATTGATTGTAGGGTTTAATGCGCCGACGCAACGCAGGCGATGAGGCGCGCCGTAGTGGAGGGCTCTGGATTAATTTTGACCACCTGGGGATCTTTAACGTGCGCCGAAATCTCGCACACACGGGCGTTTTTGCTTTTCGCCTCCACCAGAAAAGCGGCCGCCGCGGCCGGGAATCGAACCCGCGACCTCGTGCTCAGCAGCGCAACGCCTTACCCACTGAGCCACCGCGGCGGGACCAAAAAAAAAATTCCTAAGGAAGCTTTCTAGCGCAGAGAAATTCGGCAAGGCACCTTCGACAGTATGCATTAGGAGTGGTCTTTTTATGCTGTTTAGTTGTCGAGGCAGTAATAATAAAATTGTTTAAATTTTCCTTTGTACACAGGGTTGGTAGATCGAAAATTGTAGGCGTGGTGAAGAACGCCTGCCCCTAAGGTTTTTTTGTTTTTTTTTTTTTCATATAAAGCTTCGCCTTCCGGTTACATTCAAAGGTATCACCCAGACGGCGAGTCGTGATTCCACGACGTCTACCCACGCCTCAATAAAAAAACAAATCCTAAGTTTACTCGCCGATACAACCGATAAACTATAGAGAAACATGTCATTTCAAGATTACAATTGCCTGAGTGTCGTTCAACGCATCTATGCAGAGATTTCAGCTTTATTGCAATCAGAAAGCATTCACCGTCGGGGTCCCTAGATATCCGGCTTGAAAGTACGCCCGTGCAATAAAGATATCAGGTACGTATTGTGCAGGAAAGCAAAATAACCAATAATTACGTGTATGCGAAAAAGGTGCAACAATTTGATCGCTACAAAATTTAGGAGCGCTCACGAAAAAGAGTGGCTATTACACAGGCATGAAGTCAGTGTAACAGAGGAATCGGAGAACGGATTCTAGATAGTCTTTTAAATAGATATTACCGTTACCGCTGCGGCACCATCCTCAGCCTATTTAGGTCCCCTTCAGGACAAAGCCCTTTCCCGTCGACCGAAAACCGCTCCTGTCCTGCGCTCTGCGACATCATCCTTTTGCCTCCAAAGTTTCTTATTTCGTCTCTCCGACGAGTTATTGGTCTTCCCTTTCTTCCAGAGCCATCTCTGTGTACATTCTTATCCTTGTCGTGAACCGGTTGTCATTTTGTCATTTCGCTTGACCACGTGGCGAACCACAGTGTACTATTTTTGTTGGAACTATTATATCCTCTACTAAAGTTTCTTTCCTATACTTTAACGTATGTCCTATCTTCCCCCTTTCCATAACACGTTGAGCTGTCCCAAGTAAGCTTTCGAGTTGTTTAGTGCGGTGCCAAGTTACCAGTCTGTACATCATCATCGGCTGGACGCACTCGGGCATGTTATTCTTTCCAGGGGTAGAGGTAGCTTACGCTTCTTTAAGAGTGTTGCCGAGTGCACCCCCGCCCATACAGAATTTCTTTCTCGTGGTTAAGATCACGACACACAGCCTCACCGAAGTAGCTGGAATCTTGTACTTATTCTAACGCTTCGTTAAATGCGCTGAACAAGCGGCTTTCGGCACGTTTCATCACCATTACTTTAAATTTATCCGTGTTTATTTTTCGCACCACGTTTCTGCTTTCTCAATTTATTTCTCTACGCATATTTGTCGGGTGTTCTGCAGACTCTCTTAGCAACACTATTTGGTCTGCAAACATCGAGTGACTCAATTAGACTCCTTCCATTCGTAATACTGTGTTTTTTTTTTCAGTCAAGCTTCATGAATACCCCCGTCATACATAATGTATACACTTTTTTTCGAGATGGTGTAACCCTGCAGCGCCCACTTTCGAATCGGCGATTTGTCCTTTGCCTATTCAGGACTGTAATTTCCATAAAGCGTCTATAAATGTCGTCTAACAGACCAATTGAGGTGTCCACTATTCCCCTACCCTTCCGAGTTAACTGCACTGCAGCGGTGTTTAATAAATCACACTCTTTTTTGTAGCCTATAACTGCCATGTAAATGGGTTTATTACACGTTGAAGATTTTTCTATCATATTAATTACAATATCGGTGTAATTCATTATTGAGTATCCTTTCCTAAACCCCGCTTTACCCAAAGGTAGATGTAAATATATGGTGTTACTCATTCGGTTAATTCATACTATTGTAAACAGCTTGTGTTCAGGTCTCTGCAGAGGCATTGACCCCGTTGTTCTTAATGTCTTTGGTGTCCTTTCTTGTGGCTCAGAATACTTTTTGGCACTATTTCACGATATGGGCACTTTCAGAGTCATTAAATATTCTGAAAAATGGTGCACAAAATTCTAACGTTAAAATACCGGCTCCCTCCTTTAAAAGACCTTTGGTTGGGCTATCTTTACTTGCAGTGTTTCCTTTTTTGATGCCCTTGAGAGTCTTTTACACTTCGTTTTTGGTTATTAGACGGACTTCGCGAGCTAAGCGTGTACGCTAAGTAGTTTCCTCTAGTCCAAGGTTGCTGGTGCATAGCGAGGTGTTAAGTCGTGTCGTTACTTTTGTAATCTTGTTATGTTATGTGTAATGTTACGCTGCTAACTTCTAAGTACGCAGAGTTTCTATCTGTTGGCAGCTAGCCTCTTTTTACTTCCTGTCAGCTTCATTTTATTTTCAGCGCTCCTTCCATCATAGCCTTGTGGGCACGATTGTTGTTCGTTTTACTTCTGTTAATCGATTTCAACAGCTCAACCAATTCAGCCTGATCCCCGATAATCCACAGTTTCATGTTCTTACGCTTCGCAATTATGTTCTTCGTTTTCTGAGTCAGTATTTCAGTTTGATTTCAACGAGCTACTTCTCCCGAAGCTGCGACCGATTCTGTGCGCCGTTGTTAGTTTGGCGTTCACCCCGTCGATACTATTAAGTCCTGCATCTTGACTTTGTCTGACTCCATGCTGGTTTTTTTTTTTTTTTACTTTTCACAACTTTTTTTTTTCTTACCACATAGTCAACGTTACATTGATCCCAGCCATCCTATGATCGCTGCTCCAAGTCTTGCATAGCACGACCATGTCCAGCTTAATCCCTGAGTTGTCACTTGAAAAGAAGCCAACTTTGATTTTGCTTTACCTTTGCAACAACTCAATTTTCATTTCATATACTTTCATTTCCAGAAAAATGTGTTCATTATTCTAAGGTTGTTTTTATCCGCGAATCCGACAAGCGCATCACGAGCGTATTTCCAGGTGGGACTCCGCTGCGGAATACGGTGAAAATGTAACGAACAAGTATCTTCAACGTTCATAACACTTGATCAATGTTTTCAGTTTTCTGCAGCGGGCACGGATCCGTTTCCCGAATAACACGCCACCGTGGCTTAACCCCTAAAGTGTGGTACTGGTGAGGCCACGTACGTGCATTCGATCGAAGAAATGCCAGTTGTTCTTCTGATGGAGGCCGAAAGAGGACACTGCATCAAAGCTTTATCGCTCTATAAACAGTCCAAGCGCTAAAAATTATCTGTAGCTGCCTACTAATGTGCGCTCATAGCATGGTTGTAGCTTAACAGGGTTAAACACCAAAAATTTGCACTGTGTTTTCCAGGTCACTAAATATCGCACTAAAGCTTCGTGTAGTACTAACTGAATGTCAGCATGGGCACAGAGACGAAACTTCCGCTCTGCTGGCCTACTTTCATGATGATGGTTGCATTTTAATGGCGCAAGGCCAACTGGGGCAAAGAGCGCCAAAAAAAATTGGTTAGCTACCACAGATTAAAGTCATACTAAAAGTGAATAGCACCAGAAGTAAAAGCAAATAAAGACAATGAGGATGGCTGTGTAGAGGTGATTATGCATGATACGATAGAGTTTGTTCTCTGTTTGTGTGTCCCATGTTTCCTGCCAAGATTTGCGCAAGGCTGTCCGTACCAGTGGCTTCAGGGCGAGGTAGGGAACACATGGTACATCTATGCTACTGCGGAGAGCAGCTACAGCGGCACTCTGGTCAGCAATTTCGTTCCCCAGGATGCCCACTGTGACCTGGAACCCAGCAAACATTATTTTCAGTTTCGAGTGATGAGCAAAGGTTAAATAAAGCTTTAATTAGATGCTGGAGGACAATGTTTTTGTAGGTCTGAAGCAATGTAAGGCTGTTCACCCACACTTAGAGAGGTCTGTAAAGATGATGGAGTGTTCTGTTCTAGTTTGTGTAATGTGTTGTTACTGCTAATAAGATACCATGCGCTTCGGCCGTAATAAATGCTGCTATTTCTGTGTACCGTCTTGTACTGGTAAAGTTTGGGCCGGTGTGCAGCGCATGCGACGGTTGAAGCAGACTTCGAAGCATCGGTGTAGAAAGTGGTGTGGGGGTATTTGTGTTGTAACTGAAGAAGTGCTGCAGTATAAGTTCTCTAGGCGCATTTTCGTTTGTTATATGTTTAAAAGAAATATCACACGAAATTGCTGACCTCTCCCAAGGCGAATGAGGTCAGCAATAGAACACTTCATGCTATCCTCAAATGAAATCCCTCGTTCTCAGCGAGGGCTCTCACTCGGATAGAGAAAGGAGCGGGTATCGATGGCCGTGCTGCGAACAACGGATCGGATGAGGTGTTGGTCTATGATAAAACTACATGAGTGGTTTTTACAGAAGTTGTCTTCATAGCATACAGCAATGAAGTATACGAACGCTGGTGTTCAAGCCCACCTATCACACTCTGCATACAGGCTTTCAATGGGACTCGTCCGAACGCTCCACATGCAAGACGGAGACCCAAGTGCAGCACTGGATCCAACATTTTCAGAGCCGTTTTACATGCGGACCCATAGACGACACTCCCGTAGTCCAACCGTGAGCCAATAAGGCTGGTAAATACGCGGAGGAGTATTTGTTTGTCCGCTCCGTAGGAGCAATGCGAAAGAACCTTCAGAATATTCATGGTTTTGAGGCTCTTATGTTTCAGGTGTTTTATATGAGGAATAAATGTCAGTTTTTCATCTAGCACCACGCCTAAAAATTTGTGTTCTTTTTTGAGAGGGATTGAGACACCTTTAAGCTTAATATTAGGATCAGCATGGATTCCCCGCCTCCTTGAAAATACAACACAGGTACACTTCTCTGGATTAAGCCTAAATCCATTCCTGTCTGCCCAGTCAGCGAGTTTGTTGACACCAAGCTGGACTTGCCTCTCGCAAACGGACAGATTACATGATTTGAAGGAGATTTGAACGTCGTCTACATATAGCGAGTAAGAAATGCTTGGTGGCAATCCTTTTCCCAGAGTGTTCATTTTTATAATAAACAGCGTGCAGCTCAAAACGCCCCCTTGAGGCACACCGTTTTCCTGGACGTGAACTCGGGAATATCTATTGCCCACTCTCACACGAAAAGTTCTCTCCGACATGTAGCTTGCAAGAATATTTAACATGTTGCCTGGACAAACCAAAAGACTTAAGGTCGCTAAGAATTCCATAGCGCCATGCAGTATCATACGCTTTTTTCAATATCGACAAATACTGTCCATACAATACTGTTTATGAATAAATGCATCTTTGATGTAGGATTCTAAGGCAACGAGTTGATCATGTGTAGATCGCCCTGCCCTGAAACCTGCCTGGCAGCTCTCGAGAAGTCCATTGTACTCCAGGAAGTACACAAGCCTTCGGTTAATCATCTTCTCGAAAAGCTTGCAAAGGCAGCTCGTCAGGGCAATGGGTCGATAGCTAGCGGGAAAGGAAGGATCCTTCCCCTCTTTCAGGAAAGCTACAACTATAGCCTCCCTCCAAGAGTTTGGAATGTGCCCCGAAAGCCAAATCTTGTATATAGGTGGAGGAGTGTTAGAAGAGTGTCTGAGTGTAGGTGCTGTATCATTGTATATGTGATTGTTGTCTGGGCCTGGAGCTGAGGGTTTACAGGTGCTCAGAGCGGCTCTCAGCTCATGAAGTGAAAAATTCCGAGTTATAAGAGGGGGGTTTGACTTATCATTATCAAGTAAAGACTTCTTTTCAGCAATAGTTTGTGTTTCATGAAAGTGCTAGTGTAGTGTGCTGAACTGACACGTGTTGGAAGTGTTGTGCGAGTGTGTTAGCCTGGTCTTCCAGTGTGTCCCCTGTTGTACTAACCAGGGGCAGGCTGTGTGTCTGTTGTCCTTTTAGGTTGCGTATTCGTGTCCAGACTTTGCGAGAGTCAGTGTAAGAGTTTATGGATGTTACGAATGAGCGCCAACTCTCTCGTTTTGCCTCACGGCGCACACGTTTTCCCATCGCCTTAGCCCTTTTGAACAATAAAAGGTTTCCCGACGTGGGGTACCGGCGCAGGATACCCCACGCCTTGTTCTGGGCCTCTCGCGCCCGCCTGCAGTCCTCATTCCACCACGGCCTCCTCTGGTTGCGCGGGGCACCAGAGGCGTGGGGAATAGACTTTTCGGCGGCGTCGAGGATGTGTGCCGTGAGGAGTTGGGCGGCTTCATGTACGTGTAGGTGTGTTATAGGTGTGTAGTGTAGTTTGGAGATTTCTGTAAATGTATTCCAGTTTGCTTTTGCTTCATTGAACCTATTATGGGAAGTTTGAACAGGTAGGGCCTTTGTAATGTATGTTAATGAAGTAGGGAAGTGGTCACTACCGTATGGATTCGTGTCCACGCCCCATTCAAGAGACGGAAGAAGTACTGCCGATCCTATAGCCAGGTCAAGGTGTGGTAGTAGGTGTTTGTGTCCTATATTATAATATGTTGGCTGTTTCTTGTTGAAAAGGCATGCTCCCGACGATGTTAAGAATTTCTCAATGAGGCGACCCCGCGCATCGGTGCGGGAAGAGCCCAAAGAGAATTATGTGCATTCAGGTCGCCTATCAAGATGTAAGGTTCAGGCAACTGATCTACCAGCCCTTCGAAATCCGAGCTCGAGAGCTGGAAGTCAGGCGGTATGTAAAGGGAGCACACTGTTATTAATCTATTAAATATTATTGAACGGATCGCAACAGCTCTCAAGGACAGTGTTTAAGGAGATGGTATTAGATGCAATGCATTTCGGGCAACAATAGCCACACCTCCGAGGAAGTGTGTGCATCCATCTCTGTCTTTTCTAAATACCATATAATTATTCAGGAAGTTTGCCTTTTTGCTGCTCAGATGAGTTTCCTGCAGGCACATTATACTTGGCTGCTTGGTGTGCAGTATCTGATATATATCGTCAAGATTTTTGATGAGGCCTCTACAGTTCCATTTGTATAATATTTTCCCTTCCATTATTTGCAAAGCGATGGAAATGTGTGAGAATGAGTGTTTACGTATTGTCTTTCGGGGATGTGACTCTTGTTTTTTGGGCTTATCGGATGGTTTTGGACGATGGTGCCCGTTCCTTCCGCTGCACTGCAGACAGATAGGGTCCAACGTCTATGTCTTCGTCCGACGTCCTCGGAGTGCCCAACGGATTGGGCTCCTTGGACGTGACACCCTTGTGGGTGCTCTTTTCTGCAACCGCCGCCACCGATGGCATCGGCACTGCCAGAAGTGCCACAGGCGGTGCGGCAGGGGCGGGAGCTGCTGCGCGGTCCCCCATCTCCACCTCCATATCCGTACCCTCACTTGAGCTTTGGACAGGTCGAGAGGAAATGGCGGAAGCAGCAGCGCCCCCAACTGACTCAGTTGCCACCACAGCGGCTGGTGACTGAACAAGCACTGTGGTGACGGGTTGGGCTGTCGGAGACAACCCAGTGGGGGGCTGGGGTGGGACCAGATCAGACTCACGAACTGGGTCGCACCGAGACCAGACGCCGCTCTGCCCCCCGGCGAGCTGCGTCGGCCGTACCTTGGAGAAGCAAAGCAGGTAAACCTTTTGCGTGCTTCCGGGTACGAGATGTTTTCGGTTACCTTCAAGTTAATGATGCGTTTCTCTAGTTGAACCTTTCACAGGTACGCGAGTACGCTGCATGGGGTCCTTCACAATTTGGGCATTTCATGCTACTGGCTTTACAATTGTCTGTAGGGTGGTCGTGATCAGAACATTTGGCACATGTCAGTTTCCCCGACACTTGTAAAGTGCCGTGCCCATAGCGCTGGCACTTGTAGCACCGACGCGGATTGGGAACATAGGGACGAACTTCACAACGGATGAAGCCGGCATTTACATATTGAGGGAGGTTGCAACGGTCGAAAGTAGAATTAGATGGTTTGTTTTTTATTTCCTGGTTGTCTCTACGGATGGTGATTCGTCTGACTGCAGTAACGCCTTGCTCACGCAGGCCCTCCAGCAAGTCGGAGTCTTTTTCGTCCTTTAGGTCAAACTGAGAGATTACACCTTGGCATGTGTTTAGACTGCGGTGAGGAGTTACCTTAATTTGCAAGTCACCGATCATGCTCTGTTCTAGGAGAATTTTAGACTGTTGTTTGATTCTGTATTTCAAGAAGGATTTCACCACTGGTTAGCTTTTTTTGCTTTGTAGTTCTTGCCCAGAATGTTTTCAAGAAACTTAGCAATGAGGAAGACTGACTTCGATGTAAGAGGTTCAGATTTTTCTGCAGATTCCATGATCAAAAACCGGGGAAAATTGTCAGGTCTGGAGAATTCTATGGTAGGTAGCGGTGGGAAATTCACTTCGGTGCGGCCCCTTTTCGGGGGCCGATCACGTTTGGGGGGGGGGGGGGGGTTTGAAAATGCCATATAGCATAGTATAAAAGCAGGGAGACGGGGGTTACTTTCTCTTTGACCTTACCCTGGTAGTCAAAGAGGTCCCGGAGCTCCCTGCCTGGTGAACAGACAGGGAGCCCATCCGCCGGAGCTTGACCTGGGCTCCGACGGCCACCGTTCGTGGTTTCTAACCCTCCATCTATAAACACATCGCCACGGTTGGATCCAGCTTATGTTTGGGGGCTCGGGGTCCGCGGTATCGCCAGTACCGTCACCAAGATTGCTCAAGGTGCCCCGTGCGGGGAAACAGAACGACGCCTACTTTCATCGTGCCACCTGTATTGCCGCTGATCGTATTCATTCAAAGTGCATTCACCGTGTCTAAATAGCTATCTCAGTTCCTCAAGCAAACCTGTGCTGAAGTAATTGTTTTGTCAGTTTTATTTCTTTCAGCGCCTTTATTTTTGTGTGCCACGCCGAAACTTCTCGGTGGTGCTCGCTTCGTAGCATTTCTTTTCTGAGCGACGATTAGCACCCATCAGGAGTTCGGTGATAAAATACCGCAACAGCCCGAAGCAAGAGGCAGAATGGGGCTTAAACCAATATGACACGTGCCTATCTCATGGACACCTCACCGCGCTTCGTTGCCTTGGACGGGTTGTCCTTTCCATTGTGACTTTGAGATAACAAAACTAGAAGTCAAGCGACTTTTGTTAGTCAAGAATAAAATTGAGCCAAGCAACGTCAAACACCAACCATACACCAAAGTTATAAAATGTGAACCGACTAACCGCATGGATGAAACCCTACGCCGCTGTCTCAGGCAACCGAGAACACGCTTCCTTTATCCAACCACAGAACAAAAATTTTAAAGCCCATATCCCTGCACTATAAGCTCCCCGATGTCCCCAGCTGAAAAAAAATTAATATACATAACGACCAACCCCAACACTTATGCCGGCGGAGCGACATAACTGATGTAAAAATATTTTCGCTCTGTCGGGAGCACAAAGATATCCAGACAACTGCATGAGTGGGTCAAGAGTTGGCAAAAGGCATGCTAGCCAGCTCATATTCTTATGGCCCGAGATCATAATAGCGAGAACATATCTTCTCGACGTGCTTTAACGCCGCACCATACGAGCATTACCAAGTGCATTGATTGTAGCACCGATATTTAAAAGCGCGGTTTCTCCAGACAGGGTAGACGCGACCAAGGAACTTCTGACAAAAGCTGTATGTCATTCTTTTAACTGGAACTTAGAAGTATGGTATTCTATGACTTCTATGTTTTAATAGTTGTTTTGGTACTTTTTTACGGCGAAGCAGTATATGTCTAACCCCTTCCCCCATTTTCATTCCGGTGAAGCTGATTTACTCGGTGCCGCTGCGGCACTCCTCCTCACCATCGTCGACCCCTCTTTCAGAACGATTATCACAACGGTTACTCCCCTCGCCACCACCTCTTCACAAGTTTGGCAATTGACTGATACGGTGGTAGCGCCCTTATAAGGCATTACCAAATCAGCTTGCCCGCTTTGAACGCTGACGTGAGCCCTTAATTCTTCAACACGAAAAGCTTTCCCGCAACATTTTCGCCCGTGTACTTCACGCCTAGACACGTGCACATCAGCGTTTGCTGGGTGCACTGGAAGGCGGTAGAAATTTGGGGGCGTGCATGCACAGCTGGGCTTCATGCTGCTACCGATGACATTCGCGTTGTGCTGTGGGGAAATTTACGCGTGGACGACTCGCGGCTCAATGCGACCTGTCAGCTGTCCTCAATGGTCCTGTGGTTTGGGATTGGGTTGGTCAGTTACACAGACAGTGAGATGCCTACAACAGGGGAAGGAAATGGACAGTCACATGTATGTACGCTAGAATAAAGCTGAAGTCCTTCCAGGTTTTAACTTTGTATGGAACAGACGCATGCCGCTCGCTCTCAAGAAGGACAGGGTGAATCTAAGGAGCGTCTGCCGGAACAGAAGCGCGAATAATAATAATGATAATAATAATAGTAATAATAATAATAATAATAATAATAATAATAATAATAATAATAATAATGAGAGATGTCGGCCAGGAGTCGTGGTGAAGCGTTTATTGCAAGGCAACGGTGCAACCGGCTTTGGTGTGAGACCAGCCAAGATGGAGCCATTCGCCATCAGCCACGTGGCATACGAGGGGGCGTTCCATTTCTGGAAGACGCAAGAACGAGACAGGATAAATGCAGCCATACGGAAGACCTACAAGGCAGCGCTGGGCCTCCTGAACAGCGCCAGTACCGAGCGGCTACTGGAGCTCGGCATTCACAACACCCTAGAGGAGATCGGCGAGGCCCAGCGCGCGGCCCAGCTCGAGCGCCTCTCGACCACGAAGACCGGCCGTCACATCCTCGAACGGCTGGGACTCGGGGAACGGGCGGCTGCGGCGGCCCGACTCGCGAAGCCTGCCGGCCGAAACCTTGCGAAGACTGAAGATCCCCCCGCTACCTCGGAACGTGAATCCGGAAGCGAAACCAAGAACGCCGGGCCGCCCGGGCCAGGGTCCTCACGGAAACATACGCCGACGACACCGGCGCCCTGTTCGTGGACGCGGCCAGATACCCGGACAGACCCAAACACCTACGCTGCGGTGGTGGTGAAAGCCACTAACGGCGAAGTGCACAGTGCGTGCAGCGTCCGCGCGCCGTCCGCGCGGCACGCGGAAGAAGTCGCGATCGCGCTCGCGCTAACGGACCCGCAATGCACAACGATACTGAGCGACTCCCGCTCGGCCATCATGAACTTCACCCGCAACAGAGTGTGTACCAGTGCAGTGCGCGTGGTGCAGTGTAGTGCAGTGAGAGACACGGTGCCGGCCACCCACCTGAGGTGGTTCCCGGCGCACACGGACACGCGGGAAGCAGGCAGCAGCGGCCACCCCAACCGCAACGAGACGGCGGACGCCGCCGCGCGCGCGCTCACCAACCGCGCGGCGGCTCGCCCGGTGGCCCCCTCCACCACCACCGGGATCCCCCCCGGCTCAGCGGCACCGAGGGACGGAGAACCGCAAGGCGGATGACGGCTGCCAGGACATCGAACAGCAGGAGCCCCTCGTCGAGTATGCCGAGGTCCTGCGCTGGTATCGGCTCAAACGTCGGACTATGCCGCAACCCCACCCGGGACTGACGAGGGCGCAGGCAGTGCTCTTCCGGCAGTTGCAGACCAGATCGGTAATCACGCCGGCGCTCGCGCGCCACGTGTGCCCAGACATTTATGAAAGTGGACGTGTGCAGTGTGTGCGCGGAGTGACAGAGCAACTCTGACCCACATCCTATGGGACTGTTCTCGCTACCCAACGGAAGCGGCCGCGCCACAGGGGCGGCTGCCGGATCCCATCGCACGAGCGGGTTGCATCGTCGGACCTGACGGAGCCGCTGCAAGCGGTCCAGCAGCTCGAGGCGGCTCTCGCCAGGCAGAAGCCCGGGGGAGGCGCCGACGGAGGCCTCGAGGGGACATCCCCGAAGGCCCCTCGCGCGCCGAACTGGCGGACGCCTGCGGTGGCAATGCTTCGAGGACGCCCTAGGCAGCGTCGAGAGACGGGGTGGCTCCGCGGAGCCTTTCCTCGTCCCCTCCTGCAGGCGAAAATTCAATAAAGTCTTTTCTCTCTCTCTCTGAAGATGGTAATGGGAGTGTTCCAGGCTGGTTCAGGTTGTAATGAGATTGACCAGTGCAGGACACAATATCCGATAGGACTGAGTAACTGTGCTCACACTATTTCCCCCCGGGCGGCGAGGTGGCCACCTGGCCGAAAGTCAAGGGGATGGAGAACGGTAGACGAACGGCTTCATACGTGACACGTGCACAATCTCCACGCCGCGGCACCGGTGGTCGGTGACAGCACAAGTAGGAGCTACTAAATAGTTCACTGGAGAGGTACGCTGAAGAACTTTGTAGGGGCCCAATAAAGCGGGGCATAAACTTTTCGCACAGTCCTGGCGCACGGAGAGGCGTCGAAAGCAGCACTTCATCTCCCGTTTGAAAGGAAACATCTCGGTGAGCTGCGTCATAGCGAGATTTTCGGTCGTTCTGGCAGGACTCAGTGCTCAATCGGGCGAGGTTCCGACAATGCGCTAGCCGGGAAACAAAATGGTCCGGTGCGCTGTCTGTTGTAGATAACGGGCAGGAAAAGAAATAGGAGTCCAGAACACAAGGGGGGTGGCGGCCATAAACAAGATAAAACGGTGAAAACCCGGTGGTACTTTGAACGGCGGTATTGTAGGCGTAGGTTACGAAGGGAAGGATAACGTCCCAATTCTTGTGGTCGGGGTTGATGTAGCAGGAAATCACATCGGAGAGAGTACGGTGGATCGTTCTGTCAATCCATTCGTCTGAGGGTGATAGCTTGAAGTTGTTTTATGGGCTAGTTACCGGCCGATCGAAGGACTTCCGCAAGGACTGCCGAACGGAATGTTCTGCCACGATCACTTAAAGAGTTCGAGGAGGTCCATGGCACAAAAAGATAGCTCGGAGGAAAAAATCTGCCACCTCGGAAGCGCAACCCTTACGGAGAGGGGCAGTTTCCGCATACCTGGTCAAATGGTCTACAGCGGTCACGATCCACCGATGACCAATCGGCGTCAGAGGAAGAGGTCCATACAAGTCGATGCCAACAATGTCAATGGAGCAGGAGGACAAGGAAGAGGTTAGCATCCCTGCAGAGGCCGAGGTTGGGCGTTTACGGAACTGGCACGAAGGGCATGACGCAACATATTTAGCGACGCAGGCCGAAAGGCGCAGCCAAAAGAACCGGCTTTTGATTCGGTCGTACGTCTTGTGGAAAGCAAGACGTCCAGCTGTCGGGTCCTCATGGAAAACTTCTAAGATCTGGTTCCGAAGGCAGCGAGGGATGACTCGAACCCATCTGTCGCCGGTGGGATGATAGTTGAGGCGGTAAAAAGCTCCACCATTCAGAAGACAAAATTTGTTTAGTCTTCGGCGGGAACGTCCGTTGGCTGGTAATTCTGAACCTTCCAGTTGGTCGATGAGTAGTCGGCAGAACGTGTCGTCGCGTTGTAAAGATACAAGGTTAGAAGGGAGAGCTTGTCCAGTGATGTACAGAGGTGCCATTGGCAATGCTGTTGCGGAATCGGAAGGGGCTAAAGTATCTGGTGGGGATGTAACCGAGTTGACACTGCCCGCGGGTAACGAGCGCAAGCTGTCGCTCTTGCGTGAGCACGACCGTTCACTCGCCCAGCCTACATAAACCGTTCGTTATCGGCAATAAAACGTTGTTCGACCCATGCCGCCAGCTCGTTCACATGGTGGCAGGGAAAACAGCCAGCATGAAGACACCGCTTGCGTTGCCCACAACGCTCCTGCCGCCTCCGAAGCCCCTCGACACATCGCGAGACGCTTGGCTTGGGTGGAAGACCTGGAAAAGTGAGTTTCAACTGTTTTCCACGGCTACTCAGCTGAACAAGCAACCGAAAGAAGTGCAGGCGGCGACGACTTGAACGAAGCGTACGCTTCGTTCAAGTTTGAGCCAGGAGAGGACACAAGCGATGTAAACCAAAGCCCGCGAAAAAGCTCACTTACCATGAGTTTTGCTTCGGCTCCCGAGACCAAAAGAGGACGAAAGTTTCAATGACTGGCTTGTCGAATTGCGAACGCTAGCCAAACACTGCGACTTTGGAGACTTAGAAGAGCGCATGCTTCGTCGCCGCATATACTCGCATTAGGGACAAGGGCCTGCAAAAGAAGTTAATTCGGAAACCTATCTTACAAAGAGTAGTCGAAATGTGTCGCATCCAAGAGCAAGGCGAGGAGCGGTTTCGCGAGATACGTGGCACCATGAAGGCGCTGAAACTGCAACCGTAAATGCGTTGGACAGAGTTTCAAAGACATGTAGCAAATGCGGCTACAAAATTCATCGCAGCGGCCGCTGCCCTGCGGTAGGAAAAGCATGCAAGAAATGCGGAGGATTGAATCATTTCGCCCAAGCGTGCGCGCAGTCATCCTTCTTGCGCAGCGAAGATTCAAGGCGCAAGGAAATAAGAGAGCTGCATGTTGACGAAAGGTCAGACTTTTTTCTGGACGCTTTAACCGTGAGCGCACTCGCTAGCGACCAGTGGACCGCGACAGTTTGCGTTGAAGGCCATCCGATGGTCTGCAAACTTGATACAGGGGCAAACTGTTGTGTGATTTCAAAGCAAGATGTTTTGTCGCTTCCGAGAAAGATGCTCCAAGCCTGTCGAGCTACGTTAACCAGTTTTTTCGGCCACAAAACGACTGCGCAGTTTAAAGTGAAGTTGTCGCTATCCGTGAACGATAAACAGCATGATGAAACCTTCTTCGTCATTGAGCAAAACTTGCCGGTGACACTCAGCGGAGCAGCAGCAGAAAGCCTTGGCTTAATTTATCGCATCAATAGCGTCGAGACACAACAACTGTACCCAGCGGCGCAGGCCTTTGCCGATGTTTTCACAGGATTGGGACAGCTAAAAAATTTTGAGTACGAAATGAAGCTCAAGCCGGGCGCCGCCGGTGTCGTTGTACCAGCCAGAAGGGTTCCGGTCGCCATTGAAGAAAAAGTAAAGGCCGAACTTCAACGCATGGAGGAGCAAAACGTCATAACCAAGGTAACCGAACCAACTGAATGGTCCAGCTATATGGTCGCCGTAGTTAAAGGTGATAAAGTACGAATTTGTCTCGACCCAACAGAGCTTAACAAGGTTATGCTGCGTGAACACTACCCTATGCCTGTTCTAGAAGAGGTCGCGCAGCGACTATCTGGAGCCAAATATTTTTCTACCTTGGACGCAGCATCCGGGTTCTGGCAAATAAAACTTTGACAGTATATATCTATAGCTCTAAATTGTCCACAATGAGCACGCCTTACGGGCGCTATCGGTTTCTCTGCATACCTTTTGGAATTGCTTCTGCCCCGGAAATATTTCAAGCAGCCATGCACCGCCTCTTGGAGGGCCTGTCCGGAGTAGCTGTTGTAATGGACGACATATTAGTCTGGGGCACAACGAAGGAAGAGCATGACAACAACTTGACCGGTGTGCTTGCACGCTGCCGTGAGCACAACCTCCGTCTGAACTCGCAGAAATGTGCCTTTTTGCAGGAGCAAGTTCGGTACTTGGGACACGTTTTCACCACGCAGGGACTGAGCCTGGACCCCGATCGCGTCCAAGCCATTTTGGACATGCCAGCGCCGAGTAACAGTAAGGAATTGAAAGTCTTTCTCGGAACAATGAATTACGTGCAGCGCTTCATTCCGCGAATGTCTGTGCTCACCGCCCCACTTAGAACTCTGCTGCGCAAAGATATTGCCTGGGTCTGGACGGACAAAGAGCAAAGCTGCTTCAATGAGCTGCACCAAGCCTTAGTAACAGCGCCAGTGCTTGCTTACTTTGATCCGAAAAAGCCAGTCACCCTCTCTGTTGACGCCAGCCACATGGGCGTTGGCGCCGTTCTGATACAAGACGGCCGCCCTATCGCTTTCTCGTCTAGATCGCTCAGCGATGCGCAGACGCGGTACGCGCAGATTGAAAAGGAAGCTCTGGCGATTGTGCATGGCTGCGAAAAATTTCACGATTATATTTTCGGCCAGTCTGAGGTTACAGTGGAAACCGACCATCGTCCGTTGGTGCCAATTTTCAGTAAGCCACTTCACCAGTGTCCACTTCGACTGCAACGAATGCGACTGACATTGCAGCGGTACGCCATCAGTCTACTGTACAAGTCAGGAAAAGAGCTGTTTTTGGCTGATGCGCTCTCTCGTTATCCAAGCAAGGCCTTATTGTCAGAAGAAACCGAGCGTTTCAATGTTAACGTCATTGCCCTCGTTCCAGCTTCCGAGCGTCGCCTCGAGGAGCTCCGTGCAGCAACCGCCAACGATCCTGCTCTGTCGACCGTCCGATCCTAAACCGAGACTGACTGGCCAGAAAACAAAGAGGACATGCCAGCAAGCGCCATACCATATTGGGCGTATCGAGAAGAGATGCATGCACAAGGTGGCCTCGTCTTTCGCAGCAACAAGGTAACCGTACCAAGCGCTAAGAGAGCAGAAATCCTTCGTCTTCTTAATTTGGCCCACTCAGGGGCGGAAAAGATGAAAATTCGGGCTAGGAGTGTCATGTTTCGGCCATCAATGTCCAGCGACATTGACCAGGTTGCAGCATCATGCAAAGTTTGCCAGGCTCACCAAAAGCAAAACACGAAGATGCCTCTACTGCCTCATGATGTCCCCACTCTGCCATGGGAGATAGTTGGCATGGACTTATTCCATCACGGTGGTAAAGAGTTTGCCATAATTGTAGACTTCTACTCCTTTTATTTTGAAATACAGGAGTTTCAATACACAACAGCCCGGCACTTGAAGGAGTGGTGCGCGAAAGTTTTCTCTGTCCATGGCTTACCAGTGAAGCTCTGTAGTGACAACGGGCCACCTTTTAGTAGCCACGAGTTCCGTGAATTTCTGCATGAACTAGGAGTCACCCACGTGACGTCAAGCCCTTATCATCCTCGCGCAAATGGCATGGCCGAAAGGGCAGTTCAAGACGCGAAAACGCTACTAAAGAAGTGTTCCTATAATAGCCCCGACTTCTATTTAGCTCTGCTTGAGTTGCGCAATACTCCACGTGATGTTATTTTGAAGTCACCTGTGCAGAGGCTGATGGGTCGACAAACGAGAACGCTGCTACCAGTTCCCTCCTGCCTCCTGAAGCCGTCACCATTGCCAAGCCGGGAGGTGCACACCCGTCTCCAGGATATTCGCCACAAACAGAGGGTCTACTACAATCGAGGAGCTACGGACCTGCGCACCCTCTCATCCGGTCAGAGGGCCTCGGTGTACGACACACACACACGGACGTGACCCCCGCTCGTTGTGCTGGGGTCAGCGGGAGCTCC
Source organism: Haemaphysalis longicornis (assembly GCA_013339765.2). NCBI lineage: Eukaryota > Metazoa > Arthropoda > Arachnida > Ixodida > Ixodidae > Haemaphysalis > Haemaphysalis longicornis. The sequence goes on from CM023458.1 coordinate 38,153,198, forward strand.
CCGCTCTGTGCCGGTGAAAACAGAAGACGGCCGAGAAATGCGACGCATACGGGAACATCTCCGGGAGGTTCCAGAACTACCATGCCCCGACACTACCACAACACCTTCCTCAGGCTTGTCAGACTCCGGTTCCGTTCTAGAGCCGCCACTACCACGGAGAAGCTCTCGGGAACGTCGCGAGCCTCGTCAGTACCCCCTGCTGGAGCGATCTTGATTTCACCAAGGAAAGGAAGATGTAACCGAGTTGACACTGCCGCGATAACGAGCGCAAGCTGTCGCTCCTGCGTGAGCGCGACGTCACTCGCCCAGCCTACATAAACCGTTCGTAATCGGCAATAAAACGTTGTTCGACCCATGCCGTCAGCTCGTTCACAGGGATGACTGTGGACAACGCAACAGAGTGTCAGCATCCTTGTGGGTTCTGCCGGACTTGTAAGTGACAAAGAATTCGTACTCCTGCAAACGCAGAATCCAGCGGCCAAGACATCCCGATACATTTTTAAGCAACGATAACCAACAAAGGGCGTGATGGTCCGTTAGAACCGAGAAATGCCGCCCGTACAAGTAGGGTCGAAATTTTTGCACAGCCCAGACAACGGCAAGGCACTCTTTTTCTGTTATTGTATAGTTCTTTTCAGCAGGGGACAAAGTGCGGCTCGCGTAGGCGACAACACGTTCCGAGGAGGCATCGGTACGTTGGAAAAGAACAGCCCCAAGACCGTGCCCACTGGCGTCGGTATAAAGAACGGTGGGGGCCGCCTCGTCAAAATGGCATAGTACAGGTCCAGAGTTGAGTGCTTCTTTTAGGGTTTTGAAAGCTGTTGCACAGTCTTCAGTCCAGAGAAATGAGGTCCCGGATGAGAGCAGCTTGCTAACTGGAGAAGCTATTGGTGCAAAATTACGAATGAATCGTCGAAAGTAGGAAGCAAATCCAAGAAAACTGCGGAGTTCTTTTTGACTAAGAGGCCGGGAAAAATTAAGAACTGCATTAATCTTATCAGGGTCGGGACGGATTCCGTCCTTGCTCGATTCTATCGAATCCATCGATTCGGGGCATAGGTTAAACATCTGTCCAAGTTATTTTGTTAAGAGCACGATAGTCAACGCAGAAGCGCACTGAACCGTCTTTCTTGCGGACCAAAACAACCTGCGATGACCAAGAGCTTTCTGAAGGACGAACGATATCGCGCCGAAGCATGTCGTCAACGTTCTCTTGGATGATTTTGCGCTCCTACGATGAAACCCGATATGGGCGGCGGCGGATAATACACGAACCATCAGTGTCTATGCGGTGGGATGCGGCTGATGTGCGTCCAAGCTGAGTGGAATGCGAGTCAAATAAAGTCTTGTGCTTATTAAGTAGGCCCAAGAGTTGTTCCTTCTTTTCAACGGGGAGTTCAGGGCTGATAGTGGACGTGAGGCACGAGGACGTAAGTTCTGGAACACAGGTGCGTTGAACAGGCGCAGCAGAGCAAATAGGAAAAGGACCAACTTCGTCTTGGCAAACAGACGCAACAGTAGTGCCTCGAGGAAGCAGAATGGACTGAGAAGTAATGTTCCTGGCGGCAATGAGAGCTGATCCACCTGAAAATCGTATTACACATGAAGGTATTATCACGCCTTTGCAAGCGAAGGTACCAGCGGGCACAGCAATCACATCTCCGTCGGTATTACTGTCACAAGTAACAGAAAAGACAGTTTCTTGTCCGGGAGAGAGAACACAATCGGCGGTTGCGACCAACCGTGGGGCTGGGACGTCTGATAAACTGGCAAGGTCGGTGTCGGAAAGGTGAATAGAGGGTTGACGGCAGGAAATTACCACAGGCGATGATCATACAAAGTCCCACCCCAAAATGATTTGATGAGCACAGGGCGACAACACTGCGAACTGAATATGATGAACTCCACTGATGAAAACACGTGCCGTGCAATGTCCAGAAGACTTAATCATGGTTTTGTTAGCACCACGTAGGAGTGGACCGACATAAGGAGTGCGCACTTTTCGGAGACGAGAACACAAATCTGCGTTTATAATCGAAATGCTGTCGCCAGTATCTACAAGGGCGTCTACTCGGAGGCCTCCAACAAATACAGTCAACGTGTTCGATGGTTGAGCAGGAGGATTTGTAATTTTTCCAAGCGACGCAGTTTCCCCTCCAAAAACTGCTCCTTCTAGTTTTCCGGGTTGTTTTCATGGAGTCGAGAAGCCGGGCGAAGGGGCGATGCAGATCGACGGTGAGGGGAAGGCGAACGGCGTCTGAAAGAGGTCGAGTTGCGCTGTTGGTCCAACGAATCCGGCGGCGGGGAAAAGGAGCGCCGTGAAGCATACGGAAAAGACTGCTGGTAAGGGTCGTAAAATTGGTGTTGGTCGTTGCGAGAAAAATCAAGGTAGGCGCGGCGTTCATCCTACTGGCGTCTCCGACAAAAGCGAGATATATGGCCTCGAATGCCACAGTAATAACACGAGGGACGAGGCTGACGCCAGGCCGAGAAGTAGAGGGACTGCGGAGGAGCTGTAGACAATGGAGCCAGGTGTTGGTGGCAAGGCTGCGGGAGGGATGGAGCAAGAGGAACTGCAGGAGCACTGGGCGGCGGCGGAGGGACGGCGGTAGGCGACGGCGCTGAGGCAATGTCTCGATTCGGGGGAAGGCCGCACGTGATGGAGGCGAGCTCTTAGCGAATTATCCCACGCAACCCAGGAACGGGTGACTGAGGGTGAACACCCGCATACTCAGATGACGGCTGGCCGTAAAGTTCCTCACGGATGATGGACCGTATAAGCGTCCGTAGGTCGGAGTCATGGTGAGAGGTAGTGTCCAACTTGGTCTGTTGCGAACGCAACGACTGTAGATCGTCAAGGCGCTGACAAGTTGTGATGATCTGACGAACACTGGAGGGGTTTTGCACGGCGAGCGCGTTGAACGCAAATGCGTTAATTCCTTTCAGGATGTGGCGAACAAGGTCTTCCTCCACCATGTCTTTGTTGGCGCGTCGACAGAGGGCCAAAACGTCCTCAATGCATGACCTATATGACTCGCCTGGTTGTTGAACGCGGTCTTGCAGTTTCTTTTTGGCAGCTTCTGAACGTCGGGAGGCAGTCCCGAAAATACGACGCAGTTCAGCTGTAAAGCGATCACAGTCCGTCAAATCTGCTTTGTTGTTGTAAAACAAAGTTTCTGCCACCTGGGTCAGGGACCACGACACGTTCTGGAGCTTGAAGGAGTCGTCCCATCGATTGAAGGCACTCACATGGTTGTAGCTGTCAAGCCAGTCTTCTACGTCGTCTCAGGGGAGACCAGTGAATACGGGGGGTCACGCTTCCGGCATGTGACAGTCCAGCCAGAGGTTGGAGTGCTAGCCGTCGTCGCATTAGCCGTAGTCATTGTGGCAAGTCGCCGACCCGAACGGAGCTCCAGGAAACTGCCGGAAGGGGTCGAGGTACGAGAGATCGATGTTGGCAACCTCCACCACTTGAGAGACGTCGGCCAGGAGTCGTGGTGAAGCGTTTATTGCAAGGCAACGGTGCAACCGGCTTTGGTGTGAGACCAGCCAAGATGGAGCCCGAAACGAACGCGCTCGTCGGCGAGATGATGATGGTAATGGGAATGTTCCAGGCTGGTTCAGGTTGTAATGAGATTGACCAGTGCAGGACACGATATCCGATAGGACTGAGTAACTGTGCTCACAATAATAATAATAATAATAATAATAATAATTATAATAGTCTTTATTTCCACCAATACAAGTGATGGAAGAGGTGGGAGTAAAAGCGAAAAAAAAAAGAAATCGCTTGACCCACCACCCTTACAGCTGTGCGAAATGGGTGCGAAACCAACATGAAGCCGCTGCTGCCACCGTTTCCACTGCAAGTTCCATCTCGCCGAGTAGCTGGTAATCTCTCCCGTATGAACAGCAGGCTCGAAGTGAGCCAATATTTCTTATTCAGCTTGAAGGGCTGTTAGAGCGACAGCTTTGAGGGTGCATAAGCACGCGCACATAACCGATTGGCGGTTTCTGCAGGCACGGGTCGGGAGTGGAGGAGAAGGAAGGAGAGTGTAAGGGACCAGAACCTGGTGTTTGCCGCGCGACACTAGCGCCACTTTTTTGCCGTAGCGACGAAGAACGGAAGTTGTGGACGGAAGCCGTCTCGCCCACAACTGGCGGCACTTTTAAGTGCGAATGCACTTCTTAAGCGAGCCTGAATCGTCCGCCGCCGTCGTCCGCATAGCAACAGCTGCGGGTGCGCGCGCTCCTCGTCTTCCCTAGCAACGGGGGGAGATGGGCGTGCGCTACTCTCCTCCTCCTCTCTCCGCTCAGTGACTGCGGGTGTTGGGCGCCTCCTCTCCACTTCGGGCGGGAGAGCTCTCGCTCGCGTAGCGGGCGCTCCGCAATCCGACGCGTGAGGGCGCTCGTGTAGCCCTCGCCGTAACGGCGGCTCGCGTAGCGGGCGCTCCGCATTCCGACGCGTGAGGGCGCTCGTGTAGCGGCCGCGTGGCGCGGGAGGGTATTAGTCGAGCGCGCGCCGTCGTCGAGAGCGGTCGCTGGTCCTGCATCTCGATAACGATGATGGCGGACCGGGCAACGGTACCAGCAATAACGAGTGAAATATCTTTCTTTGTAGTTGTGTGCGTGTGTGTAATCTCTCGACTACTCATTAAGATCACGATATCCACCGTAATCGCGCAATCAACAACCGTGCATTCGCACTTACACACTCTCCCCCTCGGGGAAGTGCGAGGGAATTTTTTTGTTGTTGTTTATTTTTCCGCGAGCGCGGTCATCGCTCGCAAGGAGTTTTTTCCGCGGGCAGTAAGGCCCGAACGTTCATTAATTACCTCATTATGTTAATTAGTTTCTAGGCAGGGCCGGCCGTCACGAAACGAGGCGGGCCGCCCGAACCCACAAATATTGTACGGCGCCTGTGGCCGACGGGCCAGGGCTGCGGACAAAGGAGACGCAGACACAGTGCTGGTGTTCCAGCCGCGGGAGCCAACTTGATTCTCTTCTTTATCATACCACGCAACAGCATAACGATGACGATGGTGCTGTTGCGGATGCTGCTACAAGTCAATTATTGATTAGTCAGAGATTGGGTTAGAAGTCAAAGTCATGTCAGTAGGGCTTGTGAGGTATCAAATAAAGGTCTCGATGAGGGAAATCACGCGCGACCAATTAAAAATCGCTTCCTAGTTATAGTCATGAATAGTCACGTGAGTCATAGTTTTGGTTAAAAGTCAAATTGATGCCACTAGGGCTTGTGAGGTATCGAATTCAAGGTTTCGATAAGGGGAATCACGTGGTATGAATTTGAAATCGCGTCCTGGTTATAGTCATGGAATAGTCACGTGAGTCACAAATTGGGTTAAAAGTCAAGTTGATGCCACTCGAGCTTGTGAGATATCAAATTAAATGTCTTGGTGAGGGGAATCACGTGAGACAAATTAAAATTACTCCCTGGTTATAGTCATGGGATAGTCGCGTGAGTCATGGATTCGGTTAAAAGTCAAATTGATGCCACTAGGGCTTGTGAGGTATTAAATTAAAGGTCTCGGTGAGGGGAATCACATGCGACAAATTAAAAATTGTTTCCTGGTTATAGTCATGAGATGGTCAGCTGAGTCATGGATTGGGTAAAGGTCAAATTGATGCCACCAGGGCTTGTGAGGTATTAAATTACAGGTCTCGATGAGGGGAATCACGTGGGACAAATTAAAATTGATTCCCAGTTATCGTCATGAGATAGTCACGTGAGTCATAGATCAGGTTAGAAGTGAAAGTGATCCAACTAGGGCTTGTGAGGTGTCAAATTTGAGGTCTCGATGAGGAGAATCAAGTGGGTGAAATTAAAAATCCCTTACTAGTTATAGTCATAAGATAGTCACGTGAGTCATACATTGGTTTAAAACTCAAATTGATGCCACTAGAGCTTGTCAGGTATCAATTTAAAGGTCTCGATGAAGGGAATCACGTCGGAAAAACAAAAAAAAAATCGCTTCCTAGTTAAGTCATGAGATAGTCATGTGAGTCATAGATTGTTAAAAGTCAAATTGATGCCACTAGGGCTTGTGAAATATTAAAATAAAGGCCTCGATGAGGGGAATCACGTGCGAGAAATTAAAAATTGCTTCCCGGTTATAGTCATGAGATAGTCAGGTGAGTCATGGATTTGGTTAAAAGTCAAATTGATGCCACTGGGGCTTGTGAGGTATCAAATTAAAGGTCTCAGTGAATGGAATACCGTGGGAAAATAAAAATTGCTTCCGGTTATAGTGGTGGGATAGTCACGGGATTCACAAATTGGTTTCAAAGTCGAAGTAATGCCACTAGAGCCTGTGTGGTATCCAACTAAAAGTCTCGATGAGGGGAATTCTTTAAGACAAATTAAAAATTGCTTCCTTGTTGTAGTCATGCGAGTCACGTGACTCATAGATTAGGTTAGAAGTGAAAGTGAGGCAACTTGGGCTTGTGAGGTATCAAATTAAAGGTCTCGGTGAGTTGAATCACGCGGGACAAATTAAAAATTGCTTCCTAGCTATAGTCATGAGATGTTCACGTGAGTCATAGATTAGGTTAGAAGTGAAAGTGATGCAACTAGGGCTTTTGTCGTATCAAATTAAAGGTGTCGATGAGGGAAATCACCTGGGAGAAATAAATATCGCTACCTGGTGTAGTCATGAAATAGTCACGTGAGTCAGAGATTGGAGGAAAAGTCAAATTGATATCACTAGGGCTTGTGAGGTATTAAATCAAATTTCTCGATGAGAGGAATCACATGAGACAAATGGAATATTGCATCCTGGTTATAGTGATGACTCAGGTAGTTACATGAGTCATTGATTCGGTTAAAAGTCAAAGTGATGCCACGAGGGCTGCTGAGGAATCAAATTAAAGGTCTTGATGAGGGAAATCATTACGACAAATTAAATATTGCTTCCTGGTTATAGTCACGGGATGGTGGCGTTAGTCACAGATTCGGTTAAAGTCAAAGTAATGCCACTAGGGCGTTTGAGATATCAAATTAAAGGTCTCGATGAGGGGAATTACGAGGAACAAATTAAATATTGCATCCTGATTATACTGATGAGATAGTGACGTGAGTCATAGATTGGGTTAAAAGTCAAAGTGATGGCCTAGAGCTTGTTATCGCCAGCCCGAATGTGAAAAGAATGCGAGGAAGGGGCAGATGATGTGTTGAAAAATTGTGCTAGGAATGTGTGTTCGCGCTGTTATTGAAAGCGACGATCCAATATCTGCACGAGATCCCTGCATCCCTAAATCCAAAGTCGGCCAAGAGTCGTTCCACGAAAACTCCCTTTTAAAGCTCGCCATGAGCTGACTTGTTTAGTTTATGCTTCCTTCAAGCTCACCTATTCTAATGAAAGATTTTGTGCGTCATCGATTTTCCTGGGGACTTTCTGGGCCGTATTTGAATGGGAACAGAATGAGCTCTGCAGGCCGAGTGGTCACCGCAGCTCCGGGGCTTCAGAATAGGACGTTATCTACCGCTGCCCGATCGCGAAAGGCAGCCAGTGCTCTGACCGCACCCCGGGCAGGGGTCGTTTGCTTTCACAAAAAAAAGGCTGTTTGGGTGTATTTTCACAAGAAATAAACATCTTTTCCGAATTCGCTGTCAATAAACTATAAAGGAATGCCCCCAACAAATCTTTTGAAAAGCTCTTAAGCAGCCCTTTAAAACCACGTCGAGCTTTTGATATGTTCGGAATCGTGTTTTTTTTTTATTTTAGATATCTTTCTAAAAAACATGAAAAGATAAAATTTTTAATGCCCTTCACTATTTGAAGGAAAGTTACAACTGCACTGACATGGCATGTCCTTGCCATTCGAATTAACGCTTTTGTTTTATATATAAACTAAATTCGTTCATTTCTTTTGCTTCTTTATTGCTACTTTGTTACTCATGGCTGATATGCCATGTGGAGCAACGTAGCTCCAACACAATAATGTACCACGATGGTAAACATATCCATGGTGCTTTACGTTTTTACGGTAGTAAACAAACATACACATGGCGAACCAGCGCGCTTCGGAAGTAGCTTTACATCCCCTATCAGTCTTACGGCAGTGACTGAAAATACCACCCACTGCAGTGGCTCAGTTATGCTGCTGATCCCCTGGACGCCGGTTTCATCCCGGTGCGATGGCTTCTTTCCATGCGGAGGAGAAAAATAAGACGATCGTATGTCGAGATTTCGTCGTGTGTTAAAGATCCCCAGGTGGTAAAAAGAAATCCAGAGCCCTCAAGGCCCAGGTGCACAGCCGCGGCACGTTAAACCCCCATAATTTGAATTTTTAACTGAAATAATGCAAAAAAGGCCCTGTATCTGCTTGCTTTGCTGCAAATGTCATCGAAAGACAGTAGTATTATGCCACCCGTGCCTGTAGCACCCCCTTTCCTGCCCCCCACCCTGGTCTCCTCCGCTCCCCCTCCCCCATCATGGATTCAGTCGAAGTTTGCTCAATTCGATCCGATTTTCCTGCGTTCGCTCCATCTGTTCAAAGGGCTTTTTTTATGGCTGTTTGCCGCGAATCAACAGCCCGAAAAAAAGAAACACACCGCGTCTCAAGAAAGCAAGCAGTGCTTGCTCCAAAGTAGTGCATAGGTAGCGTCGTTCTGCTAGAAGGAAAAGAAACTCGAGCCACCATCGGGAAAAGACAGTTGCCAATCACGAATCACAGGAATTTGAAAGGCAGGTGAAGTAAAAATGTAACCTTTTCTAGCAGTCCCATGACGGCACCTGATTGCAGTGTTAGACTTTCCCGTAGTGAAATTTGGTATAAACGACTTCATGCTTTGAGAGTATGTTGCAAGCCACCGACGGAACG